>CM038214.1:64715500-64788824 GCA_021442155.1 Cymbidium sinense | reverse complement strand
ACTTGTGCTAAATTACTTGCAATAGACTTACTCCTTTGCTTCAAAAAATTATCTCTCCTAATCAAACTGCTTAAAGAGGAGCTATATCCGATAATATTCTTCTAGCCCAAGAGTTTATTCATGACTTGGATGCCCTATCAGAGGTGGAAATACCCTTTTTAAATTAGACATTTCTAAAGCCTTTGATAATATCTCTTGGAAATTTCTCTTTCAAATTCTCAATTGTTTGGGTTTTATGATAAATTCATATCTCTTATTAAAAATTTTATTACAAATGCTTGGTTTTCTATAAATTTAAATGGAGATTCCTTAGGTTTCTTCCCCTCATCCCATGGCTTGAGACAAGGAGACCTATTGTCTCCTTCTCTTTTTATCATTGGTGTGGAATATCTTTCTAGGAGTCTTAATGACCTATTCAACAATAATCCTAGCATGTACTTTAGAACCATGGGTGGCATCCCTATCTCTCATTTGAGCTTTGCTGATGACTTCATCATTTTTTCCAATGCTTCCATTCATCACATCAAAAAAATAATGAAATTATTAGTTAAATTTGGGAAGGAAAGTGGTCTTTCTATTAATGAAGGCAAAAGTTGTTTCATTCCTTCATCTAAAATTCCTAGTAACATAATTGACCAAATCTTGAGAATCACCAATTTTCAACAACATCACCTTCCCATTAAATATCTTGGTGCTCCTCTTTATAAAGGTCGAAAAGGATCACATCTCTTTGATGAACTTATCCAAAAAATCTCAAATAAAATTTCTGTTTGGGAATTTCATTTACTCTCTTTTGGTGGTAGACTTACTTTGCTTAAGAGCACCCTTAACTCCATGCCTTTACATCTTATTCAAACCATTGTACCCACTAATTATACCCTTAATAGAATCGAGTGCCTCCTTAATAAATTTTTTAGGGGTTCTAACAACTCTTCTAAAAGGATGCATTGGACTTCTTGGTATAAAAGTTGTGGCACCCTTGCTGAAGGTGGCCTGGGTTGTAAGATGATCCGTGAAACTATTACTGCATTCTCTCATAAACTTTGGTGGAACTTTAGAAGCAAGAATAGTCTTTGGGCTAAATTTATGACTGCCAAATACTGCCAGGGTAAGCATCCTCTCACCTGTTCTTACAAAGTGGGTAACTCACATGTATGGAAAAGACTTTGTAACATCAAATGGGAAGCTGAATCCCTTATTTCTTGGGGGGGTCAACTCTGGCTCTTCCTTCTTTTGGCAAGACAATTGGACTGGCAATGGTTCCATTGATAATTTATTAACTACTCATTCCACTATTGATATTAAAGTCGGCTCCTTACATATAACAATTGGAATGATATCATGCTTATTGACTACATTCCTACTCCTTTTATACATAATCTCACCAACATATATATCAATTCTAACAAAACTGATCAAATCCTCTTTAAGCTCTCTCACAATGGAGATTTTAATCTTAAAGATGTTTGGTTTCATATTAAAGAAACTCATGACTTCTCTAATGTATTTTTTAAACTTTGGAATAACACTATACCTATCTCTTATTCTATCCTTACTTGGAGAATTCTAAAAAATTTCATCCTTGTGGACTCTCTTATGTGGAGAAAAGGATTTTACTTACCCTTTAAATGCTATTGTTGTTATCACATTGAGGATGTGAATCATGTCTTTGTTAATGGAGCAATTGCCTCTAAATTATGGGTTTGGTATGATGATCTTTTCAATATTAATCTTTTTAATGGAACTCTATCTTTATACCAACTTAGGCTTATTTTCAAAGAAGCTGTTAAAGGTCATATTAAAGTGATAACGCCATCACTCTCATTTGGTTTATATGGATGGATAGAAATGGTGCTAAACATCGTGGGATTCTATGAATCATAAAGAATTATTATGAGAATCAAAGGTAAAATTCATGCCTTATTCAATGCCAATTTAATTACTAACAATCAATTTAAAGGTTGCAAATTTGTAGCTAATAAATTGGGTCTTACCTTGCCTGAGCATTTTAATTTTGAATGGTAAAGATGATAAGATTGTCTATTGGATTAAGCCCCATGATAATATTATCAAGATTAACACTGATGGTTTTGTTTCTCAAAATAATTTTGGATGTGGTGGCATTTTCAGAAACTTTAAAGGCATGGTAACTTGTGCTTTTTCCTATCCTTTACTTGCATGCTCTATTATTTTTGCTGAATTAATGGCCATTAATAAAAGTTGAGATCAGTTTGCAAAAAAATTGGCTTAACATTTGGATTGAAGTAGATGATTTTCTTCTTATTGATCTATTAACCTCTAATAAAATGGGTAAGCTTGTATTATCTTCTCAATCAAACTAATCTATCTCAAGTTTGTTAAATCACTCATGTTTGGCGGGAAGGAAATGCATGTGCTGATTATCTTACTAATCTGGGTGCTAGATTAGATGATCAAATTTTATTTGATCAATCTAATCTACCTAGACACCTGTGTGGCTTAGTCAATTTGGATAATATTGGACTACCATACCTTAGAAATTAGCCCCCCTCTCTTTTCTTTCTATTTACTGTTTCTTATTCTCTGATGCATTCTTATAATTGTATTTTCTGCTTCTCCTGTGCTTCTGACCCGAGCCTTGCTCACCTCTTATGGGGATTTTTTGATAATGTCTCATTTCGAAGGGTATGATGTTTCCTGTTTCATTAAGCTACTAGCTGGAAATGCTTATATCTCTATCTATTGACAAAATTTTCACTTATGTCTTTTCTGGGCCTATTTTTATTGGCCTTTTGGTTTTGGGTTTATTTTTTCTATATATTTTCAGTGTGATGGAGTTTAAGGGTGATAGGTTAAATGATTGTTGTCTCTTTCCAAATCTTATTTCTTGTTGTATTTTTTTCACAATATATGTCAACACTATGCTTCTTGGCAAGTGTTGCTTCATGGCTTTGAACTGCAGGAATACATATGTGTTCATTGAAGTTCAAGATTTTTTTGGTATATTTTGTTTGTTGTTCCCTCATTTTTGAGTGTTTTGTTTCAAATAGGTGGCATGTCTGATTCATTTTTCATTCTCGAGCAAGTGGTTTTTTTGGTTTCTCCAGACTACTGGAATATGTTGTTTGTGTAGTTTCTAGTTTCTTTGTGTTTTTTCTCCCATCAATATTTGCTGACATGGGCCCTTTTTGGCCTCTTGTTTGGGTCTGTGACTTTGTGCTTGGGTTGATTTTCTGTTTGGTTTATTTCCATCAGCTGGCTAACTCTTGCATTTTGTTTTACTAGTTTTCTCCAATAGGCTGGGAATGTTTTTCTATTCCTCCAGCCTGCTGGATTGTGTTGTTCTTTGGAATTGCTGAACACCTTATGTTTTTTGCTCCCATCAATACTTGGCTGTTCATGGTTCCTTCTTTTTTATTTTATTGTTTGGTCTTTATTTGGCTTCTTGTGTAGGTGGGCTGATTGGTGTGGTGATTTTTTTCGCTGGTTTTTTTGTCTTGCAATTGACTTTACTAGTATAATTTTGGTTATGATCATGGCTAGATCAAGTGCTTGTGTTTGATTGATTGAGCATGGTTTCACTGCGTCTGCACTTTGCTTGGTTTTCTATCATGTGTTGGGTAGGGATTCTGATGCTATGGTGCATATAATGGCTGATGGTTATCCTATTTGGGATAATGGCTTGCATTTTTCATATACATTGTATTTGGCTTTATTTAGATTTGCAGGTACTAAGGACCACAAATCCTTCATCCTTTGGCTGCTATCCTAGCACAGGTTTGTGGGCTATGATGGCTTCACCCCTTATTGGTTTGGTAGTAACTCTTATGTTGTATCCATTCAATGGTTGCTTGGATGCACACATTTGCATCTCCCAATTTGGTGTGAATATCTTGGGCCCTCCCTCAAAATTTCACTTCAATCATTATTCTCGCCCTCTTATTACATCTACTAATTCTTCCCTCTTCATATTTGTAGATGTAGCTTTCCTTTATTTTTTGCATTGCATTGGTTCATTTCTATTGATTACGCATACTGATTCCTTTGGCCCAGATCTTCCATTGCTGATCTCTATGTATCTTTTACTATTCTTTTGCTTTTACTTGCTTTTTGGATGTAATTAGATAGGGGATTTTCTCTCTAGGCTGGTTGTAGCTCTTCGAGCAGTAGTTTTAGAGTTTATCCCCTTTTAAGGACCTTGTAACCTTCTTTTTTGTGGCAATAAAATTCCCCCTATATGGGGTTTCCCTAAAAAAATGGTAATTTAACTTAATGCAGCTCCTTAGCTCTTACTTTCTTAATACTGTCTAAGGGCATATCAAAATTATTGCGGCTGTTACTTTGATTTGGTTTATTTGGCTTGATAGAAATGATGCTAAACACCATAATGTGCCTATGAATCATAAGAGGATTATTGCTAGGACCAAAGACATAAAATTTTTTTACATAAGGCTGTGCTTCATAATGTTACTAATTTTAGAGGTTGCAAGTTTGTTGCTTCCAAATTAGGTATTAAGTTTACTTATTGGGACTTGCCTCCTTCTTATAAAATCATTACTAGATTAATCCTCCTAATTGTTGTATTAAAACTAATATTGATGGATCTGTTGCACTTAACAAGTCTAGTTGTGGTGGTATTTTTTAGAATAATCTTGGGAGTATTATCTTGGCATTTTCTACTCCTCTCTCTATTACTTACATTGTATGGTTGAATTGATGGCTATTTATCATGCTCTTAAGCTTTGTTTGGAGGAATTTTCTTTCCATTTGGTTGGAATCGATCTTTGAGATGGTTGTTACTATGATCAACTCTAATCACAAGGGTAATGTTGAACTTTTCTATTTACTTAGGAATATTAAAGCTATTATTTCTAAGCTTTCTTTTAAGATGACTCATATTTTGAGAGAAGGTAATGCTTGTACTAATTTTTTAGATGGCTTGGGGGGTAATCTCCCTAATTTTACCTTATTTTCCAATGATAATATTCCTAAGCAGTTAAGAGACCTTTCTAACTTAGATAAAGCTAGTTTTCCATATGTTAGATTTACTTAGCTACCTATCCTCTTTCTATGGTTGCTTCTCCTATTTGATTAGCTATTTTTGCTCTAAGCTAGCTCTACTACTTGGTCGGGTACTCTTCTAAGGTTTGTTGGCAGTGATAGCTAGGATGTTTTCTTCTTTTTTTTGGTTGGTAGCCTTTTTTGTGATTGTAACCCTTCTTTTGAAGTTTGGCTACTCACAAATTTTGGTTACCCCTTTTTCTATAACTAAGCCTGAGCCTCTCCTTTCTCTTCTCCTCTCTTCTTCAACTTTTCATTCTTGCTCTTTTTGTTGATTTCTATTTTGTAGGTTTCCTCATTTTTCTTTGCAGGTTTCCTTCTTTCCTTTTGTGACTCACGGATGTGGATTCACATCTCTCTTTCTCTGTTGTTTCCTTTGTGGTCTTTGTTTGGTTCTCTTTGCTTTTGCTTGTTAGTTTCTTTGTTTTTTTTTTTTTCATTTTTCTTGCTTGGTTGTATTAGTTTGGGGATTTTCTCTCTAAGTTGATTGTAGCTCTTTGAGTGGTAGTCTTGAGTTTTATCCTCTAAGACCTTGTAATCCTTTCTTTGTGGCAATAAAATTCTCTCCCACTTGGGTTTTTTAAAAAAAACTGAACCCTAAAAAACCCTAAAAAACCCTAAACCAACCTAAACCCTAAACCCTAAACCTGAAAAAATCTAAACCTAAACTAAATAAAACCTTTAAATAAAATAAATAAATAAACTAAACCTAAATCAAATAAAAAATAAAATAAAATAAAACCTAACTAAACCTAAACCTAAACCTAAAACTAAAAGTAAATAAAATAAAAATAAAACTAAAATAAAATAAAATAAATAAAACCTAAACTAAACTAAAAAAATAAAATAAAATAAACTAAAATAAACTAAACCTAAACTAAAAAAATCCTAAAATAAACCTAAAATAAAACCTAAAAAATATTAAATAAAACCTAAACTAAACCTAAACTTAAAATAAAATATAAAACTAAAAATTAAATAAAAATAAAACTAAAAAATATGCATAAAGCTAAAACCAAAAAAAAAAACTAAAATAAAACCTAAATTAAATAAATAAACATAAAATAAATAAACTAAACTAGATAAAATAAAAATAAACCTAAATAAAATAAATCTAATACTAAAATAAAATAATAAGCTAATTAAAATAAAACTAGGTTTGCTTAATTAAAAAATCCTAAACCCTCCTACTAAAATATCTTCCACAAACTAACCTACCCCAACTGACCCTAAACCCTAATCCTTAAACTTTAAAAACTCAAATAACTAACCATAAACCCTAAACCCACCTAAACCTAAACTCCTACCAAACCACACCCTAAACCTAAACCCAAAATCTAAATCCTGACCACCCTACCACACCCTAAACCTTTAACCAGACCCTAAACCATACACTCAGGCCCTCTAAACTGACACTAAACCTAAACCCAACCCTAACCCACCTAAACCTCCACAAACTAAACCTAACCCTACCTTCCATACCCTCCCCAAACCCAGGCCCTAAAACTAAATATAAACCTAAACTTAATAAATAAATAAATAAACTAAACCTAAATAAATTAAAATAAAATAAAATAAACTAAAACTAAACCTAAACCAAAAATAAAATAAAATAAAATAAAATAAAATAAACTAAAGAAAATAAATAAAACCTAAATTGACCAAAAAAATAAAATAAACCTAAGAATAAAAACTTAAATAAAATAAAACTAAATATAAAATAAAATAAAATAAATCTAAAAAATAAAACCTAAACCTAAAAGAAACCTAAAAACCTAATAAATAAAAAATAAACCATAAACTAAAAAAACTAAATAGTTAAACCTAAAAAAACCAAAATAAACCTAAACCTAAAATAAACCTAAATAAAATAAAATAAACTAAAACTAAACCTAAACCTAAAATAAAATAAACCTAAAATAAAATAAAACCTAAACCTAAAACTTTAAAACCTAAAGAAAACTTAAACCCAGCTAAAATAAAATAAAAAACTTAAACTAAAAAATAAAATAAACTTAAAATAAACTAAACCTAAATAAATAAACTAAACTAAATTTTTAAATTTAAAAAAATAAAAATCCTAAATAAACCCTACCAGAAACTTAAACCCTAAACTACCACCACCCTAAACCTAAACTAAACCACTAAACCCAACCCTAAACCACCTAACCACCACACCCCTAAACCCTAAAAAACCCTAAACCCCACCCCAAACCACAACCCAACCCAAACCCTAAACCCCTAAAACCCTAAACCCTAAACAAAACCCCACCCTAACCAACCCCAAAATTTTAAGAATAAGCGAACCTTGATAGAAAGAACATCATCATCAACTAGGTCTAAATCTCGGTGGTGGAGAAGGTGGGGTGATGATCAAGTGGTGGTGGAGAATCTAGATGTGCTGGTTGATATGGAGGTGGTGGTCAGAACAGTGGTGGTTATGGAGGTTACAACAATGGTGGTGTCGAAGGTAGAGATCATGGATATGATGGCAGATCTCGCTACTCGATAGGCGGGGTTGGTTCTAATGAGAACAGGAGAAATTGAAGAACGATCGATCTGATCTACTACTTATGAAACTGTATCTTTACAGTATAGATGGTTCTACTTATCTAGGTATAATGATTTGCTCCATTGGAGCTCATTTTTTATCTATGTCATCGCTTAACTCTTAGAAAACTTGGGGTTGATCAAATCGAAAAGAAGAAATACTAAATCTGAATTTATTCTCTATTAAAAAAAACCTTAAACCCCAAACTAAAACTTAAAACCTAAACCTTAAACCCTAACCCAAAGCCTAAACCCTAAACCATAAACTAGCCCTAAATCCTAAACCCTAAATAGTTAAAAACCTAAACCAAAACTAAATAAAACCTAAAAATAAAATAAATAAAAAAACCTAAACCAAAATAAAATAAAATAAAATAAAATAAAAACATAAACTAAAACCTAAACTTAAACTTAAACCTAAACCTAAACTTAAATAAAATAAAATATAAAAATACAAAACTAAAATAAAATAAAATTAAATTAAAAAAATAAAAAAACTAAATAAAATAAAACTAAACCTCAAATAAAATAAAATCATAAATAAAATAAAAATAAAACTAAATAAAACATAGACCTAAAAATAAAACCTAAAAAAAATAATAAAAAAATAAAGCCTGGACCTAAACCAAAAAAAAACCTAAACCTAAAAAGAAAATAAAATAAAAGAAACCAAAACCTAAACTAAAATAAACTAAGCTAAAATAAATAAAACCTAAACCTAAATCTAAAATAAACTAAACCTAAACCTAATCTAAATAAAATAAAATAAACTAAAAATAAACCTAAACCTAAACTAAAAAATAAAACCTAAAAATAAAATAAAATAAAACTTACCTTAACCTAGAAAATAAAATAAAATCCTAAACTAAAATATAAAATTAATAAAAAATAAACTAAAAATAAACCTAAACCTAAACCTAAATAATAAACAAAAATAAAAACCTAAACTAAAATAAATAAACCTAAACCCAAATCCTAAACCCAAACTACCTTAAACCCTAAAAAACCCTAAACCCCCCTACAACCCTAAACCCTAAACCCTAAACCCTAAACCCTAAACCCTAAAATCATAAACCCTAAACCCTAAACCCTAAACCCTAAACCCTAAAACCCTAAACATTAAACCCAAAACCCTAAAACCCACATCCCTAAACCTTAAACCCCAAACCCTAAACCCTAAACTAACCCTAAACTCTAAGAATGAGTAGAACCTTGATAGCAGGAACATCACCATCAACTAGGCTCAGTCTAGATCTGGCAATGGAGCCAGAGGCTGGAGGTGGCGGTTATCATAGTGGTGGTGGGGGATCTGGAGGTGCTGGTGGATATGGAGGTGGTGGTCGGAGTACTAGTGGTTGTGGTGGTGGGAGGAGTGATGGACATTATGTAGTGGTGTGGTGAAGGGAGAAATCAAGGAAATTATGGAGGATCTCTCTACTTGTGAGGAGGGGTGGTTGGATGGGCTGAGAGAAGAAGCAGTTGATCGATATCGCTTATGGAAGTGTCTTTATAGTAGAGATGGTTCTACTTATCTAGGGTTTTTGATTTGCTCTATGGGTCCTCATTTTTATCTATGTCATCACTTGTATCTTAAAAAACTTAGGGTGTTACTTGGTTGATAAAATGAAAATAAGAAATGTTGAATCTGAATTTGTTCTCTGTTAAAAAAACCTGAAACCCTAAAGCCTAAACTAAAACTTAAACCCTAAACCTAAAACCTAAAACCTAAACCATAAACCCTAAATCCTAAACTCTAAAAACCCTAAACCCCAAACCCTAAACCCTAAACCCTAAAACCTAAAACAAACCCTAAACCCTAAACCTAAAACCCAAAAAACCTAAACATAAACCTTAAACCTAAAAAAACCTAAACCTAAACCCTAACCTAAGCTAACTCTAAACCCTAAACCATAAATTAACCCTAAACTCTAAATCCTAAATTAACCATAAACCCTAACCCAAAACCTTAAACCCTTGACCTTGAATGAAGATGTCATTAGGGTAGATCTAAAGAATCTCCTAATCTTAACATAGTTATGGTAGCTAAAGAAAATGTCTTCAAGAGACTTTCCCTTTACTATTAGATATTTGAATACCCTAAATCATATTATAATACCATATATTATAGTATAATGTAGCATCATTTATTTGAGCATGTAGTGATGTGTTTTTGGATGTTATATAATGTTTTAAAATGTTTTAGTATATTATGGTATTGTGCCCTATAGTCTATATTAATATAAATCATAAAAATATTTATTTAATAAATCAGATGATGAAATTTGTTAAATTTGAAGTGGGAATTAGGTTGTAGTACCAAAGGTGTCCGAAGCCACTTGTAGTCTAAAAGGTAAAATTTTATGTACAAAATAAATAATATATGTTGTAGCATAGTATAACATCATATATCATAATATATTGTTCTGCACATTTTAAATTCTTTTAGTATTTTAAAATCATACAGTTAACCCAACCCTAGCATTATTTATAAAAAATTTTGATTTAGACTTTAAAATGGTGGAATTTGGCCAAATTCATAATAGGTAGAGCATGGCATCATAATATATTACTTCCATTTAAAATATGTAAGTGATACAACTAAAATATAGTTATTTATTATTTAGACTATTTTTATGATTTTTTATCTTAAGCAGTCCCTTGTGATGTGATGCAATATAATATAATATAATATGTTATAGTGTATTATAATATAGGATGCCATAATATAGTGTAGCATCATGCAATATATCATACTATTATGTATTACTACTTATTGTTTAACAAATTTTAGTTTGTTACAGTATGATGTACTAGAGTTTGTACTGGTATAATTCATTAAAATACTAATTTACGGTATAAGATGATGTATTTGGCCAAATTTAAGGTAAGCTTTAGGGAACATCATTGGGGGTGTGCTGTGGTGTGTCATTTCATCAAAAGAATGGAATTTTGCATCCAAAATAAATGTTCATTTATCAACCAAACTTTAATAATTATTTGGTTAAAGTAATTCATTTTAAGGTGTAATGTAAGATAATATATTATATGAAAGCATATTAAGATATAATGTTCATAACAATATAACTTCACATATATAGGATTGTGGTGGTGTGTTACTAAATATTATTGTACATTTTAGTATGTTCTACTTTTGTTATAATGGATTGGGTCAAAACTCACAAAAATGTTAATTTGAATGTTGAGATGGAAGAATTTGGCCAAATTCATAACACACACCAAGAAGCAACACCAAAATTATGCTATTTTGTACCATTTCGAATAGAAAAAATAATAATTTTACATCCAAAATGAACATTATTCATATTTTTGAAAAGTTTTATTTGTTCCTTTTAAGTGATTCTAATGAGGTGTAATGTTAGACAATATATTATATAATAGGAAATTATAATATAACATATATTATAATATAATATAGTGTGTTAATTCACACTATAATATGTTTAGCATGATATTGTATAGTTAATTTGAGCTTGCAACATCATAAATCATAAAATGTTGATTACAATGTTAAGATGATGTAATTTGAATGAATACATTGTTAGGATTTTGATTGAAGTATTAAAGGTGTGCAAAAGAGAAGAAATAAGATTTGATGAGATTTTCATGTCAAGGACATGGAGGGAGATCCACTAGGGATCACACATGCATTGGACATGACATGGGAGGGGTCTATGTTGAGATCATAGAAGAAAAGAATCTGCTGGGGATAAGATTTGAATCTAATTTGATTATAAGATTTGTGGAAAGAAGATCCGGGATAAGAATCTATAATCCACCAGCGATTAAGATCGAATCGACTTTAATTTGTTTTATTTTAATTGATGTAGAGGCATATCTGCTAGAGATATGGGCTTGAGTTCGCTGGGGATTGGGTATATGAACCTTTCACTAGGGAAACAAGTTCAGGCTATCCACTAGGGAATAGGATTTGAGTTTGATTTTATAGATGTGTGTGGATGTATCCACCAGGGATAAGAGTTTGGATTTCTTTGATTTAGACTCTATTGGGGAGTTGGTTTAATTTGGCTCCACTAGAGTGGTTGGTTTTGAATTTGATTTGTTTGCTTGACTTATTTATATATGATTTGGGGCTCCACTAGGGAGAAGGGTGTGATTTAACTCGATAGGGGAAAATCATATTGGGTTCAATTTAATTGAGTTAATGTATGGACCCAGTCGGTGTGCAATGGACCCACTGAGAAGGTAATATATCAGCATTGACCTACCTTAGGTTTACAAATCCAAAAGGATAGTCAATCGACTGTGGGGTAGAGCTAGCCAACCTAAGTGGTTTCCTTTCGGTGTGCAATGGCTATGCTTGGAAGAATGCATAGCATACTTACATCTTCCAAAGTGAGGAATAATCGCTGTGGTGACCTGTTGGATGCACAATGAATCGATCCTAGCCTAGGGCGACTACTGAGTGAATGTCGCTGGGGACTTATGTCAACTCAAAAGTAGTCAAGATTAATTTTATCTTAATTTCATGTGATTTAATATGGTTTATTTGGTTTAGTTTGATTTCAAATTGAGGGCATATCCATTGGGAATGTGAGCTGGTCAAATTTGATAGATTTAATTTATGGACCTTATCGGTGTGTCGATGGACCCATGGAGAATATATCGGACTTGTCTATCTCAAATTTACAAATGCAAAGGATAGTCTACTTGCCATGGTCAAGCCAACCTAAGGGGTTGCCTTTTTGGGTGTCGATAGGGAAGGCGTACTTACATTTTCTAAACCAGGGAACAACTGCTGTGGTGACCTGTTGGTAGCACAACAAATCAAACCAAACTTACGGGTGACTACTGAGTGAATACTATTCGGGACTTATATCAACTCAGGAGTAGTCACGTGATTCCTATAGGGACTTTTGATGACACTGCCTTAATGATAGGATACCTACTTGGGAAAAGGTACCACTAGGGTGTGCTTCTAATCCACAAGTGAATAAATATTTTGTTTATATATTTGTGTGGACCCTATTAGCGTACGAGGGACCACACTGAGAAGAGGCTATGTCAGCCATGATCTATCACAAATTTAATGGACAAAGGGAGAATCTGCATATCAAGAAGATAAGTTCTCCAACCACATGGGTGGTTATTAGGAGAGGGGAATTGTCCAATCTGATAGTAACCAGGGTAGTGTCTAAATGGGGTTGCAAAGGACATTATCCAAATATGGTTCCCACAAAGGAGGTGTTGCTAGGGTGTTATCTTGAGCCCTATAAAAGAAAGCCTATAGGTGTACAATGGGCAACTCAAAGAGAAAGCATAGCATACTCATTTGCCATGATTAGTGTATCCTAAGGTGCGAGAACCAACCAACCTAAGGTGTATCCATCAGCATGAGTAGTGTATCTATCATAGTGAGAACCTACCAACCTAAGGTGCCTATCGGTGTGCAATGATCAACCTGGAAAGAAATCATGTAGGCTTATGACTTTCCAAGTGGAACTGATCATCAGGATAGTTTGTCGTCAGTGGGACAACTTCTATCTGACCTAGAGTGACTATTAAGCAAGGAGCCTAGAGGAAAGACTGCACCCAAACTTGAAGCATTCAGGAGGGAAGGAGACACTAGGGGACTTATCCTAGACCTCAAATATACTCGACCCAGTCAGTTATGAAAGCTAATCTAAGAAGAAAGCATAGGAGACTCACATCCTCTTAAATGAAGCCAACATGAGGTAGCTTACTGGCCACATAGTAAGGCCTACTAAACTAACAAAGCACTCGTCAGTGTGTAGTGGCTTAGTAAGGAAGGAAAGCGTAGCAAACTTACATCCTCCAAAGCAAGATGACCACTCGGATGACACACTAGCAGGGTAGCACATCATTCCGACCTAGAGCAGCTACTGAGTGAGTGCCGCTTGGGGCGTTATCTCAACTCAAAGTAGCCCGAAATAAAAGATATGTGTTTATTTTATATGTTTGTGTGTAGTTTGTGTTTGTATTATGTCGATGAAGGATAAGATGCAGCTCGAGTTTCTTACACCTACCCTAAACACATGGTGGTAGATTCCAAATAAGAATACTTTCAACATGGAAGAGATTCAATTCAAAATGGAATTTTCATTGATGATAATTATTTTCAAACATGATTTATAATATTTATTTAAGTAGAGCATGTTGATTGGAAGCATTGGTCATTCCCCCTTATGATTAATAAGCTAATAAGATCCTCCTTGGTAGGCCTTCTCAATGGCAAAAAGGCCTTCCCAAGTGGGTTCAAACTTGCCTCCCATCTTATGATGGGCAATAATTGGTCTTCTTAAAACTAAAATAAGCTCTCTTACTTGAAAAGCTCTTGAACAAACCAACTTGTTGTGAGCTTGAATCATTTTATCTTTGTACAACTCAAGGTTTTGGAATGCCTGGCGTCTTCCTCCAAACCTTCAAGCTTTTCTAATTAACTTGGCATTTTTCATTTGTGATCTTGCTACCCTATCCTTAGTGATGGGAGTTGGACTTCTAATGGTAGAACGGCTTTGGACCCATACACTAAGAAGAAAAGGAGTAGATTGAGCTCGAGTTCTATATGTGGTGCGGTAGGCCCCAAGGCTTCAACTAAATGCCCATGCCACTATCGTTTGTTGATGTCGAGTGTCTTCTTTAGTATTTGGATGAGAGTTTTGTTGAAGGCTTCTATTAAGACATTTTCCCTCGAGTAGTTGATGGTAGAATATCACCAATGTATGTTGTGTCTCTGGGCAAAGTTGTTCATTTCAGTGCTCTTGAATGCAGTACCATTATCAGATTTAATTCATCGAGGCACTTTGAACCTATATACAATATGGTTCCTAAAAAAATTGGAGCACATGCTGAGCTATGACCTCTCTGAGTGGAATCATCTTCACCCATTTAGAAAAGTAATCAATAGCAGGCAAGATGAACCGATGACCCTTGGAAGAAGGAGGATCAATCGACCACTATATGGTACCCCATCACTTGAATGGCCATGAGGCCAATGTAGGATGTAGAATGTTGGGTGGTTGGTGTAGGACCACACCGTGTATTTGACAATGGTGGCATCGCCTAGCCATATCCATGCAATCTTTGATCATTGACGACCAGTAGTATCCTAGTCTCTTGATCATGGCTTTCATCTTCGAATTGGATTGGTTGGCTCCACATAATCTTCAGTGTACCCCAATCACGATCTTACGGGCTTTGTGCTTGTCTAAACACCATAATCAGATTGAAAGACCATCGGTATAAGACACCATCCACAATAGCATATGAAAGTGCTCTCTACTTCATCTGATGAGCTTGGGACTTCTATTGATGTAGTTTACCTTTATTTAGGTAATCCATGAATGGTTGCCTCCAATCTAACTCCTCGTCCTTCTTGGCAATGGCAACCTCCCCTTCTAGAGACTACTTTTTGATGAGTTCAATATCAATAAGGGATAAGACTTATCTATTTTGGACTTGTATTGATATGGACTCATCCTGAATATGCCAATTCCTTGGCAAGCTTAGATAAAGGAAATGCTACGACATTCTCTCCTCAAGGAATCATGGTGTACTTGTGGTAGTGATGGAGCTTGGGCTTTATAACCTTATAGGACCTAGTGATTTGGTTGATAATTAGTTGGGAATCCCCAAAGAAGTTGATGTCATTGAAGCTTAGAGTAATGGCAAACTCTAGACCCGCAATCGAAGCATCATATTCAGCTTTGTTGTTGGTGCAAAGATTGGGCCGGATGATATGAGATCACATCATCAATGGAGTTATGAGAACTATTCCTACCCCTGGCTTTCCCTGGAATAGTAGATTGTGGTTCTTCTCTCTTTGAGAGGAAGCCACACCATCAAAGTACATCTCCTAGCGGTGAATGCTAGTATCCCCTAAGTTAATGAATTGTTCATCGTGAGATCATCACTAAGTGGAGAGCAGAAGTGGGTGTGCTAAGAAATGCTAGCACTTGTCCTTTCACGACAGGAGGTATGAAGGTAATGTCAAACTATGAGAGGATCATGAACCATCATGCCAATCATCGGATAATGTCGTGTCATGAGATACTAGTGAATTGATGATCCTAGAGATTAAGTTCAACTTATGAGGAAGCATGTAGTGTTGTAGCTTTTGGGATGCAAATATTAAAGTTAGGCAATGCTTCTCAATGGGCGGATAATTAGCCTCAGTAGGGATTAGATGACGGCTGAGGTAGTAGAGTGCATTTTCCTTCCCTTCATCATTGGCTTGGACCAATAAAGCACTAAGGGACTTGTCAACGCGGTGTAAAGTCGACGCTTGCGAGATAGCTACTAGAAAAATGTCATTAGGTATTACTTGATGTCTTCGAAGGCATGCTCACACTTGTTATCCCACTTGAACTTGGCATCCTTTCTAACAAGTGGTGAGAATGGCGACATCTTCGATAGATTGGATATAAAGCATTTTAGATATGCCAACCACCCTTGGAATGATCTGAGTTGAGTTAAACTTTTAGGGGGTGGCATTTCTAATATCGAATTGATCTTCTATGGATCGATTTCAATTCCCTGGTGTCGGACAACAAAGACAAGGAATTTCTCTGAAACTGCTCTGAATGCACACTTCAAGGGGTTCATTTTGAGGTTAAATTATCTTAACTATTCGAAAACTACTCTCAAGTCAAAGAGATGGTCTTCCTTTTCTCAACTTTTGACCAGCGAGATCATCGACATAGCACTCGACTTGATAATGAATGAGTTCATCAAAGATTTGAGTCTAAAATAAAAGCCTAAACCTAAAAATATAATATAATAAACTAATAAAAATAAACTAAAATAAAAACCTAAACTAAACTAAACTAAACTAAAAATAAAATAAACCTAAGAATAAAAAACCTAAATAAAATAAAAACAAAATGTAAAATAAAAATAAAATAAACCTAAAATAAAATAAAATAAAAACTAAATAAAAACCTAAACCTAATTAATAAACTTAAAAATAAAACCTAAACCCTAAACTAAAAAAAAACTTAAACCTAAAATAAAAATAAGATAAATAAAATAAAATAAACCTAAACCTAAACTAATATAAACTAAACAAAAATAAATAAAACCTAAACCTAAACTAAATAAAATAAAATAAAATAAATAACTAAACCTAAACTAAAAATAAAACAAAAATAAACCTAAAATAAAAACCTAAACCTAAACCTAAAAAATAAAATAAAACGTAAATCTAAACCTAAAATAAAAATAAAACCTAAACCTAAAAATAAAATAAAAATAAAACTCAACTAAAAATAAACCTAAACCTAAAGATAAACCTAAAAAATAAACTAAAATAAAAAACTAAACTAAAATAAATAAACCTAAAATAAATAAACTAAATAAAATAAAAAACAAAATGACTAAAATAAATAAATAATAAATAAACCTAAACTTTCGGTTTACTTAATTTAAAAAAAACCTAAACCTAAACCCTAAACCTAAACTGTAAACCTTACACTAAACCCTAAACCTAAAAACCCTAAACCTAAACCTAAACCTAAACTAAAAAGTAACTAAATAAATTAAAAAAGAAACCTAAACCCTAAGAATGGGGAGAACCTTGAGGAACATCATCATCAACCAGGCTCAGTCTAGATATAGTAGTGGAGGTGAAGGTGGAGGCAGCGGTCATCGCAGGGTTGGGGATGGGAGTCTTTGGTGGATATGGAGGTGGTGGTGAACAGCAGTGGTTATGGAGGTGGCAGTGGGAGGTTATAGCAGTGGGATTTGGCTACTTGAGAGTTTGAGTCCTTGATGAGAAACTAGAAAGAAGAGAATGATTGATCTTACGCTTATGAAAGCTTTTAGTACATATATTCTAGTTATCTAGGGTTTTAATTTGTTCTATGTGTTCTCATTTTTTATCTATGTCATCGATTGTGTCTTAGAAAACTTGGTGTGTTACTTGGTTGATGAAATCGAAAAGAAGAAAGGTTGAATATGAATTTGTTCTCTGTTAAAAAAAAAACATAAACTAAACTAAAAACACAACCCTATACCTAAAACAAAACCCTAAACGTAAAACCCCACAAACCCAAACCCTAAACCCTAAACCCTAAACCCTAAACACTAAACCCTAAACCCCAAACCCTAAAACCTAAACCCTAAACCCTAAACCTTAAACCCTAAACTGCAAATCCTAAACCCTAAACCCTAAACCCTAAACCCTAAAAAGCTAAAAAGCTAAAAACCTAAACTTAAACTAAATAAAACCTAAAAACAAAATAAATAAGAAACTGAAACCAAAATTAAAGATAATAACATCTAAACTAAAAATTTAACCTAAACCTAAACCTAAAAAAAAATAAAATAAAAACTAAAAACTAAAATAAAATAAATAAAACCTAAACTAAACTAAATAATAAATGTAAATAAAATAAAACTAAACCTAAAATAAAATAAAATAAACCTTTAAAATAAAATAAAACTAAATAAAACCTAAAATAAACTTAAAATAAATAAAATAAAACCTAAACTAAAAAAAATTCTAAACCTAAAATAAAAAATAATAAACCAAAACCTAAACTAAAATAAATAAAACCTAAACCTAAACCTAAACCTAAACCATAAATAAAATTAAATAAACTAAAAATAATCCTAAACCTAAACTAAAAAATAATACCTAAAAAGAAACCTAAAATAAAAATAAAAAATGTAAACCTAAAAAATGAAAATAAAATCCTAAACCTAAACTTAAAAATAAAAAATTAAACCTAAACCTAAAAACTAAAATAAAATAAACTAAAATAAAACCTAAACCTAAAAATAAACTAAAATAAAACCTAAAACCCTAAACCCTAAACCCAAAACCCTGACCCTAAACAGCCCTACACCCTACCACCCTAAACCCAAACCCTAAACTAAACCCTAACTAAACTAAATCACAAATCCTAAACCCTCAACTAACCATGAACCCTAAACCTCAGCTAAAACTTAAATATATTAAAAATAAATAAATAAACCTAAAGATAAAATAAAATAAAACCTATGTTAAATTAAACTAAACCTAAACCTAAGAGTAAACAAACTAATCTAATAAAATAAAATAAAACCTAAACTAAACTAAAATAAGACATAAATAAAATAAAACTAAACTTAAAAAAATAAATATAAAATAAACTAAAATAAAATATAAAATAAATAAAACCTAAAAGAAACCTAAAATAAAACTTAAAACCAAATAAAAAATAAACCCAAACCCTAAATAAAAAATATCTAAACCAAAAAAAAACCTAAACCTAAACTAAAATAAATAAAACTAAAACCTAAATACTAAACCTAAACCTATACCTAAACCATAAATAAAATAAAATATACTAAAAATAATCCTAAACTAAAAAATAATACCTAAAAATAAACCAAAAATAAAACCTAAACATAAACCTAAAAATAAAAAATAAAACCTAAAATAAAAATAAACCTACAACAACAACAACAACAAGCCTTAATCCCACTAGGTGGGGTCGGCTACATGAATCATTCGTCTCCATTATGTCCTATTATGTGTCAAATTCTCATTTAAATCAAGTATACTAAGATCATTTTTTATACATCTTAACCAAGTTTTTTAGGTCTACCTCTACCTTTCTTAACATAAGGCAAATCTAATGCATCTACTCTCCCAATCGGTCATGGACGCTTTTATGTGGCAGGAGACTCTCCCTAATCTTATCTACTACTCCAACTTTTTCCCGAATATACTCATTTTGCATTCTATCTCTAAGAGTAAAGCCACTCATCCACCTAAGCATCCTCATCTCTGTAACACTTAACTTAGTCTTATGCTTCTCTTTTATTGGCAACAACGCACCATAAGTCATTGTGGGTCTTACCACCATCTTATAAAATTTTCCCTTAAGTTTAAGTGGAACTTTTCTATCACATAATAGGCGGATGCATTCCTTCCACAACCATCCAACTTGAATTCTACTAATAACATCTCCATCTATTTCACCATCATTTTGAACAATAGAGCCTAAATATTTCACTCACTCTTATTAATGACTTGTTCACCTAATGTCACAACACTACCACTAGAACTTCTACAACTAAAATTACACTCCATATATTCATTTTAGATCTACTTAAATGAAAACCTTTAGACTCTAGAGTTGACCTCCATAATTCAAGTTTTTTTGTTGGACTCCCTCTCTAGTCTTATCAACAAGAAGAATGTCATCAGCAAAAAGCATACACCAAGGTACATCTTCTTGTAAATGCCTAGTAAGAACATCCATAACTAAAGTAAAAAAAGATAAGGGCTTAAAGCTAATCCTTGATGTAATCCAACAGAAATAGGAAAATATTTTGTCAATCCTCCTTGTGTTTGGACACAAGTAATAGCTCTAGTATACATATCCTTAATGACTTGATTATAACCAATATTTACTCTTTTATGTTCTAGAACTCTCCAAAGAACATCTCTTTAAACTTTATCATAAGCTTTCTCTAAATCAATAAATATCATATGTAGATCCTCTTTACTTTCTTTATGCTTCTCCATCAAACCCCTTAACAAATGTATAGCATCCATAGTAGATCTACCTGGCATGAAACCAAACTGATTGTGAGAAACTTTTGTATCACATCGTAACCTATGCTCAATTACTCTCTCCCATAATTTTAATGTATGGCACATTAACTTAATTCCTCTATAATTTGCACACTCTTGTGCATCACCTTTATTCTTAAATATAGGAACCAACAAACTCTTTCTCCACTCATCTAGCATCTTTTTAGTCTTTAAAATGACATTAAAAAGATTTGTAAGCCAAGAAATTCCTTGATCTCCTAAACATTTCCACACTTCTATTGGAATATTATCCGGTCCTATTGCTTTTCCACATTTCATTTTCTTTAAAGCTTCACTAACTTCAGATTTACTAATCTTGATAAAATGAAATTCACTATTTTTTGTTTAGGGTATTAAGGTTGCTAAAATCAATCATACTTTCAGATCCTTCATTGAAAAGTTTATCAAAATACCTCATCCACCTATTTTCAATATCCTTTTCTAAAAAAAGCATTTTATTATTTTCATCCTTAATACACCTCACTTGAACTATGTCTTTACTTCTCCTATCTCTTTGGTTGGCTAACTTATACATACATCTTTCACCTTCTTTGGTATCTAATCTATTGTATAAATCACTAAAAGCTAAATTTTTTTGCATCATATATTGCTTTCTTAGAATCTCTACAGGCCACTTTATATCTTTCCCAATTCTCGAGTTTTACATCCAAGTTTTATAACAATACTTCTTATTTTTATCTTTTCTTGCACACTCGACTCCACCACCAACTATTCTTATTAAAAGAGTTTTCCTTTTGATTCTCCAAGCACATCTTTAGCAACTTGCTTAATTTCACTTGCTATTTTTTCCCACATAATGTTAGCTTCCTCATGAACATCCCAAATTCTAATCTCTTGTAGCTCTTAAAATATTTTTATTTGTGTTCTATAAGTGTCCCCATCAAATTCTAGGATAATAATTTGGTTTATTTTTTCTCTTACAACCTTTCATCTTAAACTCTAAAACTAACAATCGATGTTGGGTACTTAGATTTTCACTTGGAATGACCTTACAATCTTTACAATCTAAAGCGATCTATTTTTTATCGAAAATAATCAATCGTGTTTTACTAGATCCATTTTATAAGTAATAATATGTTCATCTCTTTTCTTAAATAAAGTGTTAGCAACTACAAAATCATAAGCTAAAGCAAAATCTAATATAGTCTACCTTCTTCATTAGTCACTCCAAATCCATAACCACCATGAATACTTCTAAAATCTTCTACCACTCTACCAACATGTCCATTTAAATCTCCTCCAATAAATACTTTTTCTTCAAGAGGTATTTTTTTATATTAATCTCTCTAATTCATTCCAAAATTTTCTTACCTTACCTCAAACCTACTTGAGGAGCATAGACACTTAGAACATTGATAATCTTAGTATCAACAATAATCTTTAAAAATTTATAATTCTATCTCCACATCTATTAATATTTATAACATTATCCTTCAAACTTTTATCTATAATCACACCTACACCATTTCTAGTTGACTTTTACGAATACCAAAGTTTAAAACCTAAACTATCAATCTCCTTGGCTTTCTCCCCAACCCATTTAGTTTCTTGAACACATAAAATATTTATCTTTCTATGAACCATAATATCTATTAATTCCATTAATTTACAGTAAGAGTACCTATATTCCAAGATCCTAACCTAATTCTAGTTTTATGGACTAACTTCTTTGCCCGCATCCGTCCATAATGTGGGAACCCCTTGCTTAACACGCACCCGAATGCTCTAGCACATTTTTTTATTGTATTCCCATCTGCCTGAAGGGGCCTTCTAGCATTAACACAATGATTTAAAGGATTCATGTCATGATTTTTTCAACAAGTTTTATGCTAGCTATCGACTACCTAACAAAACCCTCCACTTTTCACATCCGGACTTGGGACCGGCAATGGTAGTGTTAAAATAAAAATAAACCTAAACTAAAATAAATAAACCAAATAAATAAATAAACTAAAATAAATAAAAATAAAAATAAAAAATAAAATAAACTGAAATAAATTAAAAATAAACTAAATAAACCTAAACCTACTAGTTTACTTAATTTTTAAAAATAAAATAATAAAAAATAATATAAATAAATAAAAAACCCTAAACCCTAAACCCTAAAACCACCATACTACCCAACCCTAAACCCTAAACCCTAAACCCCAAGCCCTAAACCCTAAACCCTAAACCCAAAATCATAAATCCTAAACCCTAAACCCTAAAAACATAAAAACCCAAACTTAAACTAAGTAAATCCTTTAAATAAAATAAATAAATAAAAAAAACTAAACCTAAATAAAAAAATAAAGTTAAATAAAAACCTAAACTAAACCTAAACCTAAACATAAAAATAAATAAAATGAAAAATAAAAAATAAACTAAATTAAAATAAATAAAAATCTAAACTAAACTAAAATAAAATAGACCAAAATAAAACTCTAAATAAAATAAAATACTAACGTAAAATAGAAATAAAATAAAACTAAATAAAACATAAACCTAAATAAACCTAACTCCTAAATCCTAAACCTAAACCCTAAACCCTAAAGCTAAAACCTAAACTATTAAATAAACCTAAAATAAAATAAATAAATAAACCTAAACCAAAATAAAATAAAATAAAAACCTAAACAAAAATTAAACCTAAACCTAAACCTAAAAAGAAAATAAAAAAAAAATAAAAACTAAACTAAAATAAATAAATATAAACTAAACTAAACTAAAAAAAATAAAAAAGCTAAATAAAATAAAAACTATACCTAAAATAAAAATAAAATAAACCTAAAATAAAAACTAAATAAAAGCCTGTACCTAAAAAATAAACCTAAAAATAAAACCTAAAGACAAATAAAAAATAAAACCTAAACCCTAAACTAATAAAATTTTAACCTAAAATAAAAATAAAAAACCTAAAACTAAACTAAAATAAATAATACCTAAACCTAAAATAAATAAACTAAACTAATCCTAAACCTAAATAAAATATAAATAAAATTAAAATGTCCTAAACCTAAAAACAAATAATACTTAAAAATAAACCTAAAATAAAACCTAAAACTAAACCTAGAAAAATAAAATAAAACCCTAAAATAAAAAATAAAACCTAAACCTAAAAATAAAATTAAACTAAAAAATAAACCTAAACCTAAACTTAAAGATAAACTAAAATAAATAAAACTAAAATAAATAATCTAAACTAATAAAATAAAATAAATTGAAATAAAATAAATTAAAATAAAAAATAAACTAAATAAACTAAACTTAACCCTACCACTCTTTAAAAATATATAAATAAATAAATAAAACCCTACAGTAAACCTGACCACTAAACCCTAAACTACAACCCTAAACCCACTGACCCAAAACCCTAAAACTTAAACCTCAAACCTACCCTAAACCATAAACCTTAATCCCAAAACATAAAACCTAAACCTAAACTAAATAAATCCTAAAAAATAAAATCAATAAAATCCTAAACCTAAATAAAATAAAATAAAAAATAAAACCTAAACAAAATTAAACCAAAACCTAAACTTAAACTTAAACCTAAAATTAAAATAAAATAAAAAATAAAATTAAACTAAAATAAAATTAATAAAACCTATCTAACTAAAAATAAAATAAACCTAAAAATGAAACTCCTAAATAAAATAAAAACTAAACATAAAAAAATAAAAGTAATTAAAAATAAAATAAAATAATAATTTAAACCTAACAAAAAACCTAAACCCAAAATAAACAAAATAAAATAAACCCAAACCTAGACTAAAATAAACTAAACTAAAAAAAATAAACCTAAACCCAAAAATAAATAAACTAAACCTAAACTAAATAAATAATAATTTAAAAAATAAACCTAAACCTAAAAAATGATAACCTAAAATAAAAACCTAAACCTAAAAAATAAAATGAAAACCTTAACATAAACCTAAAAATAAAAAATAAAACCTAAACCTAAAATTAAAATAAAAAAACTAAACTAAAATATAAACCCCTCCCCTAACAAATAACTAAAATAAAACCTAAAACTCCCTGAGCCTAAACCCTAACCCTAAATTTGCACTGACCCAAACTCAACCACTCCACCCACTACCACACCCTAAACCCTGAGCTCACAGGCCACTGGGCCCTCCCTCCACCCAGACCTGCAACCATAAACTAAAACCTTAAACCCTCCCCAAACCCTAAACCCTAAATCCTAAACCCTACTAATCCTAAAACCCTAAAACTAAACCTGGCTAAACTAAATTTTTAAATAAAATAAAAAAAACTGACCTAAATCAAATAAAAAATTAAAATAAAATAAAAACTTAAACTAAAACCTAAACCTAAACCTAAACTTAATCCTAAAAATAAATAAAATAAAAAAATAAAAACCTAAACTAAACTAAAAAATAAAATAAACTTAAAAATAAAAACCTAAATAAAATAAAACTAATCATAAAATAAAAGCAAAATAAACCTATATAAAATAAAGTAAAACTAAATAAAACCTAACCTAAAATAAACATAAAATAAATAAAATTAACACCTTAAACTAGAAAAACCTAAACCTAAAATAAAATAAACATAAACTAAACTAAAATAAAATAAATAAACCTAA
Source organism: Cymbidium sinense (assembly GCA_021442155.1). Classification (NCBI taxonomy): domain Eukaryota; kingdom Viridiplantae; phylum Streptophyta; class Magnoliopsida; order Asparagales; family Orchidaceae; genus Cymbidium; species Cymbidium sinense. Next base: position 64,764,039 of record CM038214.1, on the reverse strand, counting down.
ACTAAATAAAAAATAAACTTAAAATAAACCTAAAAAACTAAAATAAAAAATAAACCTAAAAAATAAAACAAACCTAAAAAAAATAAAATAAAAAAACCAAACATAAAAAATAAATATAAATAATGCTAAACCTAAAAAGATAAAAATAAAACTAAACTAAAATTAAACATAAACCTAAACCTAAACCTAAAAAATAAACTAAAATAAAAAACCTAATCTAAAATAAATAAACCAAACTAAATAAAATAAAAATAAACTATATAAATTAAAATAAAATAAAATTAAAATAAACTAAATAAATCTAAACTGTGGGTTTGCTTAAATTTAAAACCCTAAACTCTAAACTCTGTAAACCTTAAACCCTAAACCCCAAATACCACTGACCACTAACCCCAGGCCACTAACACGTCTGACACCTTAAACTTAAACCACTAAACCCCTACTCAGGCCCTATCTAAAGACCACTGCTAAACCCCAAACCTAAACCCTGAGCCCTAAATCCCTCCCTAAACCCCTAAAACTAAGCCCAAATCCAATAATCCTAAATCAGAATCTGATCCAACCCACCTAAAGCTACACTAAACCCACACTACCCCACCCTGACACTAACCTAACTAAACCCTAAAACCCTAAAACCTCAAACCTAAACCCACTAAATAAAACCTAAAATAAAATAAATAAAAAACATCCTAAAAAAATAAAATAAAATAAAATAAAACCTAAACTAAACTAAACCTAAACCTAAAAATAGAATAAAATAAAATAATAATAAACTAAAATAAAATAAAGAAAAACCAACTAAAAATAAAATAAATGTAGAAAATATTAAAACTAAACATAAAATAAAATAAAATTAACCAAAATAAAATAAAACTAAATAAAACCTAAACCTAAAAATTAAACTTAAAAATTAAAATAATAAACCTAAAATAAAATGACCTAAACTAAATAAAATAAAATAAACCTAAACTAAACTAAAATAAACTAAAATAAATAAAACATAAACCTAAACCTAAATTAAACTAAACATAATCAATACCTAAACTAAATAAAATAAACTAAAATAAACCTAAACCTAAACAAAAAATAAACCTAAAAATAAGCCTAAAATAAAAATCTTACTACTAAAATAAAATAAAAACCTAAAATAAAATATAACTTATACTTAAAAATAAAATAAAATTAAACTCAATCCTAAACCCTAAATAACCCAACCCTAAACCCTAACCTACCTAAACCTACCCTAAATCCTAATCCTTAAAAAGCTGTAAATCCTAAACCTTAAATCATAAACCTTAAACCCTAAACTCTAAACCCTAAACTCTAATCCTAAACCCTAAACCCTAAAAGTATAAACCCTAAAACCTTAATCCCTAAACCCTAAGCCTACACCACCACACCCCAAATCCTAACCCTAAATCCTAAACAAACCCAAACCCTAACCCTAAACCTAAAGTAACTAAATAAATTAAAAAATAAATGTAAACTCTAAAACCTAATAAACCTAAACCTAAACCCTAAGAATGGGTAGAACCTTGATGGTAGGAACTTCACCGTCAACCAGGCTCAGTCTAGATCTAGCGATGGAGGTGAATGTGGAGGTGGTAGTTATCATAGTTGAGGTGGGGGATCTGGAGATGCTGGAGGGTATGGAGGTGGTGGTGAGCATTGGTGGTTATGGATGTAGGAGGAGTGACGGAGGTTACAGTCATGGTGGTGGCGGAGGAAGAGATGGGGGATATGATGGTGGATCCCGCTACTCAATAAGCCGAGGTGGTTCTGACGGGAACTGGAGAAACTGAAGAATGGTCGATCTGATCTGTTGCTTATGGAACTATGTCTTTATAGTAGAGATTGTTCTAGTTATCTAGGGTTTTTGATTTGCACTATGCATGCTCATTTTTTATATATGTCATCGCTTGTGTCTTAGAAAACTTGGTGTGTTACTTGGTGATGAAATCAAAAATAAGAAATGTTGAATCTAAATTTGTTCTCTGTTAAAAAAAATCAAAAATCCTAAACCCTAAACTAAAACTTGAACCCTATACCTAAAACTTAATACATAAACCCTAAACCCTAAACCCTAAATCGTAAAACCCTTAACCCTAAACCCTAAACACCAAACCCTAAACTCTAAACCCTAAAAAGCTAAAAATATAAACCTATACTAAATAAAACCTAAAATAAAATAAAAAAAAAACCTAAACCTAAATAAAATAATAAAATGAAATAAAATAAACAACTAAACTAAAACCTAAACTTAAACCTAAACCTAAAAAGAAAATCAAATAAAAAATAAGAACTAAACTAAAATAAAATAAATAAAAACCAAACTAAACTAAAAAGTAAAACCTAACTAAAATAAAATTGACATAAATTAAAAATAAAATAAACATAAAATAAAATAAAACTAAATAAAAAACCTAAACCTAAAATAAACCTAAAAAAAAGCTAAAATAAATAAAAAAATAAAACCTAGAAAAAATCTAAACCTAAAATAAAATAAATCTACACCTAAACTAAAATAAACTAAACTAAAAAATAAAACCTAAACCTAATCCAAAATAATAAACCTAAACCTAAGCTAAATAAAATAAACCTAAAAATAAAAATAAACCTAAACCTAAAAATAAAATAAAACCTAAACCTAATTAAAAATACCTAAACCTAAAACTAAAATAAAATGAAACTAAACTAAAATATAAACCTAAACCTAAACCTAAACCTAAAATAAAAAAATAAACTAAAATAAATAAACTAAACTAAATAAAAATTAAAATAAACCTATATAAAAATATAAAATAAAATGAACTAAATTAAATAAAAAATAAACTAAATAAATTAAATAAACCTAAACCAATGAGTTTACTTAATTTAAAAATTAAAATAAAAAAAATAAAAACCTTCTACCCTAAACCTACTCCCTAAACCCATACCACTAAAATCCTGACCCTAAACCCTAAACCCTAAACCATAAACCCATGGCCAATCCAAAAAGATACAACCCTAAATCTAAACTAAATAAAACCTAAAAATAAAATAAATAAAAACCTAAACTTAAATAAAAAAATAAATAAAATAAAACAAAATAAAATAAAAACCTAAACTAAAACCTTAACTTATACCTAAACCTAATCCTAAACTTAAATGTTAAAATAAAATAAAGTTAAAAAACTAAACTAAAATAAAATAAATAAAAACTTAGACTAAACTAATAAATAAAATAAACCTAAAAATAAAAAACCTAAATAAACTAAAAATTAAACTTAAAATAAAATTAAAATAAACCTAAAATAAAATTAAATAAAACTAAATAAAACCTAAACTAATAAATAAACCTAAAAATAAATAAAAAATAAAATAAAACCCTAAACTAAAAAGAATAAAATAAACAAAATAAAATAAACCTAAACCTAAACTAAAATAAACTAAACTAAAATAAATAAAACCTAAACCTAAACTTAAACCCTAAATTAAATAAAATAAAATAAACTAAAAATAAACCTAAACCCAAACTAAAAAAATAATACCTAAAATAAATCTAAATTAAAAACCTAAAACCTAAGAAAATAAAATAAAACATAAACCTAAAATATAAATAAAAAAGCCTAAAAAAAACTAAACTTAAAATAAACATAAACCTAAACCTAAATCTAAAAAATAAACTAAAATAAAAAAACTAAAATAAATAAACCTAACAAATAAACTAAACTAATAAAATAAAAAATAAACCTAAATAAAATAAAATAAACTAAAATAAATAAAATAAATTAAATAAACTAAACCTACTTGGTTTAATTAATTTAAAAAAAACTAAACCCTAAAACTAACCCTAAACCCTACCCTAATCTACAACCCTAAACTACCATAAAACTGTAAAACTCCACAAAAAACCCACAAACTGACCCTAACTCACTTAACCCTTATCCTAAATCTAAACCCTAAACCCTGGCTGTTAACCCTTGCCTAACCCTAAACCCTAAACCCTAAACATTAAACCATAAACCCTAAACCCTAGCCATAAACTTTAAACCTAAAAGGAGTAGCCTAAACTAAATAAAACCTAAAGATAAAATAAATAAAAAATCTAAACCTAAATAAAATATAATATAATAAAATAAACACCTAAATAAATCCTAAACCTAAAGCTAAACCTAAAGATAAAATAAAAAATAAAACTATAATAAATTAAAATTAAACTAAACTAAAATAAAACCAACTAAAAAAAAAGCTAAACCTAAAATAAATAAATAAACCTAAAATAAAATAAAATAAAACTAAATAAAACTTAAAAATAAACCTAAAATAAAAACCCTAAACTAAAAAAAACCTAAACCTCAAATAAAAAATAAACCTAAACCTAAACTAACAAAATAAACTAAAATAAAAACCTAAACCTAAACCTAAAATAAAATAAAAAACCTAAACCTAAACCTATAATAAAATAAAAGAAAACTAAACTAAAAAATAAACCTAAACCTAAACCTAAAAAAATAAAATAAAATAAAAAACTTAAACTAAAATAAATAGACCCAAAATAAATAAACTAAACTAAATAAAAATAAAAATAAACTTATTAAAATAAAAATTAAAATAAACTAAAATAAATAAAAAATACTAAATAAACTAAATAAAGCTTAACATATGAGTTTACTTAATTTAAAAAAAATAAAATCATATTAAAAAAATATAAAAAATCCCTAACCCTAAACATTAAAATTAACCCTGCTAACCTTGATCCCAAACCTACCCCACCCAAACCCTGACCCTAAATCCTAAACCATAAACATACTACTTGCCCTAAACCTAAACCCCCCAAACCCCACCTAAACCACTAAACTAAACCTAAACCTAAACTAAAATAAAATAAAACCTAAATAAAACCTAAACCTAAACCAAATGTAAAATAAAATAAAAATAAAATAAAACCTAAATCAAACCTAAACTAAATTAAAATAAAAAATAAAATAAAATGCCTAAATAAAATAAAACTAAACATAAAATTAAAAATAAAATATACCTAAAATAAAATAAAATAAAATAAATCTAAACTAAACTAATAAATACCTAAATAAAATAAAACCTAAACTTAAAATTAAAATAAAACTCAAATAAAATATAAACATAAACCTAAAACATAAACTAAGATAAAAACCTAAACTAAAAAATAAAATAAACTAAACTAACAAAAAATAAAATAAAACATAAAATAATAAACTCAGAATAAAATAAAAATAAATAAACTAAATAAACTTAAACCTACTAGTTTACTTAATTAAAAAAACCTTAAACCCTACAACTAAACCTAAATCCTAAACCCTAAACATACAATCCTAAACCCTAAACCCTACACCCTAAACCCTTAACCCTAAAAACCTAAACTCTAAACTCTAAATTGTGAACTCTAAACCCTAAACCCTAAACCCTAAAACCCTAAACCCTAAACCACTAAACCTACACTAAACCACAAAATATATTTCTAAGCTAAACCAAACCAAACCCTAAACTAACCCTAAACTTTAAGAATGGGCAGAACCTTGATAACATGAACATCACCATCAATTAGGCTCAATCTAGATATGGCAGTGGAGGTTAAGGTGGAGGCGGTAGTTATCACAGTGGTGGTGGGGGATCTAGAGGTGCTGGTGGATATGGAGGTGGTGGTTGGAGCAGTGGTGGTTATGGAGGCGGGAGGAGTGATAGAGGTTACGGGGTGGTGGTGGCTGGAGAGATCGAGGATATGGTGGCAGATCCCACTACTCGAGGTGGGGGTGGTTCTGATGCGAACTAGAGAAATTGAAGAATGATCGATCTGATCTACTGCATATGGAAGTGTGTCTTTACATTAGAGATGGTTCTACTTATCTAAGGTTTTTGATTTGCTCTATGGGTGCTCATTTTTTATTTATGTCATTGCTTGTGTCTTAGAAAACTTGGGGGGACTTGGTTGATGAAATCAAAAGAAGAAATGTTGAATCTAAATTTGTTCTCTGTTAAAAAAACCTTAAACCCTAAACCCTAAATTAAATAAACATAAACCTAAACCTAAAACCTAAACCCTAAACCCCAAAACCTACACCTTAAACCCTAAACACTAGCTATAAACCCTAAACTCCAAAACCTAAACCCAAAACCCAAAACCTTAAAACATTAAACCCTAAACCACCTACAACTCTAACCTTCCATAAACCCAAACCTAAACCTTCCCCTAAACTAACCCTAAACTAACCTAAACCTTAAACCTTCTAACCACCCTAAACCCTAAACCCAACCTTGAATAAAGATGTCATTAGGAGTAGATCTAAGAATGACCTAATCCTAACATAGTTATGGTGGCTAAAGAAAATTTCTTGAGACTTTACTATTGAGATTTGAATACCCTAAACCCTATACCTAAATCATATTAAATACCATATATTATAGTATAATGTAGCATCATATATTTGAGCATGTAGTGATGTGTTTTGGGATGTTATAAGATGTTTTGAAATGTTTTAGTATATTATGGTATTGTGCCCTTTAGTTTATATTAATATAAATCATAATAATATAGATTTAATAAATCAGATGATGAAATTAGTTAAATTTGAAGTGGGAATTAGGTTGTAGTACCAAAGGTGTGCTATGCCAATTGTAGTCTAAAAAGTAAGATTTTATGTTCAAAATAAATATTATATGTTGTAACATAGTATTCCATCATATATCATAATATATTATTCTATGCATTTTAGATTCTTTTTAGTATTTTATAATCATGCGATACACTAGCATTATTTATAAAATTGTTGATTTAGACTTTAAAATGGTGGAATTTGGCCAAATTCATAATAGGTAGAGCATAACATCATAATATATTATTTTAATTTAAAACATACAAATGATATGACTAAAATATGTAGTTTTCTATTCTTTTGACTAAGTTTCTGATTTTTTATCATAAGAAATCCCTTGTGATGTGATATGAAATATAAAATAATATAATATGTTATAGTGTACTATAATATAGGATGCTAGAACATATTGTAGTATCATGCATTATAGCATACTATTGTGTATTACTACTTGTTGTTTAGCATATTTTAGTTTATTATAGTATGATGTAGTGGAGTTTGTACTAGTATAATTCATAAAAAAATACTAATTTATAGGCTTAGATGATTGGATTTGGCCAAATTTAAGGTAAGCTTTAGGGAGCATCATTGGGGGTGTGCTATGGTGTGTCATTTAATCAAAAGAATGGAATTTTGCATCAAAAATAAATGTTCATTTTTCAACCAAATTTTATAAATTTTTTGCTTAAGTGATTCATTTTAAGGTGTAATGTAAGATAATATATTATATGAAAGAATATTAAAATATAATGTACATGATAATATAATATATATATATATATATATATATATATATATATATATATATATATATATATATATATATGAATGTGGTGTGTTACTAAATGTTATTGTACATTTTAGTATGTTTTACTTTTGTTATAATACATTGGGTCAAAACTCACAAAAAAATGTTAATTTGAAGGTTGAGATGGAAGAATTTGGCCAAATTCATGGCACACACAAGAAGAACACCAAAATTATGCTATTTTACCATTTCTAATAATAAAATAACAATTTTACATCAAAATGAATATTATTCATATTTTGAGAAAATTTTGTTATTTGTTCATTTTAAGTGATTCTAATTAGGTGTAATGTTAAATAATATATTATATTATAGCAAATTATAATATAACATCAAATATTATAATATAATATAGTTTGTTAATTCACACTATAATATGTTTAGCATGATATTGTATAGTTAGTTTGAGCTCACACCATCACAAATCATAAAATGTTGATTACAATGTTAAGATGATGTAATTTGAACAAAAACATTGTTAGGCTTTTGGTTGAAGTATTAAAGGTGTGCATAAGAGAAGAAATAGGATTTGATGAGAATTCCATGTCGAGGACAGGGAGGGAGATCTGCTAGGGCATCACACATGCATTTGGACATGACATGTGAGGGGTCTATGTCGAGGGAATAGAAGAAGAAAATATTCTGGGGATAAGGTTTGAATTTGATTTGATTACATGATTTATGGAAAGAAGATCCATAGGGGATAAGAATCTATAATCCATAAGAGATTAAGATAGAATCGACTTTAATTTATTTTATTTTAATTTATGTGGAGGCAACTAGAGATATGCGCTTGAGTCTGTTGGGGATCGGGTATATGATTCTTCCACTACGGAAGCAGGTTCGGGCTATCCGCTGGGGATTGGGATTTGAGTTTGATTTCATAGATTTGTTTGGGGATGTATCTACTAGGGATAAGAGAGTGGTTGGATTTCTTTGATTTGGACTCGACTAGGGGAGTTGGTTTAATTTGGTTCCACTATGGAGGTTGATTTTGAATTTGATTTGTTTGCTTGACTTATTTATATATGATTTGGGGCTCCACTGGGAAAAATTAGATTGGGTTTAATTTAATTTGAGTTAATGTATGGACACTATCGATGTGTGATGGCCCCACTGAGAAGGGGCTATATCAGCCTTGACCTACCTTAAGTTTACAAATCCAAATGGATAGATTACTAGCTGCGGAGTAGAACTAGCCAACCTAAAGGGTTTCCTTTCTGTGTGCAATGACTATGCTAAGAATAAGGCATATCTGACTTACATCTTCGAGTGGGAACAATGTTGGGGTGACTGTTGGATGCACAATAAATTTAACATGACCTAAGGCGACTACTTAGTGAATGTTATTGGGGACTTATGTCAACTCAAAGTAATTAGGATTAATTTTATCTTAATTTCATGTGATTTGATATGGTTTGTTTGGTTTAGTTTGATTTTGAATTGAGGGCATATCTGCTGGGGATGTGACCTTGTTCAAATCTAATAGATTTAATTTATAGACCATGTTAATGTATGATGGACCCATTGAGAAGGAGCTATATCAGACTTGTTCTATCTCAGATTTACAAATCCAAAAAGATAATCTACTAGTCATGGCTAGCCAACCTAAAGGGTTGCATTTCAGTGAAAAATGATTGTGTTAGGAAAAAGGCATAGTAGACTTACATCTTCTAAAAGCGGGAACAAGGTGGGGTAGACTGGTAACACAATAAATCAAACGACTTAGGGTGACTCTTGAGTGAATGCCTCTAGGGACTTATATCAACTAAAGAGTTGTCAGGCGATTCCTATAAGGTGTTTTACTGACACTGCCCTAAAGATAGGATACTTTCTTGGGAAAAGGTTCAACTATGGGTGTCCTCCTAATCCACAAGTGATTATATATCTTATTTATATGTTTATGTGGACCCTGTTGGTGTGTGAGGGACCATAGTAAGAAGGGGCTATGTCGGCCTTGACTTATCTCAAATTTAGTGGACCAAGGGAGAATCTGCACATCCACAGGACATATTCTCAAACCATAGGGGTGGTTACTAGGAAATGGAAATTATCCAATCTGATAGTAATCCAGGTAGTGTCTAAATGGGCTTGCAAAGGACATGATCTAAATATAGTGCCCATAGGGTTGATGCTTCTAGGGGCATTATCCTGAGTCCTAGAAAAGAAAGCCTATAGGTGTACGGTGGCCAACTCAAGGAGAAAGCATAGCAGACTTACATCTATTATGACTAGTGTATCTTAAGGTGCGATAACCAACCAACATAAGGTGTATCCATCAGCATGAGTGGTGTATCCATCAGTATAGTGAGAACCAACCAACCTAAGGTGCTCGTTGGTGTGCAACGATTAATCTAGAAAGAAAGCATGCAGGCTTACAACTTTCCAAGTAGAACTAATCATCGAGATAGTATATCATTAGTGGGACATATGCTAACTGACCTAGAGTGACTACTAAGCAGGGAGCCCCAAGGAAGGACTAGACCTAGACTTGAAGTAGTCAAGAGGGGAGGCCACCGGGACTTATCTAAACCTCAAATATACTCGACGGTCGGTGCATGAAGGGTAATCTATGAAGAAAGCATAGACTCACATCCTCTTAAATAAAGCCAACATGAAGTAACTTACCACAGTAAGGCTACCAAACTAAAAGGCACTCGTTGGTGCGGTGGCCAAGTAAGAAAAGTGTAGCACTTACATCCTCCAATGCAAGAAGACCATTGGGGTGACACATGCGTCGGCGACCTAGAGCGACTCTTGAGTGAGTGTCGGCATTATCTCAACTTCAGTAGCAGAGATAATAGATGTGTTTATTTTGTTTATTTATGTATAATTTTTGTTTGTGTTGTGTCGATGAAGGATAGGACACCACGGGTTCCTACCTAAACACATCATGGAAAATTCATAAAGAATACTTTCAATATAGAAGAGTGTGGTATTTATTTTTGGATTTCATTCTTGTGTGTATATGTGAGGGGACACCACTCAGATATGAGGATGTATTGAGGTGATTGGGTATGACATCAAGGAATAGTGTACTATCTCGAGATAGAAGTCTATGATAGACTTAATCACCTAATAAGGACCCCAAGGCTAATTAGTCTTCAAATATACCAGATTTTTCCCCTACATGGAAAAGTAAAGCAATATTTATTTAAACGGGTTCATTAATTTTCTATGGAGGCAAGCCTCCATAGTTAATTACATCTTAAGAAAAATGAATCCCTTAAGAATACTCTCAATTAAAGTAGGCGATTGTTGTCTCTGAAGAATTCAAAGATAGGACTATCAAAGGATTGATTGTATTGTAAAAAATCAAGTGGGACGTATCAACAGGAGAGAGTTATTATAGATGACAAAGAAGATGAGTAGGGAATGCTCATAATAATAAGAAGCCTAGTGAGCACTCCAATCTATCCTATGGTTTGGCTTTATATATTTGAAATTGAGGAGATTTATTTATTTGAGTTGAAATTTTATTAGAAATCTAGAGCTTATAATTCCACAATACAAGATTGTGAAAATTCCTAAGAGGTCAGGATTTATGCTTGTAGCCCACAAAGGAAAATAGTAACCTTAGATCCTAAATTTAGGGAGCTTTGGTGAGGGCCAAAGCACAACCTAAATCTAAGGAAAAAATTGGTATATGGTTTACCTCCATAAGAGAGAGTATACCACAATTTAGACTTATAACTCACAGGTGGTAGCCATAACTCCTCTAATGCTTTATAACTATGTAGGCAAGTCTTATGCTTTTTACAAGATGGCTAGGCTATTATTATTTAAAAAAGAGACTAAGTCCTTAAACCCACTCCCTAAGAGACTAGAGCATGAAGGGTATGAATAATGACTTAAATCTAATGCAATTTTTTATCATATTTCATTTAGTTTAGGACTCTTTATTTTGATAGAGGCTATGGGATTTTGTATGCCTTAATGCATGAGAAATTGGTTATGGGATAAATCAAAAGAGAAAGAGGTGCTCTTCCATCATAGCCTCTTAAAGATTAAGCCCATTCTATCGACAAAATGGAAGCCCTCTCTTAACAAGAGTGAAACAAGATGGTTATGCATAATATTAAACATACAACATCCAACTAAGGGGTTGCTAACTATTTTATTATCTTGATTTAATACCTACATTTTTTGTATGAGGTTGTGAGTTGTTTTAAGAGTTTAGTTATGAGTTGTTAATGGGATAAAATTTATTTTTATCCTAAGATCTAATCACATCAGCCATACAACAATCACCAATCATAAATAAAGTATGAAAAGGCATGCTTTTTCTAATGCACAAGATAAAAAAATCATCAAACAATTTTATAAAGCTATCCCAAAAGAATAAAAGGTCAATGCAGTCAGGTACCGCCATACAACCCAAAAAAAATGTGGGTAGCCAAACTCTACCATTATACAACTCAGATTACAAGAAAATAATTACAATTAAGAGTAATGAATGTTATAGGGGTCTTCATTCTTCATTCTTCTTTCTTCATTTGATTTGCTTCATTTCTTTCTTCCTTTTGGCTTGATTTAGATATGCTTACTCCAAAAGCATCACATGGTACATAAGACTTAGTCTTAAAAACCATGCTAATCCTAATCCCCATAACACTTATCCTAATACTAATATAAAATTACTTTAAAAGTAGGAAAATAAATCTAGCTACACACAGAAATAAATGTTAGCTAAACACACCATACAACCAAGCGGTTATATTATATGAAAAATTTGGGCTTAGCACCCCACACATGGGTAACCAAGCCCACATGTCCTAAACAGTTATACTTAGGGGCTAAGCATCTGCATAGTAAAAGCATTTATATTTTATTATTAAGATTAGACTTAAGCACAACCCCACAGAAAATATGATTAGGCTAATATCAGCCTAACATCTAGACTATGCACATACACCCTAATATCTAGTCTAAAATAATACATCACAAAATAAACATACATCAAACCATACACTGCCCTAACATAAAGCTAGAAATGGTGACTTAGTCTAATGTGTGTGAATTAAAGCTTGTGTGGTATGTCCTAAGTAGGCTTTAGAGTTGTAATTTTGCTAAGTGTGAAGGATTTAATTTATAAAGGGTTGATTTCTCTTTAAGTGATTTAATTGATTTGAAGATTTTACTTAGTGTTTTCTTTTATTTCATATGGCCTACACTTAGCAACTAAGTGTTCTAAAGAGAAGAAGAGGGAATCTCTCTTTCACCCTATAAGTCACTTCTAAAGCAAGTTAATTAATCAATTTCCTTTAGTGAATGGATTATTATGTGTTTTAATTAATCTAAGTTTAGGTTCACTCTAAATGACTTTATTATTAAGAAAGACATCTTAAGATTAATTAGAATGGATTACTATCACATAACACATGTTAATTCATTTCTTTCCATCATGTATATCATGCATATGAGTAAATCCTAAGCATATCTATACATGCAATTTATATTTTTAACACACTTGAATGATAAATGCAAAGTATATGTTTGAAATTTAAATGTTTCATTTGATTGAATTATGAATGCATGCCTTTTAATAAAAGAGGGATTTCTCATCCATTAGCTAGATACACATTCACATGTATAAAAGTTTTAAGTGAGTACATCACCATTATTTTTTACGGGTAAGGTATAAGACCTACTTAGGGCTACTTAAAACTCATGACCGGTGTCCAAACTAATATACCACTTTTATTAGATACATGTAAATGTATTAGCAACTATAAGGATAGGAAAAACCATGAAAAGTTATGTTTGATTTGTTTTACTTATGATTCTTATTCATTGGCAACATCACACATACACATGTATAAGAATTTTAAGTTAGTACGGTGCCATTGTTTTCTGCACCATGGGAGTAAGGTACAAGTCCTGCATAGGGTTACTTAAAGCCTCATAGCCCCGGGGTGTCTAGACTAATATACCACTTTGCTTAGATACAGATGAATGTATAAAAAGAACCACAAGAAGAAGAAGAAGTCATGTAAGAAGTCATATTTGATTTGATTATATGATTTAAATATGTGATATGAAATTCTTCCTCAGTCTTAACATGGAAATGAATAAGAATATATTTAGACAAAGGTTGTGTTCTTTTCAAATGACCTATACATTTGTAATTCTTATGTGAATCCATATAGAGTAAGGAAAGAGAGCTTCATATTGCACATTTTATATTATCAACACATGCAAGCTTATAGCTATTTGTAATTAACATCACTCCATTCATTATAATTGATTTAAGAGCTTTTTTAAATAAGATTTGATTTAATAGTGATAATAGCCACACTTATTTTAATTAAATCAACACATGCAATTAGACATAAAAGAAACCATTTGATTTAGTTAATTTTAAAAGAAATGAATGCATGATTACATATGGCAAGCAATATTTAACATAATTGGAAAGAAGTAAAGGGACATAAACACATAATCTCATTCATTCCAATTAATTCCTAAGGACAATCATACTAAATAAAACCACTTAAAATAAACCAAAATTATTTAATGAGATTTCTTCTTTATGTTTGATTTGAGTTAAGGAAAGTGAAATAGGTTTGCTGGTCCTAATCCAATTCCCCATGTGTGAGATAATTTTTTGGTTCAAGGAAGAAGTAATTAGGTTGATTTTTTGTGTTTAATTAGGTTAGGGTATGAATTAAGTGGATTAATTAACCCTTACCTACATCACCTTAAGTTAATTAACTAATCAATAATGAACCAATTTGATATGCAACCCATGGAAAAGTAAATTTGTAATGCTCTAAGAAATGAAAGGGACCATGCAATTGGCTCATGATTAATAATTAAGCTTAAGGGATCTCACTTAACTACTTTTATGGTTTTCTCACACATGTGAGCTAACCATAATTTCATTATCTCCCCTTTGGGTTATTGAACACCCAAAGAGCTACCCAAGATTAAAAATAGAGAAAAAATATTTAATGAATTAATTAAGTTCATTAATTAACTAATTAATCCTTAATTAATCTTAACCAATCAAAATGAGATGGCCTTAGAGAAAAGACAAAGAAGGGAGCCTAAATCTCAACCCTAAATCCTTTTAATTAATTAAGGTTCGGGTATAATTTTGATTTTGATTAATCATAATAATTGATTAATTAAGGGTGTTAATTAATTAATTATTTAAGATGGATTAGGGAAGGCGTAAAGAAAAGATTGGAAGAGGGAAATCCATTTCCTAAACTTCATCACCATTAATAGAGGTTAATAGTTGATTGATTAATTTCTTTATTCATTTGCTTAATTATCACTAATTACATTAAGAAAGTGATTAAGGCTTAATGGTTTTCCCTAATTAAGCAAACAATAAAATCTTAGAAAAATATGAGGGAGGTCATCCCCTAAACATGCACAAAAGTTTGAGAATAATTGGATGGTTAATTAGAGAGTAATTAGACTAATTACATTTCTAATTAAACCTTAATTAAGCTAAATCTACTATTCAAGATCAATAATAAATAATTTTCCTAGATTCTACTCTGAAATATCTTTAAAATGAGCCTAAGTTTGTATTTTTTTTGAATTTATTTTTAATTAGTTATGAATTTAGGAAGTTTCAAGATTATAAAAACTAATTTATTAGCCCTAATTAAAGCCTTAATCTAATCGAGCTACGTGGCGGCTAACGCAGCACACTTTCCATGTGGCGTGATGGGATTTGCTATTTAAGTTATCACATCGAAGTGTTGACTCAGATGGAGGTGCATGCGGTAACTCCGTGGACCGTCTAATTTAAGATCGAATGACCATGATTAAACCAGTTTGAGGATTAGGAGCTCTAAGCATGATTAGATCAGGACCATCCATTGCAATCACGTGGGATGGATAGCTATGGTGTTTTTTTCTCAAACTTTGGAAAATTTGAAAAATAAAATGTATATATTGTGTTGGGACACCACGTAGATCCACAAATGTACTCATTAGGGTGATTGGGTACGACATTGAGGAATGATGTACTTTCTCAAGAGATAGAAGTCACCATCCTATAATGGACTCCCAGGAAAATAAGTCTTTGAGTGAGAGACTTTACATGGAAAAGTAAAGTAGGGTTTATTTTAAACTAGGTTAGTTAAGTTCCGTATGGAGGCAAGTCCCCATAGTTAATTACATCTTAAGGAATGGGATTCCTTAAGAATACTCTCAATTAAGGTAAATGATCATTATCTCCAAAGATTTTAAAGATAGGGACTATCAAGAAATTGGTTATTTATGGAAAATCAGTGGGGATCAAAGGAGAGAGTTATTATTGAAAAAATAAAAGGAGATGAGTAGGGGATGCTCACAATGCTAGGAAACCTAGCGAGCATCCCAAACTATCCTAAGGTTGGACTTTATATTTTTAAAATTTGAGAAGAATTATATGTTTGAGTTGAATTTTTATTAAAAATTTTGGGCTTACAATTCCATACAAGATGGAAATGCCTAGAGGTGAGGATTTATGCTTGTAGCTTGCAAAAGAAAACAACAACCTCGGATCCTAAATCTAGGGAGCTTTGGCGAGGGCCAAGGCATGACCTAAATCTAAGGAAAAAATGGGTATATGGTTTACCTCCACAAGAGAGAATAAACCACTCGACTGTTGGACTTACAACCGCCTGGGGGTGGCCGCCAACTAACTCCTCCTATGATTTTAAATACATGTAGGAAAGTCTTATGCTTTGCAAGATAGCTAGGCTGTTGTTTATTTAGAAAGAAGACTAAGTCCTTAAACACAGTCCCTAAGAGACTAGATCATGAAGGGCATGAATAAAGACTTAAATCTAATGCAAATTTTTTGTTAAGTTTTATTTCCCTTTTTGGACAATTTATTTGACACATGCTATCAAATCTCATATGCTTAATGCATGAGAAGATTAATTATAGGCTAAAATTAGCAAGAAGGAGGTGTGTTTCCACCATGGCTCTCAAAGATCAAGCCATTTTCTGGAGGTGGAAGCCCTCCATTAGCAGAGTGAAGCAATATGTTTTTTATGCATGATGTGAGACATACAACATCCTAAAAGGGTTGCTAAATATTTTATTATTTTGCTTTATGTCCTAGGCTTTAAGTGAAGTTATGAGTTATTAATTTTGATTGATTAATTAATAGAAAATTTATTTTCCATAAGAGTCTAATTGCATCCGAGCCATTCAATAAATATCAAGCAATTAAAAACTAGGAAAATCATGTCATTTCTAATGTACAAGCTAAACAAACATCAAACTATGTTATAAAGCTAGGGAAAAGAATAAGAGAGGATATGGTGGATTTACAACGAGAAGGAAAATGGGTAGCCGAGCTCTACCCTTATACAACCCAGATTACAAATGAATAATTTCAATCAAAAAGGAATTCTTGTTATGGGGGTCTTCATTCTTCATTTCTTCATTTCTTCTTTTCTTCTTTTCTTTCTTTCTTCATTTGACTTGGGATGTAGTTTACTCCAAGGCTTCACATGGTACATAAGACATAGTCTTATGATCAATGTTCACCATAATTCCCCCATAACATTCATTCTAAATCTTAATTGCAAAATTACATTAAAATGGAAAAGATAAATCTAACTAAACTTGCAAAATAGAGATTAGCTAAAGCGTACCACACAACCTAAGTAGTTATAAGAATAATTTGGACTTAGCACAACACACATGGGTAACTAAGTCCACCTGTCCTATTTTGGATCATGCTTAGGGGTATAAGTAACCTGCACAGCAAAAAGCATTTATATTTTTATTATAATACCCCTTAAGCATAATCCCCTATAGAAGACATGATTAGGCTAAGATCATCCTATCATCCAGTCTATGCACATGCACCCTAACATCCAATCAAAAAAACATTACATCAAATAACAAAATTAGGCATCAAATCATGCACCACTCCAACATAGAGCTAGAAATGGTGACTTAGCCTAATGTGTGTACCTTTTAAGGCTTGTGTGGAATGTCTTAGCTTAGTTTTAAGGTTGTAATTTTCAAAGTATGAAGGATTCAACTTAGAGGGTGGTTTAATTTTAAGGGATTTAGTTGATTTGTTAATTTTTTTTGATAATTTGATTTGGTTTGAATGAACCTACACTTAGTTCTAAATATTGTAATGAGAGGAAAAAAGAAGAGAACTTCTCTTTCATTCCCACCTTAAGTGATTTCTAAGAAAGATTCATTAATGATTTTTTCTTTAATGCATGTTTTATTAACCCTAAGTTTAAATTTGCTCTAAATAAACCTATTCAATAAGAAAGGCATCTTAGGATTAGTTAAGATAAATTACTACCACATAACACACAACCATTTATTTATTTTCAACATGTATACCATGCATATGAATAATCTAAGCATATCTATACATGCATACAAATTTTAGCACACCTTGATGATGAATGCTAAGAGATATTGCTTAAGAAAATTTAGATATTCCATGAATGTTTTTTTTATTATGTAGAAAAGGGGGATTTCCTATCCATTAACAAAATGCACAATCACATGTATAAAAGACATAAGTGAGTATGGTGCCATTATTTTCTACACTAGGGGTGTAAGGTACAAGACCTACTTACTTAAAACCTTGCAACCTCGGGATCTCAAACTAATATACCACTTTTCTTAAATACATGTAAATGTACAAAAGGAAACTAATGGATGAAGAATCTTGCAAAAGATTTTTTTTTGGTTGTTATGTAATTTACATGTGTAAATATGAAGATCCTTCTTAAGTCATAACATAGAAGTGTATAGGAATAGATTTAAGCAAGTGTTATGTTCTTTTCAAATAAACTATACACTTTGCAAATCTATTCAAATCCATGTTAAGAGAAGAAGAAAATCACATAATACACATCTTATGCTATAATCACATGCAAGCTTATAAGTACTTATAAGTAGCATCACTTCATTTATAATCTTTGATTATAAGTTTTGAAAATACTTTTTGGTTTAATAGTGATAATAGCCACTTATATTCTTACTTTAGCCAAAACATGCAATTTGACATAAAGGAAACATTTTATTTAAATTGATTTTTTGAAAGAGATGAATGCATAATTTCATATGGAAAATAGCATTTAGCATGCTTGGAAAGAAATAAAGTGATGTAAGTGTATGACTTCATTCACCTAATTAATTCTAAAGACAATCCTATGAAATTAGATCATTTAAATTGAATCAAAATTCTTTAAACAGATTTTTATTTTTTGAATTTGATTTTGATTTGACTTAGGAAAAGTGAAAAGAGTTTGCTGGTCCTAACCCATTTCCCCCATTTGTGAATTAATTTAGTTTAATTTTAGAATAATTAGATTGAATTTATATTTTTGTTTAGGTTAAGGTGTGAATTCATTAATTACCCCTTACTTATACCACTTTAACATGATTAAATATTATGAGCCAACATATGATATGTAACAACATGAAATTTAAATCGCAATGCACCTAGAAATAAAGGGGCTAATGCAATTGGCTCACAATTATTGATTAATTAACCTAAAGGGTTTTTTATTAAGTACTTTCATAACCTTCCCACACATGTAAGTTGGATATAATTTTCTCAAACTTACCTTAGCCTTTTGAACACCTAAGGATCTACCCAGCAAGAGATTGATTAACTTGAGATTGATTTTGAAATTTTGATTAGACTAATTAAGTAGATCATTAATGGATTAATTCTTAATTATGTTTGGATTAAGGAAGAAAGGGGGTTTAGGGAATAACTTAGGAATAATATCCCAAACCATTTAAACCTCCTCTCCTTACTTAAAATAATGTTTAATTATCTCAATTAAGGGATTAAATAACTGTTCATATACTTAATTACTCTTAATTACATTAAGGGGATGATTAGTTCATTTAATTAACTAACTAATTGATAAATTCCAAGAAAATTAAGGGATGTAGAAGTCATCCCTTTAAACATGTCTGAGAAATTTAGAATTAATTAATAAAGTAATTAGGGAGTAATTAAAGTAATTAAGATTTTAATTAAACCCTGATTAAGTAAAATTCACTATTTAAAATCAATTAGAAATAACTTTATTGGATTTCCTCGAAATACCTTTAAAATGAGCCCCATTCATATTTTTTGTATTTTTCTACATTTAATTATAATTTTATGAAGTTTCTATGATTAATGGATAATTGACTGGACTAATTAATTAACTAATCCCATCAACATCATGTGGACTGCTAACGCGGCGCACTTTCCACGTGACGCGATGGGATTGGATATTTAAGTTGTCAAATTGCACGCCGCATCAGCTAGCATTGGGATGCGCTTTCCCATAGCCCATCCAATTAAGGATCAGATGGCCAGGATTAATCTCATGGTTCTAAAGTGTTTAATCAGAGATCTAACGTGATTAAATTACAACCGTCCATCCAAAACACATGGGATGGATGTTGTATGATTCATTTCCTCCTGAGTAGTGAGAGGTAGATGTCTTTCATCAATCGCTGCTTGATCTGAGCTCACTCAAGCTTTGATGGAGCTCAAACTCAACCCACACCTTCGGAAGAACACAAGCAAGAAATCCAACGGCTAAGATCTAATGGGATTACAATTCTCTTCACAAAGGACCAAGCATTTTTTAACTTAGGATCGATTTTGAACAATACCTCATTGGAGGCTATCACGGTGCTTCCAATAGAGGAGGTAGCTTCATCTAGTAGAGATGAAGCCATGTTGAAAGTATCAAGCCTTGATTTGAAGTGGATTTCTTGGTTGATCAAGCTCCCCTTCAATGAAAATAATCTTTGATCAGTCCCCCTTCCCATAGTTAGGAGACTTGGGAAACACCTTGGGTGAGCTCAACTAGGTCCCTTGATGGTGCTTGCATAGTGAATTTGAATTTGTTGGAGATTTGAGCGAGTTGGAAAATCCCTTCACCTCCCGTATTTTAGTTTTGAAGAAAATCAAGAAGGAGATATTCAAGATTCTTGGAAATGGCTTTGGGAACTTTGGAGGAGCTTGCTTTCGATCCTAGAGCTCAATCAAATGCAATGTGTCTCATTTGAGTTAAAATGAGGGGGAGTATATCTCCCCCTACTTGGATCAGATGGCTGAGGCTAGCTTTGCCATTTTTGATCAATTACTCTAATTGATTAGTTTATTTAGGCTATTAGGGACTCCATGTAGTTCATTTTAGGTAGAATGGAGGAGAGGGAGTACCCATGTGCTAGGTTAGTGTATGGAGTGATCTAAGTGTCCAATTTGCATTGGAGGGGTCAGTTTGTCTTTGGGTTAGGTCATAGCTGACCCAAGGTGATTGGGTCATGTTCACCACCTCCCTTGGTGTCCAAATGGACCACTAGGAAGATTCCAAGTGGCCATGAGAAAGAATTTGCTAAATTTGAAGTGAATTTGGCCATATGATACCCTTTGACCTAGGGCTAAAATAGTCATTTTGGCCTTGATTTTGATTTGGGCAGATTTAAGATAATTCAAAAATGGGTTGGGCCAAAATTTCAAATGATTTGGAGTTCATTTGGTTTGAATTGCTTCAATTTGACCCATTTAGGTCAAGTTGGGTCAATTTGGGTTAGGTTGACCAATTGGTCAAATTGGGTCAAACCATGGGTCAGGTCAAGTTCAAATGATCATTTGGAGCCTATGAGTATCATTGATTTTGTTCAATTTGATTTATATTTTGTTTTGGTTCATTTAGGTTCATTTAGGTCAAATGGGTCAAGTTGACCAATTTGACCCATTTTACCCATTAGGTTAGGTCATGGGTTGGTTTAGGTTTGGTTGTTCATTTGAAATATATTGCAGCTTTGGTTTCAATCAATTTTGGTTTGGTTTGATTTCAAGTTGATTTGGCCTTTTAGGTCAAGTGAGTTCATGGTCAATTGGGCTAGGTTGGGTCTAGTTGTTGAAGCTTTGGTCAAGTTCAACAAGTGATTTAAAATGAATTTGACCCATTGGTTGCAATCAATTTGGCTTAGATCAAGATTTGACCCATTTTTACTATTTAGGTCAACTTGGGTCAACTTAGGTTAAGTGGCCAATTAGGTTTGGTTTGGCTCAATTGATGGTTTGCTCAAGTTCAATCGTTGGTTATGAATTGGTTTAGATCAATGGTTTCAATCAATTTGTGATATGATGGATTTTGTCTAATTTTGGTTTCATTTGAGTTAAATGTTGAGGTTTAACTTGGTTTGACCTAATTTGAGTGATTGATCCTTCTAGGATTATTTTTGCTCACAATGTGAGGCTTAGATGGGCTTAGTTCAATCCAATTTGGGTTGGAATAGAATTTTGCTCAAAAAGGTCCTTTAGGTTACTTTAGGTCAAGTCAGCCTAAGTGGGTCAATTGATCAAGGCTTGATTCAAGTTTGGTTGAACTCACCTATGGACTTATGATTGAAATTTAAATCCGATTGCAAGTGATTTGGAGTCAAATGGGTTTTGATTCATTTGACAATTTTAAGTTCAAAAGATGAACATTGGATGATTGACATTTATGTTTACATTTAGGCATGTGATTGAAGAAATGATTGTTTGAAGAGGAAATCAAAGGTTTGGATTGATTTGAGAATGATTTGGTTCAGAATTTGGCTTGAAAGATGTAGGATTTAGGTTAGATTTGGACTTGAGTTTTGTTTTGGTTATTTGAATTTCATATATATTTATGAATATAAATGAGAATATAAATGGGCTATGAGAAATTCTTTTGAATTTGGAGTGATTTAGATTTGATGCTAAGTCCATAAGATGAAATCAAAAGGGCTTAGGAAGGATTTTTATTTGATGTTCAATCATGGCTTTCAATCATTTGGAATTGATTCATGATTTGAGTTTTGGAGTTGATTTGAACTTGAAGTTGATTTGAATTTGAAGTTGATTTGAATTTTGACTTGAAAGAAGGAAGTAAGGATTTGGTTCAAGCTATAGGGTAGGCAAGTTTTCCTAATACCTCTAAGGCATGACCTATTCTTATGGCTAACTCTTCTAAGTCTCTAGGGTTAGGTTAAGTGTTCACCTAATCACTAGAAGTGTCTTAAGACTAAGGAACTCTTAAGTGATTGAGTCCTATGTCTAAGATGAAGAAGTTGAAAGCTCACTCCAAAAGTGAGGTCAACAACATGATCTATATCCTCTGAGCGACAAAAGATGGCTATCGTCCATCAATACTCGATCCAAGCTCACCTGAGCTCGGATGGAGATGAAAATGATCCCACACCTTGAGCACAATAATCAAATCAAATCGGTGGAAATCATTATGACATGGAAATTTCTTTCACAAATGACCAAGCTATTTTCATTCAAGGATCAGTTTCAATGGCATACCTCATGGGAGTTTATGGTGGTTCCAACGATTGAAGAAGCTTCATTTGGTAGAAATGAAGCTCTGTTGAGCCACACGAGCTTTGATTTGGTGTAGTTTGCTTGAAAGATCGATCCACTAGACGTAGGCACTCAGGCTTGGTCGAACTCTACCCTCCGGATGTCAGGATTCTTGGGAAACAATTCGTTCTTGGTCGATTGGCTTCAAAGAGGGTGTGTGCAAAGTTAATTGCACTTTGGTGGAGATTTGAGCAAATGGGAATCAGATTGAGGCTCCCCTATTTTGGTTTTGGGTAAAATCGAGAATATGGATTTTGGGGAGCTTGGGAAACCTTGGAAATGGCTCGAATTCCCTCTTTGAATTGAGGTGTGTGAGTAAGAATAAGGGGGTTTACCCCATTCCTTGATCATGGGTTTTGATCAAGGGATCACCATGAGCTTTGGGCAGGATTCATGTTAGTTGGCTTCCTTTGAGTGGAGGAGGGTGTGAGAGTTCTTGGCAAGGGATTAGTGGTGTCCTAGCTTTCCAAGTGTTCCAATGGCATTGGGAGGTGATTTCACCTCCCATGGATCATGACAAACACCTTTGGGTGTCGATGGTCCAAGGTGCCTATGTGGACCTATGGTTGGGTGCTAAGTGGCCATGGGGAGAGAATGACTCAATAAGCATGTGTCTTATCTCATGGGATGCCCAAACCCAAGGACAAAATGGTCATTTGGCTATGGGTTTAGTTTGGGCGGGATTGGTCAAAAGTGGGTTAGCCCAAATTTCAAGTGGTTTGGAGTTTGTTTGGTTTGATTTTGGCTTGATTTGATCTATTTAGAACAAATTGGGTTAGGTTGGGTCAAGTTGACCAATTGGTCAAATTAGGTCAAACCAAAGGTTGGTTCAAGTTCACATGACCAATTGGAGTGTATTGGTGTCATTGGTTTGATTCAATTTGCTTTGGATTTGGTTATGGCTCATTTGGATTCATATAGGTCAAATGGGTCAAGTTGACCAATTTGACCAATTTGATTTGACCAAATTGGGTAAGGTTAGGTGTTGAGTCAAGTTCAATTAGCTAATTTAAAATGATTATAGGTTTTGGTTTTGTTTAATTTGGAATTAATTTGGATTTTGGCTAATTTGACCCTTTAGGTCAATTTGGGCTAGGTTAGGTCAAGTTGACCAATTGGTCAACTTGGGCTCAATTATGGCTTTGGTCAAGTTCAATAAGTGATTTGGAATGAACTTAAGCCATTAGTTGCAATCAATTTGGATCAAATCATGATTTGACCCATTTTGGCTTTTTAGGCCAATTTGGGTCAACTTGGGTCAAATGGCCAATTAGGCTTGGTTTGGCTCTAGTGAAGGTTTGGTCATGTTCAATCATTGATTATGAGTGGGTTTGAATCAATGGTTTTAATCAATTTGGCATATGGTGGATTTTGGCTAGTTTGGGTTTCATTTGGGCAAGTTTTGTCTTGGTCAAAGGCTAGGTTTGACTTGGTTTGACCCAATTTAAGACAATTGATTAACCTAGGATGATTGTTGATCATGCTATGAGATTTGGATGGGCTTAGTTCAATCCAATTTGGGTTGAATTAGAACTGGCTCAAAAAAGGTCCTTTATGCCATGTAAATGGGCTAATTGGCTTGATCATGGCTTGGTTCAAGTTTAGTTGAACTCACACATGAACTTACGATTGAAAAATAAATCCAATTGCAAGTGGCTTTGGAGCCAAATGGGTTTTGGTTCATATGATAATTTCAAGTCAAAAGGGCTAACTTGGGTTTGATTTGGGTTAGCTTGGATTTGGCTTGATGATTGTAGGAATGATTGAATCATGAAGAAATTCATGGATTTTGAATTGGTTTGTGTATCATTTAGGCAAGTTCAAAAATTTGGCTAAAAAAAGAAAATTGGGAATTTGATTTGATTTGGGTTTCAATCATTTGGAGTTTTGGAATTGATTTATGATTTGGAATTTGATTTGAGATTGAATTTGATAATTGAGAAAATCAATTGAATTGGGGTTGATTTGAATTTGGTTAAGGCTAAGTCCATATGATAAAATCAAAGGGCTTAGGAAGGGATTTTGGAATTTGAATTTGATCATGGGTTTCAATCATTTGGAGTTTGGAATTGATTTGGAATTTGGATTTGAATTTGAGGTTTGGTTTGAAAGAAGGAAGCAAGGATTTGGTTCGATGCTATAGGGTAGGGAAGTCTTCCTAAATCCTTAAGGCACAACCTATCCCTAAAGCTAACTCTTCTAAGTCTCTAGGGTTAGGTTAAGTGTTCATCACTAGAAGTGTCTTAAGACTAAGGAACTCTTAGTGTCTATAAGAATCTAGATCTATGATAAGGAAGTTGAGAGCTCACTCCAAAGTGAGGTCAACAAAGAGATTGAATTTGAGATGGAATTTTCATTGATGATAATTATTTTAAACATGATTTATAATATTTCTTTAAGTAGAGAAACGTTGATTGGAAGCACTTGCTATCCCTTGATTAATAAGGCGATAAGATCCTCCTTGGTAGGCCTTCTCTATGGAAAAGGGCCTTCCCAAGTGGGTTCAAACTTGCCTACCATTTTATGGGGGGGTCTATCTCATTAGAACTAAAATAAGCTCTCTTACTTGGAAAAGCTCTGGGATGGACCAACTTGTTATGAGCTTGAATCATTTTAGCTTTGTATAACTTGAGATTTTGGCATGCACAGTCTCTCCTCCAAATGTTAGAGCTCTTCTAACCACAACTTGGCATTCTTTGTGTTGTGATCTTACTTACTATCCTTAGTGATAGGAGTTGGACTTCTAATGGTAGAGCGGCTTGGACCCATACACTAAGGAGAAAGGAGTGGGCGAGTTGGAGTTCTATATGTGGTGTGGTAGGCCCACAAGGCTTCAACTAACTGCTCATGCCACTGTCTCTTGTTGTTGTTGAGTGTCTTCTTTAGTGTTTGGATAAGAGTTTTGTTGAAGGCTTCTGTTAAGCTATTTTCCCTCGGGTAGTTGATGGTAGAATATCTCCAATCTATGTTGTGTCTTCGAGCAAAGTTGTTGATCTCGGTGCTCTTGAATGTAGTACTATTATTAGATATAATTCATCAAGGCACTCTGAACCTATATATGATATGGTTCCTAAAAAATTAGAGCACATGCTGAGTTGTGACCTCTCTGAGCGGAATCACCTTCGCCCTTTTGGAAAAGTAGTCAGTAGCATCTTAGATGAACTGATGACCCCTTGAAAGAAGGAGGATCAATCAGACCCACTATGTCGATACCCCAACACTTGAATGGCCATGAGGCCAATGTAGGATGTACAATGGTGGCTGGTTGGTGTGACCACACCATGTATTTGACATTGGTGGCATCTCTAGCGTATCCATGCAATCTTTGATCATCGGCTAGTAGTATCTAGTCTCTTGATCTTGGCTTTCATCTTGGACTAATTGGTTGGCTCCACATAATCTTGAGTGTACCTCGGTCATGGACTTTAGGGCTTCATGCTTGTATAAACAACATAACCACACATGATCGAATGGCCATGATACAAGACACCATCCACAATAGTGTAGAAATGTGCTCACCTGCTACATCGATAGGCGGGACTTCTCTTGAGGTAGTTTTCCTTTATTTAGGTAATCCACTAAGTAGGTTCAAGTTATCCACTAGGGATAAAGGTTTGATTTGATTTGCATCTCGCTTGGGAGAAATTTGTTGTCGATGGGGGCATCTATTGGGGATGAGAAGAATTTTGATTTATTGATTTATGATTTGGTGCTCCACTGGGGAGAGGGTATGATTTGGTTTTGAGCATGCACCTACTAGAGATGTGAGCTCAAATCTACTAGGGATATGATATATTTAATTTGGACTCCACTAGGGGGAGGATGGTGGATTTGATGAGATGGATCCTATCGGTGTGCGATGGATCTACTAAGAAGGGGCCAATATCAGCCTAGACCTATCTTAGATTTACAAATCCAAAGGGATAGTGTACCAACCATCAGGTAGGACTATCCAACCTAAGGGGTACCTTTTGGTGTGCAATGGTCAAGTTAGGAAGAAAGCACGGAGACTCATATCCTCCTAAACAAAGGACCACTAGGGTGATCGATTGATAGCACAACAAATCGAACCCAACCAAAGGTGACTATTTGAGCGAATGCCATTGTGGACTCACATCGACTCAAGAATAGTCAAAATTAATTTAATTTAGGATGGACCATATTGGTGTGCAATGGATCTACTAAGATGGAGTTAATATTAGCCTAGACTTATTTTTGGTTTACAAATCCAAAGGGATAGTCTACATGGGGTAGAGCTAACCAACCAAAGGGGTGCCTTTTGTGTACAATGGTCAAGTTAGGAAGAAAGCGCAAGGACATCCTCAACAAATGACCAATGGGGTGATCGGTTGATAGCACAAATCAGCGACCTAAGGCTAATTACTAGAGAGTCTTGAGGAGGACTTATCTCAACTCAAAGTAGATAAAATTCTATAGGGAGTTTTGTTGACACGCCCTAAAGATAGGATGCCCTTGGGAAAGGGGCCACTAGGGGCTTGAATTCCTAATCCACAAGAAAAGATATATTTTATTTATTTTATGTTATTGTGGACCCTGTTGGTTTGTGAGGGACCACATTGAGAAGGAGCTCATATCAACCTAGTCCTATCTCAGACTTACTGGACCAAGGGAGAATCTGCGCATTCGCTGAATGAATTCTCCAACCACATGGGTGGCTAATAGAAAAGGGGCACTATCCAATCCAAAAGTAACTTGGGTAGTGTCTAAATGTGGTCACTAAGAACATGATCTAAATAGAGAGCCCACAGGAGAGGTGTCATTAGGGTGTTATCCAAAACCTTATAAAAGAAAGCTTATAGGTATACAGTGTGGCCAACTGAAGGAGAAAGCGTAGGGACTCATATCTGCTAAGAGTGGTGTATCCATGGGTGGGTCACCATCAGCATGGTGATAACCAACCAACCTAAGGTGCACGTCAGTTTGCGGAAATCAGATTAGAAAGAAGGCGTGTAGGCTTATATCTCTCTAAAATACTGATCATGGGTAGCTCTTGACTCAATAGGGCTCGACATAGGGTGACTACTAAGCGAGGAGTCTTGTGTAAATACTAAACCCAAGCTTGAAGTAGCAGGAGGGAAGGACCCAGGGGACTTATCCTAAATCTCAAATATACTTGACCTAGTCAATGCATGATGGCTAGTTCAAGAAGAAAGTGTGTAGGCTTACATCCTCTTAAACAAAGTCAACATGGGGTAGCTTACTAGCTGTATAGTACAACATACCAAGCTAACAAGGTGCTCATTATTTTGCAATGACCAAGTTAGGAAGAAAGCACAGAGACTCACATCCGAGTGACCAGGGTGACACACTAACAAGATAGCATATCGACCTAGAGCGCAAATGAGTGAGTGCCATGGGGGCTTGCTCCCATCATAGCTTGAGATAAAAGGTATGTGTTCATTTGTGTTGTGAAAGAGGGAATAGGATGCCTCTTTGGTTCTCTTACACCTACCCTAACTTAGTTTTACTAGTCAAAATAGGATGCCTCTTAGGTTCTCTTACACCTAACCTAGTTGCTTGAAATAGTTTATGTTTGTGTTGTGGAGGGATATGATGCTCGGGTTCTCTTACACTACCCTAAACATGTTGTGGCGGTCATAAGCGAAAGTTATTTCCAACACATAAGAGGTGGAATTTGATATGAAAAGAAGTTTTATTGATGATTATTTTCAAATAAAATTTATGGATAGTATTTCTCTAAGTAGAGCTCATTGATTGGAAGCATGAGCTCTCCCTTACAATTTATAAGTTGATAAGATCCTCTTTGGTAGGCCTTCTCTATGGCAAAGGGCCTTCCCAAGTGGGTTCAAACTTGCCTCCCATCTTTTGATGGGCAACAATTGGTCTCCTTACACTAAAACAAGCTCTCCTACTAGAAATGATTTAGGATGGACCAACTTGTTGTGAGCTTGAATCATTTTGGCTTTATGCAAATTGAAGTTCTGCATGCTGAGGCATCTCTCCTCCAAACCTTGCTCTTCCAACCATAACTTGGTGTGTTCCATTGTGATCTTACTGACTATCCTTAGTGATGGGAGTTGGACTTCTAAGTGGTAGAGCTTTGGACCACACTAAGGAGAAAGGGGTATATTGAGTTGGAGTTCGTATGTGGTATGGTAGGCCCAAGGCTAACTTCAACTTCATGCCATCTCTTATTGTGTGTTGAGTGTCTTCTTTAATTTTTGGATGAGAATTTTGTTGAATGCTTTTGCTAGACCATTTTTCCTTGGGTAATAGATGGTGGAATATCTCCAATATATGCTATCTCGGGGAAAAGCTGTTGATTTTAGTGTTCTAGAATGCAATACCATTATCGAATATAATTCATCGAGGCACCCCGAACCTATATATGATATGGTTCCTGAAAAATTGGAGCACTTGTTGAGCTGTGACCTCTCTGAGTGGGATTGCCTTTGCCCACTTGGAAAAGTAGTCGGTGGTAGCCAGAATGAACCGGTGACCCTTAGAAGTAGGAGGATCGATCGGACCCACTATGTCAGTACCCAAACACTCAAATGGACATGAGGCCAATGTAGGATGTAGAATGTTGGGTGGTTGATGTAGGACCACATCGTGTACTTGACATTGGTGGCATTTCCTAGCTACATCCATGTAGTTTGTGATCATCGAAGGCCAGTAGTTTCCTAGTCTCTTGATCTTGGCTTTCATCTTCAGACCCGATTGATATGCTCCACATAATCCTGAGTATTCCTCGGTTATAATTTTATGGGCTTCATGTTTATCCAGACAACGTAACCACATATAATCGAAAGATCGCTGATATAAGGTGCCACCTATGAAAGCATAAGAAAGGGCTCTCTGCTTCACCTTATGTTCTAGTGACTTCTCATGAGGTAGTTTGCTAGTATGTAGATAATCCATGAATGGTTGCCTCCAATTTGACTCCTCATCCTTTTTGGCAATAGAAACCTCCCCTTCAAGAGAGAATCTCTTGATGAGTTTAGTGTTAACAAGGGATAAGACCTATCTATTTTGGACCCTTATTTAAATGGGCTCATCTTCTGGACTTGCCAACTTTTTGGCAAGCTTGGCTAATGCATTTGCAACTGTGTTCTCTCCTTGAGAAATCTTGTAGATGGTAACCACTAGGGTTTGGGCCAACAACTCCATGGTATACTTATTGTAACGATGGAGCTTAGGCTTTAGAACCTTATAGGACCCAATGATTTTGTTGATGATGAGCTGAGAATCCTCGAAGATGTTGATGCTTTGGATGCATAGTGTAATGACTAACTCCAGACTGATAATCAGAGCCTTATATTATGCTTTGTTGTTGGTGCATGGGTTGGATAGATGATATGAGAATCTCATCACATCACGATCCAGAGTTAGAGAACTATTCCTACCCTTGCCTTTCCTGCAAGAGTAGATCATGATTCTTCTCCTTTTTGAAAGGAAGCCGCACCATCAAAATATGTCTCCCAGTAGTGAATGCTAGTTTCCCTTAAGTTCATGATGTGTTCATCGTGGAGGTCATCACTACATGGGGAATTAGTAGGAAGTGGTTGTCGAAATCTGTGTCTATCCTTTCATCACATTGAGGGGTACGAATGTGATATCAAACTATGACAAAATCATGGATCATCGTGCCAACCATCCGGATAATGTTGGCCATGTCATAAGATATTATAGTGGATTGATCCTAGAGATCAGATTCACCTTATGAAAAAGCATGTAGTTCTATAGCTTTTGGGATGCAAAGATTAAAGCTAGCAAGCTTTTCAATAGGTGGGTAGTTTGCCTCAGCAGGAATTAGATGATGACTGAGATAGTAGAGAGCATTTTCTTTCCCTTCATCATTGGTTTGAGCAACAAAGTGCCAAGGGAGTCATCTAATACAACAGTGTAGAGGATCAATGGTTTGCCCGGGATAGGGGCTGCTAGAACTGGCAGTGTCATCAGGTAGTGCTTGATGTCTTCAAAAGTATGCTGACACTTATCATCCTACTTGAACTTGGCATCCTTTTTGACAAGTGTTGAGAATGGCTGGCATCCTCCTAATAAGTTGGATATGAAGCATCTTAAATATGCCAACAGCCCTTGGAATGATCTGAGTTGAGTTAGACTTTTAGGGGGTGGCATTTCTAAGATAGCCTTGATCTTCTGGATTGATCTCTATTCGGTGTGGGACAACAAACCCAAAAAAATTTCCACGAGCTACTTTCAGAATGCACACTTGGGATCATTTTGAGGTTAAATTATCTTAACCATTCAAAAATTGCTCTCAAGTTGAAGATACGGTCTTCCTTTTCTTTGCTTTTGACTATAAGATCATTAATATAACGTTCAACTTGATGATGAATGAGTTCATTGAAGATCCGAATCATGGGTAGCACCGACATTTTTAAAAATAAAAGGCATGACCTTATAATATTAGATTTCGATCGAAGCTCAAAAAGCAGTGTTTCTTTCATCCTTGTGGGCCATCTTGATTAGCTTGTAGCGAGATGACCCATCCATAAAGGAGAATACTGCATAAGATGAGGCGATGTCCACCATTAATTTTGGTATAGGAAGTGGAAATTCATCCTTAGGACATGCCTTATTTAGATCCCTAAAATCGACATATATGCGAATTTGGCCATTCTTTTTCTTAACTAGGATGACACTGGCTAACCAGGTAGGATATTTTTCTTCCCTGATAAATCCAACATCGATCAATTTCTTGATTTTTGAAGTGACCTGCTGTTCAATGTCTAATCTCATGCATTTAGGAGCTTGCA
This sequence comes from Cymbidium sinense, assembly GCA_021442155.1. Classification (NCBI taxonomy): domain Eukaryota; kingdom Viridiplantae; phylum Streptophyta; class Magnoliopsida; order Asparagales; family Orchidaceae; genus Cymbidium; species Cymbidium sinense. The sequence continues at coordinate 64,732,506 of CM038214.1, read as the reverse complement.
TGATAGCATTAAGTTCTATTTATAGTTTGTGGATAACTAAATCAAGAGATAAACTGAGCATTTCTTCATAAAACCATGTGTGAAGTCCTTAAACTTCAGCTAATAGCCTAACTAAGTCATAGGTTTCTTCTTCATTCAATAAAGAGTGGATGTATGTCGGATGTAGAATTTCTTCAATTCCTAAGTTGATCTCTTTAAGTTCATCGATGGTTGATCTAATCTCCTCTTCAAACTCTAGCGGTCCTCTTTGACTTCAATCTCATTTGGATCATCTGAAGTTTCTAAATATACCTCCATAAGAGTTAGCATGATTTGAGAAGAACCTATCGGGACCCCAAATGAGTAATGATGACTAGGCAATGGTTGTCATATACCCATGTGACAAATCTAGTCCCGATCTTGATTGAGAATGTCTTCTTTGCTTATCCCATAACCTTTCAACATAATTTGACCTGTGTTTAGACCAAGTATGTGGGATTAATTTCTTCTTTGCTAACATAAGAACATAAGGCGAATATCAATCAAAAGGCAATTGTAATAAATCCTTATATGAATCATCCTCTTGTTTTACATCGCCTTCTTGACTTGAGGATGATGCTCCCAATAAAAATATCTTTGGCTTGACATATGTAGATGACTTGGGGCCTCCTTAACTACTAAACCTTCAACTTTCAGGGAAGAAAGTAAAGTTAGAGCTAAGGTTCCCAAATGTCATCTAACTATTCTAAAAATAGTGATTGAGATACATTCATGCTTTGCTTGAAGGCTTGGTCTTCATCAATCTCAAATATCACCTCCAAAGGGACCCATTGAGAGAGGGTTGGTTGCATTATAACCACATAAGACTTATCCTCCTGGATTCTATGTCTATGTGGATAACGGGGTATTCTTGTGAGTTGAAATATAGATCCTATTGGGTGGCCAATAGGGAGGATGTCTTCCATCTCTGGAACTACCTCTGCCTCTATCTATTGAGGCTTGAGTCATCCTACCCATGTGTTTGTATAGAGGAATGACGTGAGAATCAATATGGCTCTATTTGTTCCTCGTTATTATTCGCTCACTTATATTTTCATTTTCTTTTCCTTTTTTCTTTTCTTTTTCATTTTCTTTTTCTTTTTGTTCTTCTTCTTTTGTTTCTTTTTCTTTTATTTTTGAATATTCACCAAGTTCATGAGAATAGATTTTTTTATTTGGAGGAAGATAGTAGGCTGCATCCTTATATATCTCGACCTCTCTAACTAGAATGGCTTCAAGTCTACTTTGACACAATACTCAATTCCATCTCTTTAAAATTTGATGCACGATGTAAAGAGGATGGAAGTGTTATTCCATGTTTCCAAGGCCTATCAAGCAAAATAATGAAAGATGTGCTTGAGTCAATTATGTAGAACTTTTTTTCTATCTTCCAATCATCTATCTCCAATAGCAACACTATAGAGCCTAAAGCTCTCTTCCTTGCTCATTAAATCCTCTCAACATCATCCGATCTCCTCATAGTTTGGGGGTGTCAATCCTTAAGAAGGCAAGGGTCTTTAGACTTATAATGTTCACTGATGCACCTAGATTAACTAACACCTTGGTGAGTCTGAATCTGCCCATGTCCACTATGATGTAGAGGGGATGGTTGTGCTCTATTGTCCCCAAAAGATGGTTTTCATCGGTGAATGTAACTCCATGGGCTTCTCTTGAATAATAGCACTCCTCTCCAATAGTGGTCAGTTGAGCTAAGTATATTTCTAGATCAAGAAGGACTTTGATTAATTACTCCCTCATCTCTTTGGATAAGACAAAGGCATCATATATGCTTAGTTTAGGCAACTTTCTTAGGTGGCGGACATTGTAGTCAACTCGGGCTAGTCCACCACAAGCATATCCATAAGTGGAGCATCCTGAGGGGCTTCTTGATCACTAGAACTAATGACTTATTTACCCATCCAGGTGCTACCCTAAGAGGTAGAACTTTGCCACTACGGAGGTTGACTTCAGTGACTTCATGAGATGGTTTAGTGGAAAGTTCTACTTACTCATTAGGTTCACCTACAACTTCTCCTATGGGATCATCAGAGTCAGATGACTCCAAATCAATCTCAATGGGTGAACCCGAATGATTTAAGAATGGAAAATCTAATTCTAAATTATAGGAAGAATGATCAGAACTAGAGTTATTATTATTATTATTTTGTAAACTTGAAGAGTTTTTGAGAGGAATAAAATCTAAAGTATCATAAGTGGACAAGATGTAAGTGAAAACTTTCTTCATTGATTTCTTTTTAGATGGAAGTACATGATAGAAATCTAATAAACTAAATAGGTAAGGGATTTAGTGCCATTGTCCACTGATACAATGCTCCTGCTGGCAGAAGAGGAGTTAGTGGATGAAGAAGTAGTAGCTGCAATGGTGTATGGAGTCTTTGGATGGCGGTGGTTTGCTACTATGCTATCGACCAAGTAAGGTGGACCTTTCTTCTTGACTACCTCCTTCAAGTTATCCTTGGAAACTTCCAAACCCTCCTTAATGTTGGAGGTTTGAGCAACTTCAGGCATCTGCAAGGGTAACTTTTTGATCTTAGAGATGATTTCTTGGAGGTTTGGGATAGGGAGATATCCCAACCTTCCTTTATCTTGAGAAGATCATGTGTATCCCCAAGGATTACCCTAATAGAACTAGATGATTGTTCTAGTATATATTTTTTAGGGATGACAATGGCACCCGACTTGTAGCTATGCTCAAGCCAATCCTTAAAGGTAAAGCAATCTTCTAAGACATGTCCTAGCATGCGGTGGTAGAGGCAATAGTTTGGATCATGACTCTTGCCCACTTCCTCCAACCTCCTAGGCTTTAGTAACTGAAAATCGGGCTTCTTTAAGAGGTTCTTAAAGATCTTCTTGACTACCTCCCTCTTGAATGAATATGGTTTATTCAATTTGTCAACAAGGGTAAGTAAATGATAGCTACCTGGTGGCGGTAGAGTACTAATGCGATCTTGATGAGGATCTGAGGATACCGAGGAGGTGGTGGTGGAGGCCACTTGTGGCAATTGAGGTGGCTATGATGTCAAGGTGGTGGAAGGAGATGATAGAGAATGTTGAGCTGAGGCCTATCGAGGACACTAGTGGCTACTTCCCTTATCAACTGTGATAACACAGCTTTTTTCAAATGCCTTCTATGGTTTGGGCTTGGTTGGTGATCTTAGAAGGGTAACTAGCTTGACCTACCTTTGTAGACTAGCCACCTTGTTGATTAATTTCTCAAATGTCTTAATGGTAAACCCTTTAAGCATGAAGGTGATCGTGCCATGAATATTCTTGAGTATAATTTCAATGGCATGTTGTTCAGACAGCTGTGGTTTGCATTTCATACTTAAATTATGCCATCTAAGAATGTAATCAATAAGAGACTCATCGAGGTGTTGTTGAGCTACAATAATATCTCCCATAGTTACCCTTTGTTGAGCTCCAGCAAATCTCTTAATAAAGAGATGCTCCAACTCAATAAATTTCTTCACTAAACCAATGGGTAGTTCAACGTACCAATCAAAATGTGATGTCTATCAAGCTACTGACAAAGATACAAAATAAGATTGCATCATTACCGCCAGTATTGCAACATCACGAAGTGTGCTATGTCGTCAGCGGTTCTCAGCCATCAAAGATTTTGAAGGAGCTACAAACCCTTAGAATATTAGACAACATCAAATTCTTCTAGGTAGGTTCTACCCTTTGGAGCAGATGAGCCACCTGGGCTTGTGCCATGCATCCTTCACTTCGCTCCACCAACTATTTCATATCCTTCTCTTGCATGCTATCCACCACCTTCCTATGCAACCACTATCCTTATCTAGGAGAAGTGCTCTTGGGTTGATAGGACATGTGCTAACTTCGGGATGATCTACCTCTATCGATATATGTTGTTATAGAGGCGATTTCTACTAACAAATCTTTCATCCTCTTCTCCATCCTTAATCTAATTATCCTTTTTATTTAAGTTGTGATAGAGTTGTTGGGTTGAATGGATGGCATCATCTTCCTCAACTACAACACCTTCTTAGTGTTGATCTCTCAAGGAGCTCTAGTATGCGACCATGTGGACTCTGGCCAAATCTTCAAAAGGTCATCCTCATCGAGATCAAATGTTATCCACTCATCCCCAGAATCTATGCGATTGTTGCCTAAGAGTTCCCTCTTCTCAGCAAAGTAAGTGGCTACGATCTCATCGAAGGAATGATCTAATCATGCGGCATAAATACTCGAGCTAAGATGGAGGTGTATCGACCAAAATACATATAACATTGCTTGCCACTAGAGTGCTTGCTTTAAGAGGTCATGCTCACTAGAAGAGATATGCTAATGGCTTTATTTTTTTGATTTAGGTTTAGGTTTTAGTTTAGTTTTTTATTGTATTTTATTATTTTATTTTATTTAGGTTTATGTTTTATTTATTTATTTTTTTAGGTTTCATAAAGTTTAGGTTAGGTTTTAGGTTTTAGGGTTTATGATTTAGGGTTTAAGATTTAGGTTTTAGGGTTTAGGGTTTTAAAATTTAGGATTTAAGGTTAAAGTTTAAGCATTATGGTTTAGGATTTTTAGGGTTTAGGGTTGTAAGTTTACAATTTAGGGTTTAGGGTTAGTGTTCTTATTTATTATTATTTTTTAAAATTAAGTAAACTAGTATGTTTATGTTTATTTAGTTTTTATTTATTTATTTTAGTTTAGTTTATTTTTATTTTTATTTAGGTTTATTTTTTTATTTAGTTTAGTTTATTTATTTTAGGTTTTTTATTTTAGTTTATCTTTTAGGTTTAGGTATAGGTTTATTTTTTAATTTAGTTTTACTTTTATTTTATTTTTTGGTTTAAGTTTAGGTTTTTATTTTATTTTTTTTTCAGGTTTAGGATTTAGGTATTTATTTTAGGTTTACTTTTAGGTTTTATTTTTTAGTTTAGGTTTATTTTTTGTTTATTTTATTTATTTAGTTTAGGTTTATGTTTAAGTTTACTTTATTTTACTTTTAGTTTTAGGTTTTTTTTATTTTAGTTTATTTAAGTTTAGGCTTAGGTTTATTTCAATTTTATTTTAGGTTTAGGTTTTTTTTTAGTTTAGGGTTTAGGTTTTTTTATTTATTTATTTTAGGTTTCATTTTTAGGTTTATTTTTTAGGTGTGGGATTTTGTTAAGTTCTTATTTATTTTTTATTTTAGGTTTAGATAATTTTTATTTTAGGTATATTTTTTATTTTATTTAGGTTATTTATTTATTTAGTTTGGTTTAGGTTTTATTTATTTTATTTTATTTTAGTTTTTTTTATCAAAACCCTAGATAATTAAAACTATCTCTACTATAAAGATGTAGTTCCATAAGCGTGATTGGATTGTTCTTTTCTTAGGTTCATGAGCCACCATCTCAGTAGTGGGATCCACCATCATATCCCGATCTCTCCCTCCACCACCTTGGTTGTAACCTCCATCGCTCCTCGCCTCCATAACCACTTTGCTCACCACCACCTCCATATCCACTAGCACCTCCAAATCCCCACCACCACTGATAACCGTTGCCTCCGCCTTTGCCTCCACCGCTAGATCTAGACTGAGCCTATTTGTCGGTGATGTTCTTGTCGTCAAGGTTCTGCCCATTCTTAGGGTTTAGGTTTATTAGGTTTTAGTGTTTAGGTTTATTTTTTAATTTATTTAGTTACTTTATGCTTAGGTTTAGGGTTTGGGGTTTGGGGTTAGGGTTTAGGATTTAGGGTTTAGGGTTTTAGGGTTAATGCTTTTAAGGTTTAGGATTTAGGGTTAGGGTTTGGAGTTTTTGAGGGTTTTGGGTTTAGGGATTAGGGTTTATGGTTTATGGTTTAGGATTTAGGGTTTATAGTTTTTTTAATGTTTTAAGTAAATCGGTATGTTTAGGTTTATTTATTTTTTTTATTCTAGTTTATTTTATTTTTTATTTTTATATAGGTTTATTTTTATTTTTAATTATTTTAGTTAATTTATTTTAAGTTCATTTATTTTAGATTAGGTTTTTTATTTCAGTTTCTTTTTTAGGTTTAGGCTTAGGTTTAAGTTTATTTTTTAGTTTAGTTTTATTTTTTTTTTATTTTTTAGGTTTAGGTTTTATTTTTTATATTTCGGTTTAGGTTTAGGTTTTTATTTTATATTTTTAGGTTTAGGTTTTAGGTTTTTATTTTAGGTTTATTTTTAGGTTTTATTTTTTTAACTTAGGTTTAGGTTTATTTTTATTTTATTTTAATTTATTTAGTTTAGGGTTGAGGTTTAGTTTTTTTTTAAAAATAGGCTTAGGTTTTATTTATTTTAGTTTAATTTATTTTAGTTTAGGTTTAGGTTTATTTTAATTTGTTTATTTTAGGTTTAATTTTTTCTTAGTTTATGATTTAGGTTTTATTTTTATTTATTTTAGATTTATTTTTGATTTATTTTTTAGATTTAGATTTTTAGTTAGTTTTTATTTGCTTTTATTTTAGGTTGATTTTAGTTTTATTTTACATTTAGTTTTTATTTTCTTTAAATTTTTTATTTTTAGGTTTATTTTATTTTTTAGTTTAGTTTAAGTTATTATTTATTTAATTTTAGTTTAGTTTTTAATTTTTAATTTATTTTATTTTTGGGTTTAAGTTCAGGTTTAGGTATAGGTTTAGGTTTAGGTTTTGTTTTAGGTTTTAATTTAAGTTTTAATTTAATTTAATTTAATTTATTTTATTTAGGTTTAGGTTTTTTTATTTATATTATTTTAAGGTTTTTATTTAGTTCAGGTTCAGGATTTTGGGATTTTAGGGTTTAGGGTGTAGGGTTTAGGGTTTAGGGTTTTTTTAGGGTTTAAGGTTTAGGTTATGGCTAGTTTAGGGTTTTTTAACTTAAAGCAGTTGGTTTAGGTTTATTTAGTTTATTTTTTTATTTATTTTAGTTTTGTTTTAGTTTGGTTTATTTTTTTAATATTATTTAGTTTAGTTTATTTATTTTAGTTTAAGTTTTTTATTTTAGTTTTTTAGGTTTATGTTTATTTTTTAGTTTAGTTTTATTTTTATTTTATTTTTTAGGTTTAGGTTTTATTTTTTATTTTTAGGTTTAGGCTTAGGTTTTAATTTTATTTTTTTAGGTTTATGTTTTAGGTTTTTATTTTACATTTATTTTTATGTTTTATTTTTTATTTTAGGTTTAGATTTATTTTTAGTTTATTTTACTCTATTTAGTTTAGGGTTTAGGTTTAGTTTATTTGAGGTTTAGGTTTAGGTTTTATTTATTTTAGTTTAGTTTATTTTTTATTTTATTTTGTTTATTCTATGTTTAGGTTTTATTTATAGTTTATGGTTTAGGTTTTATTTTTTATTTATGTTTAGGTTTTATTTTTAGGTTTATTTTTTAGGTTTAGGTTTTTATTTTGTTTTTATTTTACTTTATTTTAGGTTTATTTTATTTTTATTTTACATTTATATTTTATTTTATTTAGGTTTTTATTTTATTTTATTTTATAGTTTAGTTTAGGTTTTAGTTATTTTATTTTAGTTTAATTTTAATTTTTATATTATTTTATTTTAGGTTTAGGTTTAGGTTTAGGTTTTAGTTTAGGTTTTATTTTATCTTATTTTTATTTAGTTAGGTTTAGGTTTTTTTTTTTTTTTATTTTTTAGTTTAGGTTTTAGGCTTTAAGGTTTAGAGTTAAGGATTTAGGGTTTAGGTTTTCATGGTTTAGGGTTTAGGGTTTAGGTTTAGGGTTTAGGGTTTAGGGTTGTAGGTTTTAGCGTTTAGGGTTAGGTTTTTTTTTAAATAATGTAAACTCGTAGGCTTAAGTTTGTTTAGTTAATTTTTTATTTATTTTAGTTTATGTTATTTTTTATTTTTAATTAGTTTTATTTATATTCATTTTTATTTAGTTTTTTATTTAGTTTTATTTTATTTTATTTTAGGTTTATTTTTTTATTTTATGTTTAGTTTTTTTTTATTTTAGGTTTATTATTATTTTTTTGTTTAGTTTAGGTTTTATTTATTTTATTTTAGTTTAGTTTATTTTTTTTATTTTCTTTTCTCTTAGGTTTAGGTTTAGGTTTAGGTTTTAGTTTATGTTTTATTTTATTTTGCTTTTATTTTATTTTGGTTTAGGTTTTCTTTTATTTTATTTTAGGTTTTATTTAGTTTAGGTTTAGTTTTAGGGTTTAGGGTTCAGGTTTTAGGGTTGTAGGTTTTAAGGTTTAGGGTTGTAGGTTTAGGGTTTAGGGTTTACGGTTAATTTTATTGTTTAGGGTTTAGGTTTTTTTTTTTTAAATTAAGTAAACCGGTAGGTTTAGGTTTATTTAGTTTATTTAGATTATTTTATAGTTTTATTTAGGTTTATTTTATATTTTTATTTTGTTTAGTTTACTTATTTTGTGTTTATTTTTTTAGTTTATTTTTTAGGTTTGGGTTTAAGTTTAGGTTAATTTTTTATTTTAATTTTAATTTTATTTTATTTTTTATGTTTATGTTTTATTTTCTATTTTTAGGTTTTGGTTTAGGTTTTAAATTTTTATTTTAGGTTTATTTTTAGGTTTTATTTTGTAGTTTAGGTTTAGGTTTATTTTTAGTTTATTTTATTTTATTTAGTTTAGGTTTAGGTTTAGGTTTAGTTTATTTTAGGTTTAAGTTTAGGTTTTATTTATTTTAGTTTAGTTTATTTTAGTTTAGGTTTAGGTTTACTTTAGTTTTATTTTAGGTTTAGGTTTTATTTTTTAGTTTAGGGTTTATGTTTTATTGTTTATGTCTTTTTAGTTTTTATTTTTTAGGTTTAAGTTTTTTTATTTTTTATTTTAATTTGTTTTAAGTTTATTTTATTTTTATTTTAGATTAGTTTTTATTTTATTTAGGTTTTTTATTTATTTTATTTTAGTTTAGATTTTATTTTTTATTTTATTTGCTTTTTTAGGTTTAGGTTTAGGTTTATTTATTTATTTTATTTTTATGTTTTATTTAGTTTAGGTTTAAGTTTTTAGTTTTTTGGGGTTTAAGGTCTATGGTTTAGGGTTTAGGATTTAGGATTTTTTTTAAGAAACCTAGGAGAATTTTATTGCCATATGAAAGGTACAAGGTCCTTAAGAAGGGTTAATTCTCTTAACTCTCAGTGCTACATTGACTAGAGAAAAATATCTATTACAACAAAAAAAAGGAAATAAAACCTAAACAAAAGAGATAAAGACCAAAAAACATAACAAAGCAATAACACAGGAAACAGGATCGTAAAGCCCACTATTAGAAATAGAAGTCTTTCGAGTTATACAAACCACATCAAGATCAATGCAAACTTAAAGAATAGAACTATGTAATTAGCGTAGCTGAAAATCAACTTAAGCACATAAAAAGATCAATATAAGAGAAAATTTCAAATAAGGCTCACTTAGTCACCTTCATCTTAAGGGGCAACCACAAATGTGAGCATCCGGACTTCAAAGAAGGGTTACAGTCACATATGTACCAACAAAAAGATAATAGGAAATCATCCTAGCCATCACACCACTTACCTTGTGAGGCAATCCACCAAAGAGTGAAATTCAACAATTCTCTAGTACTTGCACTAAGCAACATAAATAGCTAATACAAATCCACCAACTAAAGGCCACCAAGCGAAAGGAAGTAGCATCAAAACCACCCAAGTAAAATGAAAGAGCATGCCAAGATTTCACCCAGAAAGCAAAGCCACCATGGATAGGAACCAAACCCACTAGTGTCACTAGACAACCACAAGCAATAGCCCAAAACCCAAATAGCAACCTACAACTAGCACCAAGAAATCACCAATTGCAAACAGGTCAGAGAACAAGGCCAAGACTAATAGCACCGGTCAACTAGACAGAGGCAGAAATAAAAATGCAGGCATACCTCCATCGAAATGAAAGACAACAGAAAATAGCATAACCAGAGAGGAAAAAGAACCCATGAGGAGACCAAAGGGGCATCCAAACACTAGAAAATCACCACTTGCAAAAAGAAAACCAAGCCACCCTACCAAACCTGATGCAAAACACAAGAAACAAAGGGTGCTAGAGAAACCAAAAGTAGTCCAAATCCTCAAAAAATAAGAGACCAAAGCCACTCAAGGCAAAATAGCAAACACCTGGCGCAAACAACAAATCGAAACCAACAAACAACCACATTTTCATTTTAGGATGAGCTCTCAACCCCTCCATCTTAGACATAGGACTCCTCTCAGACCTTAAGAGTTCCTTAGTCTTAAGACACATCTAGTGATTAGCTGGACACTCAACCTAACCCTAAAGACTTAGAAAAGTTAGCCATAGGAATAGGTCATGCCTTAGGGGTGTTAGGAAAACTTCCTACCCTTAGAAACCATTCCTTACCTTATTTCAAGTCAAACTCCAAATCAATTCTATTTGATTTCCTCCAAACTCAAATCAAATCCATGATTGAAATCTATGATTAAAACCCATGATCAAAATTCATCAAAAATTCCTAAGTCCAAATTTTGCCTAAGTCCTTAATCTTCCCTTAAGGACTTAACCAAAATCATGATCAAAACCAATCAAAACTTTGAGATTTTCTCATAATTCATTTATAATCTCATTTATATTCACATATATAAATGAAATATAAATTTAAATCAATCAAACTAAACTCAAAATTCCAAATCAATTCATGAAATTTTCTTAAGTTCCTTAATTTTCTAATGGACTTAACTAAACCTTGATCAAATCAATTTAAAATCATGATTTTTTTTAAAACTCATTTATATTCTCATTTTATTCACTTATATAAATGAAATATAAATAAAAATCAATCAAATCAAACCTTCAAATTAAATTCTTAATTTAAAATTTCCCTAAGTCCCTAATTTTCCATTAATGGACTTAACCTAAACCTTGATTAAACCATCTCAAAGTCATGGGATTTTCTCATAATTCTTTTTATATTCATTTATATTCACATATATAAATGAAATATAAATATAAATCAATCAAACCAAATTCAAAAAGTCAAACTCTAAACTCCAAAATTTTACTGTCCTTTAAATCCTTCTTAATGGACTTAGCCTAAATCATGATTAAACCACTTCAAATCCTTGAAATTTTCTCATGATAAATTTATGTTATAATTTATATTCACATATATAAATGAAATATAAACATTCAAAACATATTCCAAAAAATCAAAATTCAAATCAACTCAAAATCAATCTAAGCCTTTAAAGTCAAAATCTTGAACTTAGCCAAATCAATTTCAAATCAAGCCAAAGTCTTGATTTTCTCTCATGATTCAATCAACCCCACAGTCATGAACTCATATATATATATAATCCAAACTTCAATCACTTAATAAAAACCTAAGTTAAAAATCAAACCCAAAACCCTTTCATATTCTTCCTTTGAATATGAAAATTATGGATCAAAACCTATTCGACTTCAAATCACTTGTAAATGGATTTATATTTCAATCATAAATCCATATACAAGATCAATCAAGCTCAAATAAAGCTTTGAACAAGCCATTTGACCCACTTAGGCTCACTTGACCCAAAGTGACCTAAATTACCCTTATGAACCAAATTTTAATCCTAACCAACACTTTAGCCTAACCTAGCCCAATTGGCCACTTGACCCAAGTCGACTCATTTTTACCTAAAGGGTTAAAATGTGTCAAAACTTGATCTAAGCCAAATTGATCCAAACCAATGGGTCAAGTTCATTCCGAATCACTTTTGAACTTGACCTCAATTGGCCAACTAGACCCAATCTAGCCCAATTGACCTTGGGCGACTTGACTAAAGGGGTCATGTTGAGCCAAAATTGAACTTAACCAAAATTGATTGGAAACAAAGATACCAATCCACTCCATATGACTAACCTAACCTAAAACTACCCTTGACCTAGCTCAAATAGGTCAAATGGGTCAAATAGGTCAACTTGACCCATTTGACCTAAATGAAGTCATACGAGCCAAATTTAAAACTATACCAAATTGAATCAAACCAAAGCACCAAAACATTTAAAATGGTCATATGAACTTAACCCAACCCTTGGTTTGACACAATTTGACCAATTGGTCAACTTGACCCAAGTTGACCCATTTTGACCTAAATGGTTCAAGATGAGCCAAACCTATCAAATGAATTCCAAATTTCATGAAACTTGGCCAAACCTAATTTCTCCACATACCCAACATATCCAAAGTAAAAAATTATCAAAATGACCATCCTACCCCTAGGACACAATAAAATTTGGCTTAATCCATGGGTAATTTTGGCATACCCTCTTTACATTCACTTGAGGATCTCCTAAAAGCTCAAGGGGACCTTCTGAAGAGTGGTGCACCCAACCCAATGGGATTGAGTTAGCCCAATTGGTCCCTAGACAAAACCCGACCCCATGGGTCAAAATTCCAAATTCAAACTCCCTCTCCCACTCAAATTAAAGCACATGGGAGGTTGGCAATCCACTCCTTGGCTCAAATCGACCATGTGCACACTCAAAATAGCCAAAACAAACTCCTTAATATGATCAATTAGATCAAAATGGCAAGAGGGCCGACTGTCATCCGATCCTTCAAGGGGGAGATATACTCCCACTAATTCATTTCAATTCTAACTTCCCCTCTGTCGATTGAAGCTAAGGAACTCAGAGCAAGCCTTAGAGAGTATTCACAAGCTTCTTAGAGAGGATTTGAAAACTCCATTTCTCAATTTTTAGAGCTTCAAAAAGGGGAGGTCTATTGAAGAGCCAACTTCCTCTTCACTCAATTTTCATCCAATTGCTCTTGCATACTTCATCAAGGACCTAAGTTGAGTGCACCCAAGCTTCCTTTGGAGTTCCCACAACAAGGATGAGTTGAATTTGATCAAGGCCACAAGCTAGCTAAGGAGGAGGTGTTCTATAAACCAGTCCACTCAACCTCAAGTGGTCATACTCTCAACACAGCTTTGTCTCAATCCGATGAAGCATATCCAAGGGAATCGAGCACCGGTGATCATCTCCTGTGAGGTGTGGGATTTTCTGACCATTAAACTCAATGTGGTGTGGAGCTTTGAGAAAGAAATTTTAATCCCATGGATTTTTGACCGTTGGATGTGCCGCTCTTTAGGTTTAGATGGCGTGGGTTGAGTTTGGTTTGAATCCAAGCTTGATCGAGCTCGAATCTTCCCCTTGATCATGAACGATCTCTATTGATCAAGGGAAATAACTTGGGAGATCTCATCTATCCATCCACACATTTTAGATGGATGGATGAGATAATTTCCCATGTTTAGATATCCGTTATCCATTTTAAAATTGCAGGGAGATCTCTGGCCATCCAGTCTTTGATCGGACGATAGAGATGAAACTGCGTCCATCGTTAGCTGCCATTTTGGGTTTGATGTTTAAGTAAATCCCTCATGGTGAAATGCATGTAAAATGTAGACTACCACGCCGTGTCATGCCATGTGCTATATTAGTTAAAATGTTTTAATTAATTAACTAGGGATCTTCTAAAATTCATAATGCCCCTAGAAAATTCCAAAAATTATGAAATAAAATCCTTTGGAAAGATAATTCAACCTAGAATATTTTAAAATTAATTTCAATGGTCTTTGAATTATGATTATTTTTATTTTGGGTTTTCTTGGAAACCTCATTTTTCTAATTACTTTTTAATTAAGCCTCTAATTAATCCCAAATTTCTTGGGTATGTTTTAGGGGATGACTTCTGCCTCCCTTGATTTTCATGGGATTTATTTAAGGCTTGATTCGAAGAATTGAATGGATTTTTAATTACCTCCTTATGTAATGATAATTAATGTGTAATTAGTGATTTTACTCCATGATTAGGGTTGATTAAGGTCAGATCCAGTAAGTAGGAGGTTTATGGAATATTTTGGAGCATCTCCCCTAAGATATTCTCTAAACCCCCTTTTTCTCTTTTTAATCTCCTCTTAATTAAGGGTTAATTCATTAATTATTCCTTTTCTAAAAATTCTAAAAAGTTCCAGAACTTAATTAATCTACTTTGGGTAGATGCTTGGGTGTTTAATAGCCTAAGTTCAATTAAGGAAATCAAAACCCAATTCTTAAGTATGAAAGGGTGTTTTGAAATTACCTAAGCTAAACCCCTTAGCTTAATTAACCTTTAATTATGATACAAATTTAGGCCTCTTTCTTATTAGGTGCATTACAAATTTAAATTCCTTGTGAGTTTTATGTCATCTCATTGGCTCATAATTATTTGGTTAATTATTCTAATGTGGTGCAGGTAAAAAATAAATTAATTCACTTAATTCATACCTTAACCTAATTAATGCATAAAATGGATCTAATTATCTAAAATTAAACAAAATATCAAACACATGTGGGAATGGGTTAGGAACAACAAACTCATCTCACCTTTTCAAAATTAAATCAAACTCCAAACTAAACAAAAAATCACATTTAATTCACTTTGATTTATTTTAAACTTTCTTATTCTATAAGAATGTCTTTAGGATTTAAGTGAAGTGAACTTGTTTACATACTTTCATTGCTTTAAATCTTTCCCCAACATGTTAAAGTTGTATGTCATATGATTTCATGCATTCATAATTTTAAAATTCAAAATTTAAAATGAAATTGTTTACTTTATGTCAATTTTGCATGTGTTGGCTAAAGTAGAAATATGAATAGCTATTATCACTATTAAATCAAAATTATTTTCAAACACATTTAAATCAAATACCAAATCTAAAATTGTGCTACTCATACTTTAATTATAAGCTTGCATGTGAAAGAATATAAAGGTATGCTTAGCATAGGTTTCCTTTCTTTGTTGGTATAGTTTTGAATAGGAATTTGGTGAGGTGTATGATTCATTTGAAAAGAACCTAACACTCACCTAATTCCATATCATATTCATCTCTATGCTACCACTTAATAAGGGTTACCTATACTAGCACACATAAATTGCATAAATAAAATGAATCCATTAATACAACTTTTGCATTCTCCTTTTCCATTTCATTTCTTTTATACATATGTTTGTATTTAAGGAAAGTAACATATTAGTCTGGACAACCCTGAGGTTGCGAGGATTTAAGTAGCCCTAAGTAGGTCTTGTACCTCACACCTCTAGTTAACAATGGCTTGTACTCACTTGTCATCCTTACTTTCATGTGTGTATGTGAAAATTTTGATAAGGAAACAATTTTCTACTAATGAAAATCATGCATAGAAAACTCCTAAAATTCTTTAAATGAATTACTTAGCATGCATCATAAAGTATGTTAAATACTCTCATTTTTATGTAAATATATGCTTAGGGTCCATCCATTTGCATGTTATATATGTTGGGAAAGAAAGGAAGTAATGCGTGTTATGTAAATTTTGATTCAATTTATTTAATCTTAAAATGCCTCTCTTTTTGAATAGGTTTGTTTAGAGTTTATATAAACTTATGATTAATTAAAAGATTTAATCAAAACATTCACCTAATAAAACTAAATGTGAATCTACTTTAGTAATTACTTAGGTTAGGGAAGGAAGAGAAGTTCTCTTCTCTTTGCCTCTCTTCATAACTTAGTAATTAATTGTAGGATCCATATAAACCAAATCAAAACATGAAATAAAATCAACCCAAAATAATTAAACAACTTAAATGATACCCTCCTCTAAGTTGAACATGTTCTTCACACTTAGAAAATTTGAACCTAAAGCTATAGCTAAGCATACCACACAAACCTTCAAAGCACACACATTAGCCTAAGTCACCACTTCTAGCCTTAGGTTAGGTCGGTGCATGGTTTAATGTTTGTTTTATTTTATGATATATGTTTTAGACTGGATGTTAGGGTGTATGCTCATAGAATGAATGGTAGGACATTCTTAATCTAACTATTCTTTTCTTTGAGGGATTGTGCTTAAGGGGCGCTACCATAAATAAAAATATAAATGCTTTTGCTTACAGGTGCTTATACCCCTAAGCATAATCCAATAGGCCAGGTGGACTTAGTCACCCATGTGTGGGGTGATAAGTCCAATATACATGCTTGGGATTTATGTGGTTTGTTTTAGCTAACCTTTATTTTGCAAGTGTTAGTTAGATTTCCATTCTTTTTCTTTCCATGTAAATTTATGCAATTAGGATTTCAGAATGATTGTTATGGGGATTAGGATGAGCATTTGTCATAAGATCCTATCTTATGTACCATGTGAAACCTTGGAGCATCAACCTTCCAACCATCCAAAAGAAGGAACCAAAGAAGAAAAGAAGAAAAGAAGAAGAAAGAAGAAAAGAAGAAAGAAGAAATAAAGCTTGAAGATCCCCATAACAATGAATTCCTTGCTTAATTGTAATTTAATTCATTTGTAATCTGGGTTGCATAAGGGTAGATCTTGGCTACCCACATTTGATTTTTTTGGGTTTGTGTGGTGGTGCCCAACCACAACGACCTTTTATTCTTTTTGCGATTAGCTTTATAAATTGGTTGTTGATTTGTTTAGTTTGTGCATTAAGTGGCATGCTTTTCTTAGTTTCTTCCTTGCTTTATATATGGCCTAGATGTGGATTAGGCTTTTAGGAAAAATAAATCTTTTACCCAACTTAACAACTTCAAAATAAAATAAAAGCAATTCATAATCTCACCTAAAGCTTAGGTTTAAAATCAAGATAACTGAATTAGCAATCCCTTAGCTGGATGAGAATTTCTTTTGTAGTATCATGCATAAATGCATCTTATTTCACTCTTGATTGGAGGGCTTCCATATTTTCCAGAGAAACTTGGCTTGACTTTTGAGAGCCATTGTCAAAACTCACCTTTTCCCTTATCTCTGATTTTGGCCAATAACTTTCTTTCTCATGCATTAGTCATATGAATCCTATTAGCCTGAATCAAAATAATTGTCTAAAATAAAATAAAATAAAATTTGAATTACATTAGATTTAGGCCATTTGAAGCATGCCTTTACATGATCTAGTCTCTTTAGGGAGTGAGTTTAAGGACTTAGTCTCTTTCTAAATAAATAATAGCCTAGCTATCTTGCATAAGCATAAGACACTACATGTATTT
>CM038214.1:64379438-64715400 GCA_021442155.1 Cymbidium sinense | reverse complement strand
CCCTAAAGGCCATAAACCCTAAACCTTAAACCCTAACACTAAACCCTAAACCCTAAAACCTTAAATCCTAAAACCCTAAACCCTAAACCCTAAACCCTAAAAAACTTAAACCTAAACTAAATAAAAGTTAAAAATAAAATAAATAAATAAACCTAAACTTAAATAAAATAAAAACCTAAACTATAACCTGAACCTAAACCAAAAAGTTAAAAAATAAACTAACTAAAATAAACAAAAATAAAATAAATAAAAACCTAAATTAAACTAAAAAATTAAAGAAACCTAAGAATAGAAAACCTAAATAAAATAAAAACTTAATGTAAAATAAAAAAATAAAAACTAAATAAAAACCTAAACTTAAAAAGTAAACCTGAAAGTAAAACCTAAACCCTAAACTAAAAAAAAACCTAAACCAAAAATAAAATAAAATAAACCTAAATCAAAAATAAAATAAACTAAACTAAAATAAAATAAACTAAACTAAAATAAATAAAACCTAAACTCTAAACTAAATAAAATAAAAGAAATTAAAAATAAACTTAAACCTAAACTAAAAAATAAAACCTAAAATAAACTTAAAATAAAAACCTAAAACCTAAACCTAAAAAAATAAACATAAAAACTCAAACGTAAAAATAATAATAAAAAATAAAACCTAATCCTAAAAGAATAAATAAAAACAAAACTAAACTAAAAAAACATAAACCTAAACTTAAAAAATAAAATAAAATAAAAACCTAAAGAAAAATAAATAAATTTGAAATAATAAATTAAACTAAATAAAAATAAAAATAAACCTAAATCAAATTAAAAAAATAAACTAAACTAAAATAAATAAAAAATAAACTAAATCAACCCAAACCCACTAGTTTACTCAATTTTAAAAAAAAAAAAAAAATAAATGAAATAAAAAAACCCTAATCCTAAACCCTAAACCCTAAAACTATCCCTAAACCCTAAACTATAAACCCTAAACCTTAGACCCTAAACCTTAAAACCATTAACCTTAAAAACTTAAACACTAAACCCTAAACCCTAATCCCTAATCCCTAAACTTTAAAGCCTAAAGCCTAAAGCCTAAACCCTAAAAACTAAAAATCCTTTAACCCTAAACCCTAAACCCTAAACCCTAAACTAACCCTAAACCCTAAACCCTAAACCCTAAACCCTACAAACCCAAACCCTAAACCCTAACACTAAACCATAAACCCTAAAACCTTAAACCCTAAAACCCTAAACCCTAAACCCTAAACCCTAAAAAACCTAAACCTAAACTAAATAAAAGTTAAAAATAAAATAAATAAATAAACTTAAACTTAAATAAAATAATAACCTAAACTAAAACCTGAACTTAAACCCAAAAGTAAAAAAATAAACTAACTAAAATAAAATAAATAAAAACCTAAATTAAATGAAAAAATAAAAGAAACCTAAGATTAGAAAACCTAAATAAAATTAAAACTTAATGTAAAATAAAAAATAAAAAATACTAAATAAAACCTAAGCTTAAAATAAACCTAAAAGTAAAACCTAAACCCTAAACTAAAAAAACCTAAACCACAAATAAAATAAAATAAACCTAAACCTAAAATAAAATAAATAAAACTAAAATAAAATAAACAAAACTAAAATAAATAAAACCTAAACCCTAAAATAAATAAAATAAAAGAAACTAAAAATAAACCTAAACCTTAATAAAAAAATAAAACTTAAAATAAAAACTTAAAACCTAAACCTAAGAAAATAAAATAAAAACCTGAACCTAAACATAAAATAAAAAATAATACCTAAACTTAAAAAATAAAATAAAAATAAAACTCAACTAAAAAATAAACCTAAACCTAAGCCTAATCCAAAAAAAAAAACTAAAATAAAGTAACTAAAATAAAATAAAAAACTTAGACTAAAATATATAAACCTAAAATAAGTAAACTAAACTAAATAAAAAAATAAACATAAATAAAAATTAAAAATAAAACTAACTAAAATTAATAAAAAATAAACTATATAAACTAATTAAACAAAAGAAGAAATGTTGCAGATCTGAATTTGTTCTCTATTAAAAAGAAACCAAAAATCCTAAACACTAAACTAAAACCTGGACCCTAAACCTAAAAACCTAAACCCTAAACCCTAAACCCAAAACCCTAAAAGCCTTAAACCTAAAAAAAAAATTAATTAAATAAATAAATATAAAATAATAAAAAATAATAATAAAAAAATAATAATAAATAAAAATTAAAAAAAACAAAAAAAAAACCTAAAAGCCCTAAACCCAAAACCCGAAACCCTAAACCCTCAAACATAAAACCCAAAAACCTAAAACTTAAACACTAAACACTAAACCCTAAACCCTAAACCCAAAAAAAGAAACCCTAAATCCTAAACAAAACTAAAAAAACAAAATAAACCTAAGACTAAAAAACCTAAATAAAATAAAAATTAAACTTAAATTAAAAATAAAATATACCTAAAATAAAAATTAAATAAAAACCTAAACCTAAAAAAACATAAAATTAAACCTAAAAATAAATAATAAATAAAACCTAAACCTTATACTAAAAAAAACATAAACCTAAAATAAAAATAAAATAAACCAAAATCTAAACTAAGATAAACTAAATTAAAATAAAAAAACCTAAACCTAAACTAAAAATAAACCTAAACCTAAAATAAAAAATAAAACCTAAAATAAACTTAAAATAAAAACCTAAAACCTAAACCTAAAAAAATAAAAATAAAAACTTAAACCTAAAAATAATAATAATAAATAAAACCTAATCCTAAAAGAATAAATAAAAATAAAATTAAACTAAAAAAAACATAAACCTAAACCTCAAAAATAAAATAAAATAAAAACCTAAAGAAAAATAAATAAAGCTAAAAAGTAAATTAAATTAAATAAAAAATAAAATAAACCTAAATCAAATGAAAAAATAAACTAAACTAAAATAAATAAAAATAAACTAAATCAACCCAAACTTACTAGTTTACTCAATTTTAAAAAAATAAAAAAAATAAATGAAATAAAAAAACCCTAATCCTAAACCCTAAACCCTAAAATTATCCCTAAACCCTAAACTATAAACCCTAAGCCTACAACCCTAAACCTTAGACCCTAAAGCCTAAAACCATTAACCTTAAAAACTTAAACCCTAAACCCAAAACCTTAAACCCTAATCCCTAAGCTTTAAAGCCTAAAGCCTAAACCCTAAACCCTAAAAACTAAAAATCTTCTAACCCTAAACCCTAAACCCTAATCCCTAAACTAACCCTAAACCATAAACCCTAAACCGTAAACACTAACACTAAATCCTAAACCCTAAAACCTTAAACCCTAAACCCTAAACCTTAAAAAACTTAAACCTAAACTAAATAAAAGTTAAAAATAAAATAAATAAATAAACCTAAACTTAAATAAAATAAAAACTTAAACTAAAACCTAAACCTAAACCTAAAAGTAAAAAAATAAACTAGCTAAAATAAATAATAAATAATAACCTAAATTAAACTAAAAAATAAAAGAAACCTAAGAATAGAAAACTTAAATAAAATAAAAACTTAATGTAAAATAAAAAAATAAATACTAAATAAAAACCTAAACTTAAAAGCAAACCTAAAAGTAAAATCTAAACCCTAAACTAAAAAAACCTAAACCAAAAAATAAAATAAAATAAACCTAAACCTAAAATAAAATAAACTAAACTAAAATAAAATAAAATAAACTAAAACAAATAAAACCTAAACCCTAAACTAAATAAAATAAAAGAAATTAAAAATAAACCTAAACCTAAACTAAAAATAAAACCTAAAATAAACTTAAAATAAAAAACCTAAAACCTAAACCTATAAAATAGATATAAAACTTAAACCTAAAATAATAATAATAAATAAAACCTAATCCTAAAAGAATAAATAAAAATAAAACTAATAAAAAAAAAACATAAACCTAAACCTAAAAAATAAAATAAAATAAAAACCTAAAGAAAAATAAATAAAGCTAAAAAAATAAATTAAACTAAATAAAAATAAACCTAAATAAAATTAAAAAATAAACTAAACTAACATAAATAAAAAATAGACTAAATAAAACCAAACCTACTAGTTTACTCAATTTTAAAAAAATAAAAAAAAATAAATGAAATAAAAAAACCCTAATCCTAAACCCTAAACCCTAAAACTATCCCTAAACCCTAGACTATAAACCCTAAGCTTATAACCCTAAACCTTAGAACCTAAACCCTAAAACCATTACCCTTAAAAACTTAAACCTTAAACCCTAAACCCTAAACTCTAATCCTTAAACTTTAAAGCCTAAACCCTAAAAACTAAAAATCCTTTAACCCTAAACCCTAAACCCTAAAAGCCGTAAACCCTAAACCCTAAACCCTAACACTAAACACTAAACCCTAAAACCTTAAATCCTAAAACCTTGAACCCTAAACCCTAAACAACTTAAACCTAAACTAAATAAAAGTTAAAAATAAAATAAATAAATAAACCTAAACTTAAATAAATAAATACCTAAACTACAACCTGAACCTAAACCTAAAAGTAAAAAAATAAACTAAAAAATAAACAAAATAAAATAAATAAAACCTAAATTAAACTAAAATAAAAGAAACCTAAGAATAGAAAACCTAAATAAAATAAAAACTTAATGTAAAATAAAAAAATAAATACTAAATAAAAATCTAAACTTAAAAAGTAAACCTAAAAGTAAAACCTAAACCCTAAACTAAAAAAAAATACTAAACCAAAAATAAAATAAAAAAAAACCTAAACTTAAAATAAAATAAACTAAACTAAAATAAATAAAACCTAAACCCTAAACTAAATAAAATAAAAGAAATTAAAAATAAACTTAAACCTAAACTAAAAAATTAAACCTAAAATAAACTTAAAATAAAACTTAAAACCTAAACCTAAAAAAATAAACATAAAAAACTTAAACCTAAATTAATAATAATAAATAAAACCTAATCCTAAAAAAAAAATAAATAAAAATAAAACTAAACTAAAACATAAACCTAAACCTAAAAAAAATAAAATAAAATAAAACCTAAAGAAAAATAAATAAAGTAAATAATAAATTAAACTAAATAAAATTAAAATAAACCTAAATCAAATTAAAAAAATAAACTAAACTAAAATAAATAAAAAATAAACTAAATCAACTCAAACCCACTAGTTTACTCTATTTTAAAAAAATAAAAATAATAAATGAAATAAAAAAACCCTAATTCTAAACCCTAAACCCTAAGACTATCCCTAAACCCTAAACTATAAACCCTAAGCCTAGAACCCTAAACCTTAAAACCATTAACCTTAAAAACTTAAACACTAAACCCTAAACCCTAATCCCTAATCCCTAAACTTTAAAGCTGCAAAGCCTAAACCCCAAAAACTAAAAATCCTTTAACCCTAAACCCTAAACCCTAAACCCTAAACCCTACAAACCCTAAACCCTAAACCCTAACACTAAACCCTAAACCCTAAAACCTTAAACCCTAAAACCCTAAACCCTAAACCCTAAACCCCTAAACCTAAATAAAAGTTAAAATAAAATAAATAAATAAACTTAAACTTAAATAAAATAAAACCTAAACTAAAAAAACCCAACTTAAACCTAAAAGTAAAAAAATAAACTAACTAAAATAAAATAAATAAAACCTAAATTAAACTAAAAAAAAGAAAACTAAGAATAAAAAACCTAAATAAAATTAAAACTTAATGTAAAATAAAAATATAAATACTAAATAAAAACCTAAGCTTAAAAAGTAAACCTAAAAGTAAGACCTAAACCCTAAACTAAAAAAAGGCCTAAACCAAAAATAAAATAAAATAAACCTAAAAAATAAAAAATAAATAAAACTAAAATAAAATAAACTAAACTAAAATAAATAAAACCTAAACCCTAAACTAAATAAAATAAAAGAAATTAAAAATAAACCTAAACTTTAATAAAAAAAATAAAACTTAAAATAAAAACTTAAAACCTAAACCTAAAAAAATAAAATAAAAACCTGAACCTAAACATAAAATAAAAAATAATACCTAGACTTAAAAAATAAAATAAAAATAAAACTCAACTAAAAAATAAACCTAAACCTAAGCCGAATCCAAAAAAAAAACTAAAATAAAGTAACTAAAATAAAATAAATAACTTAGACTAAAATATATAAACCTAAAATAAGTAAACTAAACTAAATAAAAATAATAAACATAAATAAAATAAAAAATAAAACTAACTAAAATTAATAAAAATAAACTATATAAACTAATTAAACAAAAAGAAGAAATGTTGATCAATTTATTCTCTATTAAAAAAAACCAAAGATCCCAAACACTAAACTAAAACCTGGACCCTAAACCTAAAACCTAAACCCTAAACCCTAAACCCTAAACCCTAAAAGCCCTAAACCCAAAAAAATAATAATAATAAATAATAAAAAAATAATGAAAATAAAAAATAAAAATTAAAAAAATAAATAAATAAAAATTAAAAAAAACAAAAAAAAAACCCTAAAAGCCCTAAACCCAAAACCCAAAACCCTAAACCCTCAAACCTAAAACCCAAAAACCTAAAACTTAAACACTAAGCACTAAACCCTAAACCCTAAACCCATAAAAAGAAACCCTAAACCCTAAACTCTAAACCCCAAACCTAAACCCTAAACCTTAAACTAACCCTAACCCTTAACCCTAAAAAGCTAAAAGCCTAAACCTAAACTAATTAAAACCTAAAAATAAAATAATTAAAAATATAAACAAATATAAAATAAGAAAATAAAATATAATAAAAACATAAACTAAAAACTAAACTAAAAAGAAAATATAATAAAAAATAAAAACTTAACTAAAATAAAATAAATAAAAACCAAAACTAAACAAAAAAAAAAAGAAAACCTAAATAAAATAAAAACTAAAACTGAAATTAAATAAACCTAAAAATATACCTAAAAGATATACCTAAAAGTAAAACCTAAATCAGAAAAAACCTAAACCTAAAATAAAAATAAAATAAACAAAATAAAATGAACCTAAACATAAACTAACATATAAAAAAATAAAGTAAAATAAACCTAAACTTAAATAAAGAAATAAAACATAAAAATAAACCTAAAACCTAAACCAAAAAAAAAGTAAAATAAAACCTAAACCTAAACCAAAAATAAAAAATAAAACCTAAACCTAAACTTAATCCAAAAAATAAACTAAAATAAAATATCTAAATTAAAATAAAAACTTAGACTAAATTAAATAAACGTAAAATAAATAAACTAAACTAAATAAAAATAAAAAATAAAGTAAACTAAAATAAATAAAAAACAAAGTAAATAAACTAATTAGACAAAAGAAGAAATGTTCTAAATCTGAATTTGTTCTCTGTTAAAATAAACCAAGAACCCAAAACCATAAACTAAAACCCCAAAACCCTAAATCCTAAAAACTTGAACTAAACCCTAAGCCCTAAACCCTAAACAATAAACCCTAAAACCCTAAGCCCTAAACCCTAACCCCAAAAACCTAAAACCTAAACTCCAAACCCTAAACCAAAAAAAACACTTTAAACCCTAAACCCTAAACTAACCCTAAACCCTAAACCCTAAAAACCTAAAAACCTAAACCTAAACTAATTAAAACCCAAAAATAAAAGAAAGACAAAAATTTAAACCAAAATGAAATAAGAAAATAAAATAAAATAAAAACATAAAGTAAAACCTAAACTTAAACCTAAACCTAAAAAGAAAATAAAATAAAAAATAAAAACTTAACTAAAATAAAATAAATAAAAACCTATACTAAACTAAAAAATAAAAAACCTAAATAAAATAGAAGCTAAGCCTAAAATAAAAATAAAATTAACCTAAAATAAAATTAAAATAAAACTTAATAAAAACCTAAACCTAAATAATAAACCTAAATAAAAGCCAAAAAATAAATAAAAATAAAACCTAACCCTAAACTAAGAAAAATGAAAACCTAAAATAAAATAAAATAAACCAAAACCTAAACTAAAATAAACAAAACC
Source organism: Cymbidium sinense (assembly GCA_021442155.1). Taxonomy (NCBI): domain Eukaryota; kingdom Viridiplantae; phylum Streptophyta; class Magnoliopsida; order Asparagales; family Orchidaceae; genus Cymbidium; species Cymbidium sinense. The sequence goes on along the minus strand of CM038214.1, from coordinate 64,707,365 downwards.
TAAACCTAAAATCTAAACCTAAACTAAAAAAATAAGATAATCTAAAATAAACTTAAACTAAAAGTAAAACCTTAAAATAAACCTCAAATAAAACCTAAAACATAAACCTAAGAAAATAAATAAAACCTAAACCTAAATCTAAAATAGAAAATAAAATGTAAACTTAAAATATAAAATAAAAATAAAACTAAACTAAAAAAATAAACCTAAACCTAAACCTAAAAAATTAAATAGAATAAAAAACCTAAACTAAAATAAATAAACATAAAATAAATAAACTAAACAAAATAAAAATAAAAAGAAACCTAAATGAAAATAAAAAATAAACTAAATAAATCTAAACCTACTAGTTTAGTTAATTTAAAAAAATTTTAAAAATGAGAAAATTAAAAAAATAAAAAATAATAAAAAAACCCTAATCCTAAACACTTAACCCTAAACTTAAACCCTAAAACAAATAACCTTAAACCATAAACCTTAAATCCCATACCCTAAACCCTAAACCCTAAACCCTAATCTCTAAACCCTAAACCATAAACCCTAAAACCTAGAAACTTAAACCTAAACTAAATAAAACCTAAAAATAATTTTAATATAAAACCTAAACCTAAATAAAATAAAATAAATAAAAATCTAAACTAAAACCTAAACCTAAGCCTAAACCTAAAAATAAAATAAAATAAAATAAAAATAAAAACTAAACTAAAATAAAATAAAAAGAAAAACTAAACTAAAATAAAATAAATAAAAAACTAAACTAAACTAAAAAATAATATAAACCTAAAAATAGAAAACCCAAATAAAATAAAAACTAAACATAAAATAAAAATAAATTAACAAAATAAAATAAAATTAAACAAATACATAAACCTAAAAATAAACATAAAATTATTACCTAAATATAAAAAAAATAAAAAAAAAATTTAAACCCTAACCTAGAAAAAAAACCTAAACATAAAATAAAGAAAATAAAATAAACCTAATCCTAAACTAAAATAAATAAAACCTAAACCTATACCTAAACTAAACTAAACCTAAACCCTAAATTAAATAAAATAAAATAAACTAAAATTAGTCTAAACCTAAACTAAAAACAAAACATAAAAATAAACCTAAAATTAAAAACTAAAACTTAAATCTAAGAAAATAAAATAAAACCTAAACGAAACTAAAAATAAAAAATAAAACCTAAACCTAAAAATAAAATAAAATATAAAAATAAACCTAAACGAGAACCAAAAAAATAAACTAAAATAAAAATTGTAAACTAAAATAAATAAACTAAACTAAATAAAAATAAAAAAATAAACCTGAATAAAAATAAAAAATAAAATAAACTAAATAATTTAAAATAAACTAAATAAACTTAAACCTACCAGTTTACTTAATTAATAAAAAAGAACACTATACCTTAAACTCTATACCTTAAACCCTAAACAATAAAAAACCCTAAACCCTAAACCATAACCCTAAACCTTAAAAGCATAAATCCTAAAATCGTAAACCCTAAACCCTAAATCCTAAATGCTAAATCCTAACCCTTAACCCTAAACCCTAAACCTCAAATACTAAACCTAAACTTAAAGTAACTAAATAGATTAAAAATAAACCTAAACCCTAAAACCTAATAAACCTAAACCTAAACCCTAAGAATGGGAAGAACCTTGATGGCAGGAACAGCACCATCAACCCGCATCAATCTTGACCTAGCGGTGCAGGCGGAGGTGAGAGTTATCACAATGGTGGTGGGGGATTTAGAGGTGCTAGTGGATATGTAGGTGGTGGTCAGAGAAGTGGTGGTTATGGAGGCGGGAGGAGCGACAGAGGTTACAACCGTTATGGTGGCAGAGGGAGAGATCGAGGATATGATGGTGTATCCCGCTACTGGAGAGGTTGGTGTGGTTATGTTGGGAACTGGAGAAAATGAAGAATTGCCGATCCAATCACGCTTATGGAACTATGTCTTTACAATAGAAATTGTTCTAGTTATCCAAGGTTTGATTTGCTCTATGCTCATTTTTGATCTATGTCATCACTTGTGTCTTAGAAAACTTTTGTGTTACTTGTTGATGAAATCGAAGAGATGTTGAATGTGAATTTATTCTCCGTTAATATATATATATATATATATATATATATATATATATATATATATATATATATGAAAACCTAAACCTTAAACCTTAAACTAAAACTCAAACCTCAAACCTAAATAAACCCTAAAGCCTTAACCCTAAACACTAAAAATTCTAAACCCTAAACCCTAAAACCCTAAACCTAAACCCTAAAACCCTAAACCCTAAACCCTAAACCCTAAACCCTAAACCCTAAACCCTAAAACCTAAATCCTAAATCAACCCCAAACCCTAAACCCTAAACCCTAAACCCTAAATTAACCCTAAACCCTGAACCTAAAATAAAGTAAAACTAAACCTAAACCTAAACTAAATAAAAGAAAATAAACTAAAAATAAACCTAAACCTAAACCAAAAAATTAAATCTAAAAATAAACTTAAAAGAAAAACCTAAAACTTAAACCTAAAAAAATTTAAAAAAAAACATAAACCTAAACATAAAAATAAAAACAAAAACCTAAACCTAAAAAATAAAATACAAACAATAATCAACTAAAAAAGAAGGCAAAACCTAAAAAAATAAAATGAAATAAAAAATGTAAATTAAATAAAATAAAAATAAATAAAAATAAAAAATATAATAAACTAAATAACCTAAACCTACTAGTTTACTTAACTTAAAAAAAAAAAAACTTTAAGCCCGAAGCTAACCCTAAACCCTCAAGCCTAAACACTAAACTCTAAACCCTAAACCCTAACCCTAAACCTTAAACCCTAAAAACCAAAACCATAAAACCCTAAACCCTAAACCTTAAACCAAAAAACCTAAAAACCTAAACCTAAACTAAATAAAACCAAAAAATAAAATATATAAAAAAACCTAAACCTAAATAAAATAAAAACCTAAACTAAAATGTAGATCTCAACCTAAAAATAAAATAAAATAAATAAATTAAAATAAATAAAAACCTAAACGAAAATTAAAAATAATAAAATAAACCTAAGAGTAAATAACATAAATAAAATAAAAACTAAAAGTAAAATTAAAATAAAATTAACCTAAAATAAAATAAAATAAAAACCTAAACCTAAAAAATAAACTTAAAAATAAAACCTAAAAATAAAACCTAAACACCTAAAACATAAAATAAAAAAAATCTAAACTTAAAATAAAAATAAAATAAACAAGATAAAAAACCTAATACTAAACTAAAATAAATTAAACTAAAAATAAATAAAACCTAAACCTAAATATAAAATAAACTAAACATAAACCTAAACCTAAACTTAATAAAATTAGATAAACTAAAAATAAATCTAAACTTAAACTAAAGAATAAAACCTAAAAATAAACCTAAAATAAAAACCTAAAACCTAAACCTAAAAGAATAAAATGAAACCCTAAACCTAAAAATAAAAAATAAAAAAATAAAACTTACACCTAAAATATAAAATAAAAATAAAACTCAACTAAAAAATAAACCTAAACAAAAAACTAAACCTAAAAAATAAACTAAAATAAATAACCTAAACTAAAATAAATAAACCTAAAATAAATGAATTAAACTAAATAAAAAATAAACTAAAATAAAAATAAAAAATAAAATAAATAAAAATAAAAAAATAAACTAAATAAACTAAATAAACCTAAACATACCGATTTACTTAATTAAAAAAACCATAAACCCTAAATCCTAAACCTTAAATCCTAAATCCTAAACCCTAAACCTACAATCCTAAACTATAAACCCTAACCCTAAATATAAACCTTAAACCCTAAAAGCATAAACCTTAAAACCCTAAACCTACAACCATAAACCCTAAACCCACAGCCATAAACCTATACCCTAAACCTACAACCCTAAACCCTAAATCCTAAACCCTAAAAAACCCTAAACATAAACCCTAAACCCTAACCCTAAACCCTAAATACTAAAAGCATAAACCCTAAAATCCTAAACCCTAACCCAAAACCCTAAACCCTAAACCCTAAACCTTAAACTCTAAACCATAAACCCTAACCCTTAACCCTAAACCCTAAATCTCAAACATAAACCTAAGCCAAAAGTAACTAAATAAATTAAAAAATAAACCTAAACCCTAAAACCTAATCAACCTAAACCTAAACCCTAAGAATGGGCAGAACCTTGTCGGCAGGAGCATCACCGTCAAACAGCCTTAGTCAAGATCTGGTGGTGGAGGCAAAGGCGGTAGTTATTGTAGTGGTGGTTTGGTATTTGGAGGTGCTAGTGGATATGGAGGTGGTGGTTAGAGGAGTGGTGGTTACTGAGGCGGGAGGAGTAACAGAAGTTACAATCTTGGTGGAGGCGGAGGGAGAGATCAAGGATATGATGGTGGTTAAACATAAACCTAAACTAAAATAAACTAAGCTAAAATAAATAAAACCTAAACCTAAAATAAACTAAACCTAAACATAAACCTAAATTAAATAAAATAAAATAAACTAAAAATAAACCTAAAGTTAAAAAAATAAAACTAAAAATAAACCTAAAATAAAAACCAACAACCTCAACTTAAAAAAATAAACTAAAATCCTAAACCTAAACCTAAAAATAAATAATAAATCCTAAACCTAAAAAATAAAACAAAAATAAAACTAAACTATAAAATAAACCTAAACCTAAAAAATAAACTAAAAAAAAATCTAAAGTAAAATATATACACCCAAAATAAATGAACTAAACTAAATAAAATAAAATTTAACCTAAATATAAATATAAAATAAAATAAACTAAAATAAATAAGAAATAAACTTAATAAACTAAAATCTAAACCTACTTTTTAATTTAAGAAAATAAAATAATAAATAAAACCCTAAACCCTAAATTCAAAACCCTAAACTATAAACCCCAAACTCTAAACCCTAAGCTCGAAAGCCAAATCCTAATCCCTAAACCCTAAACCCTGAACACTAAAACCCCAAATCCTAAACCCTAAACCCTAAACTAACCCTAAACCCTAAGCTAACCCTAAATCATAAACCCTAAACACTAAACTAAAACCCTAAAGCCAAACACTAAACCCTCCTAAACCCCAAACCCTAAACCCTAAAGCCTAAAACTAAACCATAAACCCAACCCTAAACCTTAAACCTAAACCCTCAACCTCAAAACCATGCCCTAAACCCCTAACACAACTTTAAAACTTAACCCTAAACCTAAACCTAAAGAAAGTAAATAAATACATCTAAACTTAATAAACCTAAACCCAAACCTAAACTAAAACCCTAATAATTAGAAGAACCTTAACGGCAGGAACATCAGCATCAACTAGGCTAAATCTAGATCAGGCAGTTGAGGTGAAGGCAGAGGCGGCAATTTTTGTAGTGGTGGTCGGGGATCTAGAGGCACTAGTGGATATGGAGGTGGTGGTAAGAGCAGTCATGGTTATAGAGGTAGGTGGAGCGACGGAGGTTACAGTTGTTCTAGTCACGGAGGGATAGATAGGGGATGATGATGGATCCCGCTATTCGAGAGGTGGTTATGGTTTTAATGGGAACTGGAGAAATTGATGATCGATTGATTCGATCTGGTGCTTATAGATCTGTGTCTTAATAGTAGAGATAATTATACTTATCTATGGGTTTTTGATTTACTCTATGCATGCTCATTTTTTATCTAAACCCGAAACCTTAAAACACTAAACCCAAAACCCTAAACCTAAACCCAAAACCTAAACCTAAACCTTAAACCTAAATCTAAACCTAAACTTAAACCCTAAATCTAAAATTAACCTAAACCATAAACCATAAACCTAAACCCGAAACCTAAACCTAAGTTTAAACTAAACCCTAAACCTAAAATAAAGACCTAAAACCAAAACATAAAAAACTAAAATAAAAATGTAAACCTAAACATAAAAATAAACAATAAACCTAGACCTAAAAACTAAAATAAAAATAAAACTAAACTAAAAAATAAACTTAAACCTAAACCTAAACCTTACAAATAAATTAAAATAAAAACCTAAACTAAAATAAATAAACCTAAAATAAATTAACTAAACTAGATAAAAATAAAAATGAACCTTAATAAAAAAAAAATAAAATAAACTAAAATAAATAAAAAATTAACTAAATAAATAAAATAAACCTAAACCAACTCATTTACTTAATTTGGAAAAACATTTTAATAAAATAAATCAAATAAAAATTCAAAATTTAGAAAAATCTTCAAAACGGCTTAAATCTCTTAGATTGACATCTAGGACTCTTAAGGAAATAATTGATTTTCTGAATCGTAATGAACCCCAAAACAAAAACTTAAGATTAAAGTTTAATCAATTAAGGACTTAATTAAAATATAATCTAAAAAATAATTTAAATATCAAAATCAAAATAAAAAATGAAATAACACTTAAGAAATCATTAATCAAACCTCAAATCAGAGAAATATCATCCTCCTGAAATTAAATTAAATATGATTAAACCTATTTAAATCAATAAAACTCAATTCAAAGACTAAATCTTAAATCAGGTAGGTTTAAGTTTATTTAGTTTATTTCTTATTTATTTGAGTTTATTTTACTTTTTATTTTTATTTAGGTTTATTTTTTTATTTAGTTTAGTCTATTTATTTTAGGTTGATTTTTTTTAATTTTAATTTATTATTATAGTTTATTTTTTAAGTTTAGGTTTATTTTTAGTTGAGCTTAATTTTTATTTTATTTTTTAGGTTTAGATTTTATTTTTTTATTTTTAGGTTTAGGTTGAGGTTTTTATTTTATTTTTTTAGGTTTAAGTTCTAGGTTTTTATTTTAGGTATAATATTTGGTTTTCTTTTTCAGTTTAGGTTTATGTTTATTTTTAGTTTACTTTATTTTATTTATTTTAGGTTTACTTTATTTTATGTTTAGGTTTAGGTTTTATTTATTTTTGTTTAGTTTATTTTAGTTTAGGATTAAGTTTATTTTATTTTGTTTAATTTATTTTTATTTTAGGTTTAGGCTTTCTTTTTAATTTTGGGATTTAGGTTTATTTTTAATTTATTTTTAGGTTTTATTTTTAGGATTATTTTTTAGGTTTAGGTTTTTATTTGGATTTTATTTTATTTTAGTTTAGGTTTATTTTATTTTTATTTTAGGTTTAGTTTTTATTTTATTTAGGTTTTTTATTTTAGAGTTTAGGTTAGGTTTTTATTTATTTTATTTTATTTTAGTTTTAATTTTTTATTTTAGTTTTAGAGGTTATTTTATTTTTATTTTATGTTTAGGTTTAGGTTTTAGTATGTTTTTATTTTATTTTATTTTTTTATTCTCTTTTTGTTTAAGTTTTTTTATTTAATTTATTTTTAGGTTTTATTTAGTTTAGGTTTAGGTTTTTAGCTTTTTAGGGTTTAGAGTTTAGGGTTTAGGGTTTAGGGTTTAAATTTTAGGGTTTAGGTCTTAAGTTTAGGGTTTAAGTTTTAGTTTAGGGTTTAAGGTTTTTTTTTCTTAATAGAGAATAAATTCAGATTCAACATTTCTTTTTTCGATTTCATCAACCAATTAGCACCCCAAGTTTTCTAAGACACAAGTGATGACATAGATCAAAAATGAGCACCTATAGAGTGAAACAAAATCCTAGATAAGTACAACCATTTCTACGCTTAAAGACACTTTCATAGCGTAGATGGATCGTCGTTCATCGGTTTCTCCACTCGAGAACCACCCCGCCTCGATCGGGATCCACCATCATATCTCCGATCTCTCCCAATGCCACCACCACGGTTGTAAGTTTCGTCGCTCCTCTCACCTCCATAACCACCACTGCTCCGACCATCACCTCCATATCCCCCAGCACCTCTAGATCCCCCATCACCACTATAATAAATGCCACCTCTGCCTTCGCCTCCACCGCCAGATCTAGACTGAGCCTAGTTGATGGTGAAGTTCCTTCCATCAAGGTTTTTCTCATTCTTAGTATTTAGGGTTAGTTTATGGTTTAGAGTTTAGGGTTAATTTAGGGTTTAGGGTTTAGGGTTTAGGGTTGTAGGTTTTATGATTTAGGGTTTAAGGTTTAGGGTTTAGGGTTTAGGGTTTAGGGCTTTAAGGTTTAGGGTTTAGGGTTTAGGGTTTAAGGTTGGGTTTAGGGTTGTAGTTTAGGGTTTAGGGTAGGGTTTAAGGCTTAGGATTTAAGTTTTAGGATTTTTTTAAAAATAAGTAAATCGAGGTTTAAGTTTATTTAATTTACTTATTATTTCTTTGAGTTTATTTTATTTTATTTTTTTAGGTTTATTTTTATTTTTATTTATTTTAGTTTATTTATTTAAAGTTTATTTATTTTAGTTTATTTTTGGTTTTGGTTTATATTTTAGTTGAGTTTTATTTTATTTTATTTTAGGCTTAAGTTTTATTTTGTTTTAGGCTTAGGTGTGGGTTTATATTTTATTTTTAGGTTTAGGTTTTAGATTAATTTTAAAGTTTTATTTTTAGTTTAGGTTTAGATTTATTTTAGTTTATTTTATATTATTTAGTTTATGTTTAAGTTTAGGTTTAGTTTATTTTAGGTTTAGCTTAGATTTTATATTTTATTTATTTTTAAGCTTTATTTTAAGGTTTATTTTAGGTTTAGGTTTTTGTTTAGTTTTTATTTTATTTTTATTTTACGTTTAGTTTTTTTATTTAGGTTTTTTATTCTTAGGTTTACTTTAATTTTTCATTTAGTTTAGGTTTTATTTTATTTTATTTTAGTTTATTTTATTTTATTTTTAGGTTTAAGTTTTGGTTTTAGTTTATGTATTTATTTTATTTTATTTTATTTATTATATTTAGGTTTCAATTTTCTATTTATTTTATTTTTGGTTAATTTAGTTTAGGTTTAAGTTTTTTTAGTGGTTTGGAGAAGGTTTAGAGTTTAGGTTTAGGGGGGTGGAGGTCAGTGGTATGGTTTAAGAGTTTTTAGGGTTAGGAGGTGTTTAGATTTGTTTAGGTTTAAGTAGGAGATAGTTGGGTGGTGGTTTAGGATTTAGGGTAGGATTTAGGGTTTAGGGTTTAGGATTTAGGGTTACTAGGGGTTTAGGATTTTGGGAGGGGTAGATTTAGGGTTAGTTTTAAGGTTTAGTTTAGCATTTATGATTTAGGGGTTTATAGTAGGATTTAGGGTTTTAAAAAAATTAAGTATACCGAGGTTGGGTTTATTTAGTTTATTTTTTATTTATTTTAGTCTATTTTATTTTTTGTTATTATTTATTTTATTTTTTATCTTTATTTAGTTCAGATTTATTCTAGGTTTGTTTATTTTAGTTTATTTTAGGTTTATGTTTATTTTCTTAGTTTTATTTTCTTTTATTTTAGGTTTAGGTTTTGGTTTTATTTTATTTTTTTAGCTTTAGGTTTTGATTTTATTTCTGGTTTATTTTAAGTTTTTTTTTTAGAGTTTAGGTTTATTTTAGTTTATTTTATTTTATTTAGTTTGGTTAGTTTATTTTGGCTTAGTTTAGGTTTTAATTTACTTATTTTATGTTTTTTTTTTGTGTATTTTAAGTTTACATTTTTTTAGCTGGGTTTAGGTGGGTTTTAGATTCATTTGGGTAGGGTTGTGGTTTAGGGTTGATTTTGGGTTTAGGGTAGGTTTGGGATTTGGGAGGGCTCAGATTAGGGTTTAGGGTTTAGGGTTTAAGGTTAGTTTAGGGTTTAGAGTTTAGGGTGGTTTTTAGTTGTTTATAGGTTTAGGGTTCACGTTTAGGATTAGTAGGGTTTAGGATTTAGGATTTAGGGTTTAGGGTTTAGGGTTTAGGGTTTATGGGTTTTTTTAAAAAAATTAAGTAAACCTGTAGGTTCAGGTTATTAGTTTATTTAGTTTATTTTTATTTCTTTTAGTTTATTTTTTTATTTTATTTAGGTTTAATCTTTATTTTTTTTATTTATTTATTTATTATAGGTTTGTTTTTTTTTGTATAGGATTTTTATTTTTGTTTATTTTTTAGGTTCAAGTTTAGGTTTATATTTTTTGTTTAGTTTTATTTTTATTTATTTATAGGTTTAGCTTTTATTTTTTATTTTTTGGTTTAGGTTTACATTTCTATTTTTTTTTAGATTTATTTTTAGTTTTTTTAATTTAGGTTTAGGTTTTTTTTTTGTTTATTTTATTTTATTAAGTTTAGAGTTTAGGTTTAGTTTATTTTAGGTTTAGGTTTAGGTTTATCTTTTATTTTATTTTGATTATTTTGGGTTTAGGTTTTTTTTTAGTGTAAGGTTTAGGTTTTATTTTTTATTTTATTTTTTGTTTCTTTTTTAGTTTAGATTTTTATTTAGTTTTTATTTTTTTGTATTTTAGGTTTATTTTATTTTTATTTTATGTTTAGTTTTTATTTTATTTAGGTATTTTTACTTATTGGTATATTTTATTTTTTAGTTTAGTTTAGGTTTTTATTTATTTTATTGTAATTTAGTTTTTATTTTTTATTTTATTATATTTTTAGGTTTAGGTTTAGGTTTTCATTTAGGTTTTTTTTATTTAGGTTCAAGTTTATTTATTTATTTTATTTTTAGGTTTTATTTAGTTTAGGTTTAGGTTTTTAGGTTTTTAGTGTTTAGGGTTTAGGGTTTAGGGTTTAGGGTTTATGGTTTGGGGTTTAGGGTTTAGGGTTTAGGGTTGTATGTTTTAGGGTTTAATGTTTAGGGTTTTTAGGTTTAGGGTATTGGGTTTAAGGTTTAGGTTTTAGGTTTAGGGTTCAGGTTTTAGTTTATGGTTTAGGGTTTTTGGATTATTTTTAATAGAGAATAAATTCAAATACAACATCTCTTCTTTTCGATTTCATCAACCAAGTAACAAACCAGGTAAAATCTTAATTAATTTCATTTTAAAATAGGGTGAAATGAACTTGGGAAAGGGTCTCGACCCTATTCCTTAGTTCACTGCTTGAACAATGATTGATAAACTTAATTTACAAATTCAATAATGTTCATGGGATTAATTAATCGAATTAACTTAAAAGAGAACTTAAGGTTTAATTAGTCAATTTTCCTAATTAAGTGAGCAATAAATCCCGAACAAATCATGGGTGGCAGAGGTCAACCCATTAAATTAGTCCACAAAATTTGGGTTTAATTTCATAAGTAATTAAGGAGTAATAATGCTAATAAATTTTGTAATTAAACTTAATTAAACATTAATTACTATTCAAAATTAGTTAATATGATTTTTCATTAATTATTCTATTAAATACCATTAAAATGAGTATTTATTTAAATTTTTTATTTCCCTATGATTTTTTTTATTTCTAGAAGTTTTAGCCTTAAAAATGATTAATTAAGCCAATGAAAGCCTAATCTTGTTGGCACCAAATTTCCACGACACACTTTCCATGTGGCACCATGTGATTGGCTAATTAAAACTTATCGACTTAGTGTCTGCGCGATGCAGACGCTTTCGCTTTCGTCGTCCGATCTAAGATTGGATGACTACGATTAATTCCATAACTTAATAAGATTAAATCAGATCGATCTAGCAAACTAATCACGACAGTCCATTCTAATCATGCTGAATGGACGACGTGTGATCCAACATCACACGAGTGAGGGAGAAGGGAGTTTGTCTGCCAATGTCACTTGATTCTAGCTTACCTGAGCTCGGATCAACTCCAAAAGGATCCCACACCTTCACGACATCGATTGAAGGGGATCCAATGGTCAAGATCACATGAGATGCAAGTTTTCTTCAAAAAGTGCCAACCCATTTTTGCCTAAGGATCAATTTTTGAAGCATACCTCACCGGAGCTCAAGATCGATGGCTCAAAAGATTAATAAAGCTTCATCTAGTGGAGATGAAGCCCTGTTGAGCAAAAATTAGATCAATTCCTTGACGTTCTCTTGAAAGGCCACAAACTAATGATTTAGAGCTAGGCTTTGATCGAAGTTCCACCTCTGGTGCATGCAAAGTTAAATTGAGTTTGATGGAGAAATGAGGTGATTAGGTCAGAAATGGGAGTATCCTATTTCGTGATGGACGGGAATGGCATTTTTCCATCGACGAACGAGCTTGAGAGCTAAGGAAATGGATCTAGCATCTCAGCTTGGGTAACTAGGGCTTTAAGGAATGATTTTGTGTGTATTTGAGAGGAAATAAAGGGGTGTATACCTCCTTCATATTGATCAGATGGTGGGATTGGGTTTGGCTTCTGGGCCATCCGGCCATCTCGTGGAGTCATGGGTGGAGGAGGTGAGTTGGCTCGGCTTGGTTGGTTAAAGGTGTGGAGGTGGCTACCAAGGAGGAATCATGGGTGTCTTATGGGTGTCAAATCCTCCAATTGGGAGGGTGAGGTGATTTCACCTCCCATCAGTCATGGTCGAACCAACCACCCCTTGGGTCAGGTTGGGCTGTGTCTTAGGTGCCTAGGTGGACCATTGGGAGAGTACCAAGTGGCAATGGAATGGAAATGACCACTTACATGGGTGATTTGTCTCATGTGATTCCCTTGACCCAAGGGTGGAAGGATCATTTAGCATTGGATTTAATTTGGGTAGATTTGAAATGAGCCAAAAGTGGGTTAGCCCAAATTTCAAGTCAATTGTAATTGATTGATTAGGTTTGGCTCAATTTGACTCATTTAGGTCAAATTGGGTCAAACCAAGGGTTAGGTCAAGTTTATATGATCATTTAGGATGTTTTGTTTCAACTAGTTTAGTTTAGTTTGGCTTAGATTTTATTTTGGCTCATTTGAATTCATTTGGGTCAAATGGGTTAAGTTGATAGATTTGACCAAATTGGTCAAATTGGCTTAGGTTGGGTGTTGGTTTGGGTTTAGTTGACCAATGGAAGATGATTGTAGGCTTTAGTTTCAATTAATTTTGATTTAGTTTTGTTTAGGCCAACTTGAATCTTTAGGTCAATTTGGGCTAAGTAGGTCAATTAGGTTCAATTGGGTCTAATCATGGCGTTGGTCAAGTTCAACAATCAATTTGGAATGAACTTGAGCCATTGGTTACAATCAATTCGGTCTATATTTTGATTTGACCCAATTTGGTCTTTTAGGTCAATTTGGTCAACTTGGGTCAAGAGGGCCAATTGGGTTTGACTCAATTGAAGGCCAAGTCATATTCAAATATTAATTTTGATTTGGTATGAATCATTGGTTTCAAGTGATTTGGCTTTGGTTGTAATTTGGCTAGTTTAGGTTCATATGGGTGAAGGGGTTGACTTGGTCAAATGACCAAGTTGGCTTGGTTTGACCCAATTTATCAACCTAGGGTGATCAAAAATCATGATGGGAGGTTTTGATGGGCTTGGTTCAATCCAATTTGGTTAGGATTAGAACGTGGCTCAAATTGGTCAAATTGGCCATTTTGGGTCAAGTGGACCAATTGGGTTTAGTTGGCTTGATTTTGGGTTGACTTTGATTTAGTTGAGTTTATATATGGATTTTGGATTGATATATAAATTCAATTGCAATTAGCTTGGGTTCAAATGGGTTTTGGTTCATTTGAACATTTCAAGTCAAAAGGGTTAAGTAGGGTTTGATTTGGGTCAATTTTGGTTTGGCTTTATGATTGTAGATTTCATTTATATTTGTGAATATGATTGAATGTATGATTGGTTCATGAGAAAATCAATTCAATTTGGGTTTTGGAATGAAGGAATTTGGCTAAGTCAATGGAGTTGGGTCATGTGGCGTAGGTTTGGATTTTGATTTGGTTTGATTTAGTTTTGATGATTTAAATGTATATTTTATTTTAATTTGTGAAGATGATTGAAAATATGATTAATTTGTGAGAAAATCAATTGAGTTTGACTTGATTTGGATTAAGATTTGGCTAAGTCCATGGGTTAGGTCATATGGCTTAGGAAGGGTTTTGAATTAATTTAATTTAGTTTGATTTACTTTTGATCATTTTAATGTAGATTTGATTTATATTTAAGAAGATGATTGAAGATATAAATTTATTATGAGAAAATCAATTGATTTTGATTTATTTAAATTAAGATTTGGCTAAGTCCATGGGATAGGTCATATGGCTTAGGAAGGGTTTCAAGTTTGGATTTGATCATGGGCTTCAATCATTTGGTTTTGGAATTTGGGTTTGGATTTGGATTTGAATTTGATGTTTGAACTGAACTTCAGGTTTGGTTTGAGAAGGTGAACATGGATTGGTTTTGGGTTATAGGGTAGGTGGATTATCCTAACCCATAAGGCATAACCTAATCATATAGTTAACCCATCTAAGTCTTTAGGCTTAAATTAATTATTTACCTAATTGTTAGAAGTGACTTATGACTAGGGAAGTCTTAGTGTCTAGAAGACTCTAATTCTAAGATGGGAAGATTGAATCCACAATCCAAAAGTGAGGTCAACAATCCCAGGCTCCAAGGTGTTGCCCTTTGAGATAGATGATTGGAAGACCAAGCCAAGTTTCACATTGTAGACTTCGGATACATCTTTTAACAATTTGTTTGGGAGACTATGCATTCATGAGAACAACATAGTTCCATCCTCTTTACATCGTATGAAGTTTATGATAGGTGGGATCCTTGTGTCAAAGTAGATCACAAGTTATTTATTCATGAGGTTGACATATATGAGGATGCGACTTACCTCCCTCAAAATCAACAAGTCTATTCTTACGAACTTGGCCAAAGTTTATAAATAAAAAAAAAGTAAAAGAAAAATAAAAAGAAATAGAAAAAGAAAAAGAAAAGAAAAGTGAAAATTAAAAAGAAAATAAAAGGGAGCGGAAATAGACTTGGAGGAGGAAGTGAAGTATGAAATTAAATTCCTTCCACAGTTCTTTACTCCACTCGAACATATGGGTATGATGACCTGACCTACACTAAGCAGAGGAGGATGACCATTGAGTGGCAGTCCTAGGGGTGAAAAACCTCTTTATTGGCCACCAATAGAAGATATGTCTCAGCTAACAAGAGTAAACCTGTTATCCAAATAGACTTATAATCTAGTTCATAGGATGAGCCTTATATGGGTAGCACACTAGCCTACTCTTCTCAGCTGTAGATTCCCTTGGAGGTGAATATTGAGCCAAATAGCGATGAAGATCTCCCAAAGCAAAGCATAAGTGTATCCAAGTCTATATGTGAAACAATTAAGTATCGGGGAACCTTAGCTCTAACCTCACTTTCCTCTCAAAAAGTTGATGGTTTGGTAGTTAAGGAAGTCCCTAAGTCATCCATAGGTGTGAAGAGTTAGAGGTTCTTTCAGGGAACATCATCCTCAAGTCATCAAATTGAAGTAGAACTTGAGGATGATTTATATAAAGATTTAATAGAATTACCTTTTGATTGGTATTTGTCTTGTGTTCATAATTTAGCAAAGAAAGGGTTAATCCCATATACTTGGTCAAAGCACAAGTTAGACTATTTTGAAAGAATATGGATAAACAAATGCAAAAGCTCTCAATCAAGACCGGGACCAAGATTCGGTATAGTGGGTCTAGTCGATGATGACTATTACTGCTTAGTCATCACCAATCATTTAGAATCAGATTAGTTCTTTTCAAATCACATTAACTCATATGAGGAGCAATGCTTAGAAACTTCAGATGATCCAAATTATTTTGAAGTCAAAGATGCACAGCAAGGGCTCAAAGAAGATCAAGTCAACCATCGATCTCTCAATAAAATTGACTTAAGAATTGAAGAAGACCCATGATGAGCATACAGCTTCTTTATTGAATGAAATTGAAACCAATGACTTAGCTATTGACTAAGTTTAAGAACTACTTTGCATGGAGTTATGAAGAGATTCTGATTGCTGACTTAGTCCATAAACTAGCAATAGACCTACTGCTAACCCTATAAAGCAAACTCCTAGACGCATGCGATTAGACATAGAATAATAGGTCATTTTTCAAGTGAAGAAATTGATCAATGCGAGCTTCATCCGGGAAGAAAAATACCTTACTTAGTTAGCCAGCATCATCCCAGTTAAGAAAAGAATGGTCTAATTCACATATCCAATTTTAGGGATCAAAATAGGGTATGTCCAAAAGATTAATTTTCACTACCATTGAGTGATGGTGCACATTGCCTCGCCTCATGCATAGTTCATAGATGGCTTATCTGGATATAACCAAATAAAGATGGCCCCTGAAGATGAAAGATACACTACTTTTAGAACCCCGATTGGAATCTATTGCTATAAGGTCATGCCTTTAGCCTTAAAAATGTCGATGCTACATACCAGCTGGCTATGACTTGAATCTTCAATGAACTCATTCATCATCAAGTTGAGTGTTATGCCGATGATCTCGTGGTCAAAAGTAGAGAAAAGGAAGACCATCTCTTTGACTTGAGAATAGTTTTTGAACAGTTAAAATAGTTTAACCTCAAAATGAACACCCAGAAGTGTCATTTAGAGTAGCTTTAGGGATATTCCTTTGGTTTGTTGTCTGACACCAAAGAATCAAAATCGATCTAGAGATGACCAAGGTGGCATTACAAATGCCACCCTCTAAAAGTTTAACTCAACTCAGATCATTATAAGGGTGGTTGGCATATCTAAGATGCTTTTTATCCAACCTATCGGGAAGATGTCAGCCATTCTCAGCACTAGTCAAAAAAGATGCCAAGTTTTAGTGGGACGACAAGTGTTAGCACGCCTTCGAAGGCATCAAGGATTACCTGATGTCACCATGGGTTCTATCGAGCAATTCACACTTTACACTATTGCGATGACTCCTTTGGTGTTTTGTTGGCCCAAGCCAATAATGAAGGGATGGAAAATCGTCTACTATCTCAATCACCATCTAATCCCTCGAGGCTAATTATCCACCCATTAAGAAGCATTGTCTAGCTTTAATCTTTGCATCCAAAAGCTAAAACACTACATGCTTCCTCATAAGGTGAACTTAATCTCTAGGAGCAATCCACTATAGTATCTAGTGACACGGCTAACGCTATCCAGACGATTGGCATGATGGTCCATGATCCTCTCACCGTTTGACATTACCTTCGAACCTCTCTATGCGATGAATGGAAAACTGCTAGTAGATTCTTTAGTAGTACACCCACTTCTTTTTGACTCTCCGTTCAGTGAATATCTCCCTGATGAAAAAATCATGAACTTAGGGCATGCTAGCACTCACAACTGGGAGATGTACTTTGATGGTGCAACTTCCTCTCAAAGAGGAGAAGAACCATAATCTACTATTCTAGGAAAAATAGGGGTAGGAATAGTTATCTTAACTTCAGACTGTGATGTTATGAGATTCTCATATCATCTGTCCAATCCTTGCACCAACAAAGTTGAAAATGAGGTTACATTGCTAGACTTAGTAATTACTCTAAGCATCCAAAACATCAACATTTTTGGAGATTCTAGTTATCAACGCTGGGTCTTTTAAGGTTATAAAGCCCATGCTCCATCACTATAAGTATACCATAGAGATATTGGCCCAAGGTTACCATTTATAAGATTCCTCGAGGAGAGAACGAAGCATATACTTTAGCCAAGCTTGCTAAGGAGTTGGGATGTTTGAAGGATGATCCATATCAAGGTCCAAAATAAACAAGTTTTATCACTTATTGATATTGAACTCATCAAATAGTACTCTCTTGAAGGGGATGTTACCATTGCCAAGAAGGAGAAGAGATTGTTGGCAACCATTCATGGATTACTTAAATAAAGATAAACTACTTCAAGAGAAGTTTGAAGCCTATCGAGTAGAGAGCACTTTCTTATGCTACTATGGATGGTGTCTTGTATCGATGATCTTTCAATCATATGTGGTTATATTATTTAGACAAGCACGAAGCTCATAAAATCATGATCGAGGTACACTGATTACGTAACCAATCCAAAGATGAAACCCAAGATCAAGAGACTAGGATACCACGTCACCGAAAAGATTACATGGATACTAAGGCGATGCCACCAATGTCAAATACACGATGAGGTCCTACACCAACCATCCAATATTCTACATCATACATTGGCCTCATGGCCATTCGAGTACTGGGGTATTGACATAGTGGGTCTGATTGATCCTCCTTCTTCTAAGGGTCATCGATTTATCTTAGCTGCTATTGACTACTTTTACAAATGGGAAAAGGAGATTATGCTCACAGAGGTCATAGCTTAGCATGTGCTCCAATTTTTAGGAACCATATCATATATAGGTTTGGAGTGCCTCGACAAATTATATTTGATAATGATTCAAGAGCACCGAGATCAACTTTGCTGAGACACAACATAGATTAGAGATATTCTATCATTAACTAATTGAGATAAAATGGGAAGCCTTCAACAAAACTCTCAACCAAATACTAAGAACACACTCAACAATAATGGTGGCATGAGCGGTTAGTTGAAGCCTTGTGGGCATAACCACATATAGAACTCCAACTTAGCCTACCTTTCTCCTTATGGGTCCAAGTCATTCTACCATTTGAAGTCCAACTCCCATCACCGTGATAACTATGGGTAGCATGATCACAATAGAGTAGAATGCCAAGTTGTTAGAATAAAAGGTTTACAAAAGAGTTTTGAGCAGCATGCCAAAATCTCGAAAAAGCTAAAATGATTCAAGCTCACAACAAGTTCATTCGTCTTAGATCATTTCAAGTAGGAGAGTTTATTTTAGTTAAAAGATTGATTGTTGCCCATCATAAGATGGGAGGCACGCGTTGAACCCACTTGGGAAGGCCCTTTCGCCATAGCAAAGGCCTACCAAGGAGGATCTTATCAACTTATTAATCATAAGGGAGAAGGCACAATGCTTCTAATCAATAGGATCTACTTAAAGATATATTATATATCATGTTTAAAAATAAATATCATCAATGAAAATTTTATTTTGAATTTAATCTCTTCCATGTTAAAGGTATTCTTGTTTGCTAATCTGTCACGATGTGTTTCAGGTAGGTGTATGAAACTAGAGCGGTGTCCTATCCATCAACTACACAACATAAACCCAAACTACACATAAACATATAAAACAAGCACATATATTTTATCTCAGGCTACTCTGAGTTGAGATAACGTCCTCAACACTCACTCAAGAGTCGCTAGGTCAGCCTGCGTTAGTGGGTCACCCTAGTCATCTTCTTGGTCTGGAGAATGTAAGTATGCTATGCTTTCCTTCCTTACTTGGCCACTGCACACTGATAAGCTCCTTGTTAGTTTGGTATGCCTTACTGCATGGCCGGTAAGCTACCTTATGTTGGCTTTATTTAAGAAGATGTGAGTCTGCTATGTTTTCTTCTTGGATTAGCCTTCGTGAACTTATTGGGTTGAGTATATTTAAGGTTTAGGATAAGTCCCCTATTGGTTCCTTCCCTCCTAAATGCTTCAAGTCTAGGTCCAATCCTTCCTCGGAGCTCCCCGCTTAATAGTCGCTCTAGGTCATATAGCACATGTCCCACTGATGATAGATTATTCTAATCAGCATTTCGCTTGCAAAGTTGTAAGCCTACATGCTTTCTTTCCAGATTGCCAGTAGCATACCGATAGACACCTTAAGTTGGTTGGTTCTTACTATGCTGATGGATAAACCACTCATGACAATGGATACACCTTAGGTTGGTTGGTTCTCACACCTTAGGATACACCACTTATGGTAGATATAAGTCTGCTATGCTTTCTCCTTGAGTTGGCCACCATACACCTATAAGCTTTCTTTCCCAGGGCTCAGGATAATGCCCCTAACAGTGCCTCCTCTGTGGACCCTATATTTGGATCACATCCTTTACGACCCCATTTAGACACTACCTAGGTTAATATCATATTGGATAGTTCCCCTTTCTTATTAATCATCTTTATGGTCGGAGAATTCATCTTGTGGATGTGTAGATTCTTGCTCCAAGAATCTAAGATAGGTAAAGGTTGACATAGCCCCTTCTCAATGTGGTCCCTCGCACACTGACATGGTCCACATAAACGTATAAAAATATATATATATTCACTTGTGGATTAGGATGACACCCCTAGTTGTACCTTTTCCTAAGCAAGTATCTTACCTTTAAGTAAGTGTCAGCAAAACTCCCTATAGGAATCACCTGACAACTCTTGAGTTGGAGGCGCATTCACTCAAGAGTCTCCTCCCAGTTCAATTTGTTGTGCTACCAACAGGTCACCCCAATGGTTATTCCTTGCTTTAGAAGATGTAAGTCTGCTATGCCTTCTTCCTAGCACTATCATTGCACACCGAAAGGCAACCCTTTAGGTTGGCTAGCTCTACCCCATGACTAGTAGACTATCCCTTTGGATTTGTAAATTTGAGATAGGATAAGTCTGATATAGCCCCTTCTCAGTGGTTCCACACACTGACATGGTCCATAAATTAAATCTATCAAATTTGATAGAGCTCACATCCCTAGTAGATATGCCCTCAATTTCAAATCAAACTAAAATAAACAAACCATATCAAATCATATGAAACAAATTAAGATAAAATTAATCTTAACTACATTTGAGTTGATAACCCCAAATGACATTCACAAAGTAGTCACCCTAGGTTAGGTGATTTGTTGTGCATCCAACAGTCACCCTGGTTGTTCCTAACTTTGGAAGATGTAAGTCTGCTATGCCTTATACCTAGCACAACTATTGCACATTGAAAGGAAACCCCTTAGGCTGGCTAGCTCTATCCCGTAGTCGATAGACTATCCCTTTGGATTTGCAAACTTAAGGTAGGTCAAGGCTGATATAATCCCTTCTCAGTGGATCCATCGCACATCGATAAAGTCCATACATTAACTCAAATTAAATTAAACCAAATCTAATTTTTCCCAGTGGAGTTAAATCACACCCTTCTTCCTAGTGGAGCCCCAAATTATATATAAGGAAGTCAAGCAAACAAATCAAATTCAAAACCAACCTCCTCAATGGAACAAAATTAGACCACCTCCCCCAATAGAGTGTAAATCAAAGAAATCCAACCAAACTATTCTCTCTAATGGATACATCCCTAAACAAATCTATGAAATCAAACTCAAATCCCAATCCCCTATGGATAGCCCGAACCTGCTTCCCTAGTGGAAGGTTCAAATACCTGATCCCCAGCAGACTCGAGCCCAGATCTCTAGTAGATATGCCTCCACATCAGTTAAAATAAAATAAATTAAAGTTAATTCGATCTTAATACCAATTGAATTATAGATTCTTATCTATAGAGGATCTTTTTTCCATAGATCATATAATCAAATCAAATTCAAACGTTGTCCCTAGCAGATTTTCTCCTTCTATGCCCTCGACATGGACCCTCATATGTCATGTCCAATGCATGTGATCCCTAGCAGATCTCCCTCCATGTCCTCGACAAGAAATTCTTATCAAATCTTATTTCTCCTCTTATGCACACCTTTAATACTTCAACCAAAACCTTAACAATGTATTTATTCAAATTACATCATCTTAACATTGTAATCAACATTTTATGATTTGTGATGGTGCAAACTCAAACTAACTATACAATATCATGCAAAACATATTATATTGTTAATTAACACACAATATTATATTATAATATATGATGTTAGATTATAATTTGCTATAACATAATATATTGTCTAACTTTACACTATTGCGTTAGATGACTCCTTTGGTGTTTTGTTGACCCAATCCAACAATGAAGGGATGGAAAATGCTCTCTACTACCTCAGTCCCCGTCTAATCTCTACTGTGGCTAATTATCCACCCATTAAGAAGCATTGTCTAGCTTTAATCTTTGCATCCAAAAGCTAAAACACTACATGCTTCCTCATAAGGTGAACTTAATCTCTAGGAGCAATCCACTATAGTATCTAGTGACACGGCTGACGCTATCAAGATGATTGGCACGATGGTCCATGATCCTCTCACCGTTTATCATTACCTTCGAACCTCTCTATGCGGTGAATGGAAAATTGCTAGTAGATTTCTTAGCAGTACACCCACTTCTTGTTGACTCTCTGCTTAGTGAATATCTCCCTGATGAACAAATCATGAACTTAGGGCATGCTAGCACTCACAGCTGGGAGATGTACTTTGATGGCACAACTTCCTCTCAAAGAGGAGAAGAACCATAATCTACTATTGTAGGAAAAATAGGGGTAGGAATAGTTATCTTAACTTAAGACCGTGATGTTATGAGATTCTCGTATCATCTATCCAATCCTTGCACTAACAACAAAGTAGAAAATGAGGTTCTGATTACTGGTCTGGAGTTAGTCATTACTCTAAGCATCCAAAACATGAACATTTTTGGAGATTCTCAGCTAGTTATCAACTAAACCGCTGGGTCTTCTAAGGTTATAAAGCCCATGCTCCATCACTATAATAAGTATACCATAGAGTTATTGGCCCAAATCCCAGAAGTTATAATTTATAAGATTCCTCGAGGAGAGAATGTGGTAGCATATACTTTAGTCAAGCTTGCTAAGGAGTTGGGATGTACGGAGGATGATCCATATCAGTAAAGGTCCAAAATAGACAAGTTTTATCACTTATTAATATTTAACTCATCAAATAATACTCTCTTGAAGGGGAGGTTTCCATAGCCAAGAAGGATGAGGAGTTAGATTATAGGCAACCATTCATGGATTACTTAAATAAAGATAAACTACCTCAATATAAGTCTGAATCCTATTAGATGAAGTAGAGAGCACTTTCTTATGCTCTTATGAATGGTTTCTTGTATCGATGATCTTTCGATCATATTTGGTTATATTATTTAGACAAGCACGAAGCTCATAATATCATGATCGAGGTACACTTAGGATTACGTGGAGCCAACCAGTCCAATCCAAAGATGAAACCTAAGATCAAGAGACTAGGATACCACTGGTCACCGATAATCAAAGATTACATGGATACGACTAGGCGATGCCACCAATATCAAATACATGGTGAGGTCCTACACCAACCACCCAATATTTTACATCATACATTGGCCTCATGGCCATTGGAGTGCTGGGTTATTGACATAGTGGGTCTGATTGATCCTCCTTCTTCTAAGGGTCATCAATTTATATTAGCTGATATTGACTACTTTTCCAAATGGGAGAAGGTGATTATGCTCAGAGAGGTCATAGCTCAACATGTGCTCCAGTTTTTTAGGAACCATATCATATATAAGTTCGGAGTGGCTCGGTGAATTATATTTGATAATGATACTGCATTCAAGAGCACCGAGATCAACAACTTTGCCCAGAGACACAACATACATTAGAGATATTCTATCATCAACTAATCGAGGTCAAATGGATTCACAGAAGCCTTCAACAAAACTCTCATCCAAATACTAAAGAAGACACTCAACAATAATAAGCGATGGTGGCATGTGCAGTTAGTTGAAGCCTTGTGGGCATACCGCACCACATATAGAACTCCAACTTAGCCTACTCCTTTCTCCTTAGTGTATGGGTCCAAAGTCATTCTACCATTTGAAGTCCAACTCCCATCACTGAGGATAGCTGTGGGTAGCATGATCACAACAGAGTAGAATGCCACATTACTGTTAGAAGAGCTTGAAGGTTTAGAAAAAAGATGCCTGCGGGCATGCCAAAATCTCAAGTTGGAAAAAGCTAAAATGATTCAAGCTCATAACAAGTTGATTCATCTTAGAGCATTTCAAGTAGTAGAGCTTATTTTAGTTCTAAAAAGACCGATTGTTGCCCATCATAAGATGGGAGACAAGTTTTAACCCACTTGGGAAGGCCCTTTTGCCATAGCGAAGGCCTACCAAGGAGGATCTTATCAACTTATTAATCATAAGGGAGAAGGCCCAATGCTTTTAATCAATGGTCTCTACTTAAAGATATATTATATATCATGTTAAAAAATAAATATCATCAATGAAAATTCTATTTTGAATTCAATCTCTTCCATGTTAAAGGTATTCTTGTTTGGGAATTTGCCACGATGTGTTTAGGGTAGGTGTATGAAACTCGAGCGATGTCCTATCCTTCAACTACACACATAAACCCAAACTACACATAAACATATAAAATAAGCACATATCTTTTATCTCGGGCTACTCTGAGTTGAGATAACGCCCTCAACGATACTCACTCAGTAGCTGCTCTAGGTCACGTTGAAGTGCAACCCTATTAGTGGGTCACCCTAGTGGTCTTCTTGGTTTGCAGGAGGTATGTCTGCTATGCTTTCCTTCCTTGCTTAGCCACTGCACACCGATAAGCTCCTTATTAGTTTGGTATGCCTTACTGCATGGCCAGAAAGCTACCATATGTAGGCTTCGTTTAAGAGGATGTGAGTCTACTATGCTTTCTTCTTGGATTAGCCTTCATGAAGGGTCGAGTATATTTAAGGTTTAGGATAAGTCCCCTAGTGGCTCCTTCCCTCCTAAATGCTTCAAGTCTAGGTCCAATCCTTCCTTGGGGCTCCCCGCTTAATAGTCGCTCTAGGTCAGATAACATATGTCCCAGCGATGATAGACTATTCTGATCATCAATTTTGCTTGGAAAGTTGTAAGCCTACAAGCTTTCTTTCCAGATTGCCAGTAGCATACTGACAGACACCTTAAGTTGGTTGGCTCTCACTTTGTTGATGGATACACCACTCATGATAATGGATACACCTTAGGTTGGTTGGTTCTCACACCTTAGGATACACCACTTATGGTAGATGTAAGTCTGCTATGCTTTCTCCTTGAGTTGGCCACCATACACCTATAAGCTTTCTTTCCCAGGGCTCGGGATAATGCCCCTAGTAGTGCCTCCTCTATGGACCCTATATTTGGATCACATCCTTTACAACCCCATTTAGACACTACCTAGGTTAATATCATATTGGATAGTTCCCCTTTCTTATTAATCATCTTTATGGTCGGAGAATTCATCTTGTGGATGTGTATATTCTCGCTTGGTCCAGTAAATCTAAGATAGGTCAAGGTCGACATAGCCCCTTCTCAGTGTGGTCCCTCGCACATCGACATGGTCCACGTAAATGTATAAACAAAATATATATTCACTTGTGGATTAGGATGACACCCCTAGCTATACCTTTTCCTAAGCAAGTATCTTACCTTTAAGTCAGTGTCAGCAAAACTCCCTATAGGAATCACCTGACAACTCTTGAGTTGGTATAAGTCCCCAACGGCATTCACTCAGTAGTCACCCCAAAGTCTGGTTCAATTTGTTATGCTACCAATAGGTCACCCCAATGGTTATTCCTTGCTTTAGAAGATGTAAGTCTGCTATGCCTTCTTCTAGCACTATAGTTGCACACTGAAAGGCAACCCTTTAGGTTGGCTAGCTCTACCCCATGACTGGTAGGCTATCCCATTAGATTTGTAAATTTGAGATAGGACAAGTCTGATATAGCCCCTTCTCAGTGGTTCCATCGGACACTGACATGGTCCATAAATTAAATCTATCAAATTTGATGGAGCTCACATCCCTAGTAGATATGCCCTCAATTTCAAATCAAACTAAACTAAATAAACCATATCAAATCATATGAAAAAAATTAAGATAAAATTAATCTTAACTACTTTTGAGTTGACATAAGTCCCCAATGACATTCACTCAGTAGTCACCCTAGGTTAGGTCTGATTTGTTGTGCATCCAACAGGTCACCCCGGTGGTTGTTCCTAACTTTGGAAGATGTAAGTCTGCTATGCCTTCTACCTAGCACAACTATTGCACATTGAAAGGCAACCCCTTAGGTTGGCTAGCTCTATCCCGTAGTCGCTAGACTATCCCTTTGAATTTGTAAACTTAAGGTAGGTCAATGCTGATATAATCCCTTCTCAGTGGGTCCATCGCACACCAATAAGGTCCATACATTAACTCAAATTAAATTAAACCAAATTTGATTTTTTCCAGTGGTGATAAATCACACCCTTCTCCGTAGTGGAGCCCCAAATTGTATATAAGGAAGTCAAGCAAACAAATCAAATTCAAAACCAACCTCCTCAACAGAACAAAATTAAACCACCTCCCCCAATAAAGTCTAAATCAAAGAAATCCAACCAAACTATTCTCTCCAAAGGATACATCCCTTAATAAATCTATGAAATCAAACTCAAATCTCAATCCCCTACGGATAGCCCGAACCTACTTCCCTAATGGAAGGTTCATATACTCGATCCCCAGCAGACTCGAGCCCAGATCTCTAGCAGATATGCCTCTACATCAGTTAAAATAAAATAAATTAAAGTTAATTCGATCTTAATACCTATTTGATTATAGATTCTTATCTCTAAAGGATCTTTTTTCCATAGATCATATAATCAAATCAAATTCAAACATTATCCCTAGCAGATTTTCTCCTTCTATGCCCTCGACATGGACCCCTCGTATGTCATGTCCAATGCATGTGTGATCCCCTAGCAGATCTCCCTCCATGTCCTCGACATGAAATTCTTATCAAATCTTATTTCTTCTCTTATGCACACCTTTAATACTTCAAGCAAAAGCTTAACAATGTATTTGTTCAAATTACATCATCTTAACATTATAATCAATATTTTATGATTTGTGATGGTGCAAGCTCAAACTAACTATACGATATCATGCAAAACATATTATATTGTTAATTAACACACTATATTATATTATAATATATGATGTTATATTATAATTTGCTATAATATAATATATTGTGTAACATTACACCTTATTAGAATCACTTAAAAGGAATAAATAAGAAAATTTTCTCAAAATCTGAATAATGTTCATTTTAGATGTACAATTGTTAATTTTCTATTAGAAATCGTACAAAATAGTGTTGCTTCTTGGTGTGTACCGTGAATTTGGCCAAATTCTTCCATCTCAACCTTCAAATTAACATTTTTGAGAGTTTTGACCCAATGTATTATAACAAAAGTAAAACATAATAAAATGTACAATAACATTTAGTACACACCACCACATTCATATATATGTGAAGTTATACTATTATGTATATTATATTTTAATATGTTTTTGTATAATATATTATCTTACATTATACCTTAAAATGAATCACTTTAAGTAAAAACTTTATAAAATTGGATGAAAATGAACATTTATTTTGGATGCAAAATTCCAATCTTTTGATTAAATTACACACCATAGCACAACCCCAATGATGTTCCCAAAAGCTTACCTTAAATTTAGCCAAATCCCCTCATCTTAGCCTATAAATTAGAATTTTTATGAATTATACCAATACAAACTCTACTACATCATACAATAACAAACTAAAATGTGCTAAACAATAAGTAGTAATACACAATAATATGCTATAATGCTTGATGCTACACTATGTTATGGCATCATATATTATAATGCAATATAACATATTATATTATATTATATTACATATCACATCACAAGGGATTGCTTAAGATAAAAAATCATAAAATTAGTCTAAACAATAAAAAAATATATATTTTAGTCATATCACTTACATATTTTAAATTAAAATAATATATTATGATGCCATGCTCTACCAATTATGAATTTGGTCAAATTCCACCATTTTGAATTCTATATCAACATTTTATAAATAATGCTAGTGTAGGATTAACTACATGATTGTAAAATACTAAAATAATTTAAAATTCACAGAAAAATATATTATGATATATGATGTTATACTATGCTACAATAGATAATATTAATTTTGAACATAAAATCTTACTTTTTAGACTATAAGTGGTGTAGCACACCATTGGTACTATAACGTAATTCCCATTATAAATTTAACAAATTTCATCATCTGATTTATTAAATGAATATTTTTATTATTTATATTCATAAAGACTATAGGGCACAATACCATAATATACTAACACATTTCAAAACATCTTATAACATCTAAAAACACATCACTACATGCTCAAATATATGATGCTACATTATACATAATATATGGTATTATAATATGATTTAGGGTTAGAGTTTAGGGTATTCGCTAATAGTCAAGGGAATGTCTCTTGAAGACATTTTCTTTAATACCAAACCATGATGATTAGATCATTTGATCTAATGACATCTTTATTCAAGCTTTAGGGTTAGGGTTTAGGGTTTAGGGTTAATTTAGGGTTTAGGGTTTGAGGTTTAGGGTTTAGGCTTTAGAGTTATAGATTTTAGGGTTTAGGGTTTACAATTTTAGAGGTTAGGGTTTAGGGTTTAGGCATAGGTGTTTAGATATGGGTTTAGGGTTTAGGTGTTTTAGGTTTAGGTTAAGTTTTAGTTTAGGGTTTAGAGTGGGTTAGGGTTTAAGTTTTAGTTTAGGTTGGTTTAAGGTTTAGGGTGAGTTTTTTTTTTTTTAATATAGAACAATTTAAAATTCAATTTTTTTCTTTCGATTTCATCAACCAAGTAGCACCTAAGTTTTCTAAGACACAAGCGATGACATAGATAAAAAATGAGCACCATTAGAGTAAATTAAAAATGCTAGATAAGTAAAGCCATCTCTAAAGTAAAGACACAGCTCCATAAGCAGCAAATTAGATCGGCTGTTCTTCAATTTCTCTACTGTAAAGCCATTTAGTCTATTTTTATCTATTTGAGTTTATTTTGTTTTTTATTTAGTTTATTATTTTTATTTTTATTTAGTTTAGTTTATTTATTTATGTTTTATTTATTTTAGTTTAGGTTTTTTATTTCAATTTATTTTTTAGGTTTAGGTTTATTTTTTAGTTGAGTTTTATTTTTATTTTATTTTTAAGTTTAGGTTATATTTTTAATTTTTAGGTTTAGGTTTATGTTTTTATTTTCATTTTTTAGGTTTAAGTTTTAGGTTTTTATTTTAGGTTTATTTTTTAGTTAGGTTAGAGTTTAAGTTTATTTATAGTTTATTTTATTTCATTTAGTTTATCTTTAGGTTTAGGTTTTGTTTACTTTAGCTTTAGGTTTAGATTTTATTTATTTTAGTTTAGTTTATTTTAGTTTAGGTTCAGGGTTATTTTATTTTTATTTTAGTTTTTTTTAGTTTAGGGTTTAAGTTTTATTTTTTATCTATTTTTCAATTTTATTTTTAGCTTTTTTTTTTACGTTTAGGTTTTACTTAGTTTATTTTATTTTATTTTAAGTTTATTTTTTTGTTTTTTTTATTTAAGTTTTATTAGGTTTAATTTATTTTTTTGTTTAGTTTAGGTTTTATTTATTTTAGTTTATTTTTTTATTTTATTTTATTTTGGGTTTGGTTTTATTTATTTTATTTATATGTTTATTTAGTTTAGGTTTGCTATTTTTTATTTGAGTACAAGATTTGGTTTAGGGTTTAGGGCTATTTTAAAGTTAAGGTTTATTTAGTGTTTAGCTTTAGTTAGGTTTAATGGTTTGGGGAGGTTTAGGGTTGTGGTTCAAAGATTTGACTTTGGGTTTATTTTGGGATTTAGGGTTTAGGGTTAGGTTAACAGGGTTTGGGCTTAGCTTGGGCTCAGGGTTTTAGGGTTTAGAGTAGGGTTGGGTTTAGTTTGTTTAGAGTTGTGGTTTAGTAACTTGACTTTTTTTGGGTTTAAGTTTAGGTTTGTGGGTTTAGGTTTGGTTTAGCAAGGTTTAGGGTTTTAGGGTTTAGGGTTTAAAGTTTAGAGTAGGGTTTAAAGTTTGGGTTTATGGTTTAGGTGGATTTGGTTTTTGGGTTTAGTTTAGTTTGTGGTTTGTGGTCAGGTTTAGAGTTGTAGATTAGGGTTTAAGGGTTAATAGGGTTTAGGGTTTAAGGTTCAAGGTTTACAATTTTTAGGGATTTGGGTTTAGGGTTTAGGGTTTAGGTCTAAGGTTCAAGGTTTATTTTAAGGTTTAAAGTTTTTGGGTTTTTTTTTAACATAGAATAAATTTAGATTCAACATTTCTTCTTCTAAATTTCATCAACCAAGTAACATACCCAATTTTTTAAGACACAAGCGATGACATAGATAAAAAAATGAGCATGCATAGAGAAAATAAAAAACCCTAGATAACTAGAACTGTCTCCTCTATAAAGACAGTTCCATAAGCAGCAGATCGGATCAGCCCTTCTTCAGTTTCTCTAGTTCCCATTAAAACCACCATGGCTTCTTGAGTAACGGGATACACCATCATATCCCTGATCTCTCCCTCCACCACCACTACAATTCCATTTAGTTTTTTATTTATTTATTTTAATTTATTTTATGTTTTCTTTTTATTTAAGCTTATTTTTTATTTTTATCTATTTTAATTTATTTATTTTAGGTTTATTTATTTTAGTTTAGGTTTTTTATTTTAGTTTATTTTTAAGGTTTAGGTTTAGGTTTAGGTTTAGGTTTAGGTTTTAGTTGAGTTTTATTTTTATTTTATTTTATATTTTTATGCTTATTTTTTATTTTTAGGTTTAGGTTTTTATTTTATTTTTTTTAGGTTTAAGTTTTAGGTTTTTATTTTAGGTTTATTTTTAGGTTTTATTTTTTTAGTTTATTTTATTTTTTAGTTTTTTATTTATTTAGTTTAGGTTTAACTTTCAATTTAGTTTATTTTAGGTTTAGGTTTAAGTATGATTTTAAGTTTTCTTTTGTTTAGGTTTAGTTTATTTTATTTTATTTTAATTTATGTTTAGGTTTTTTTTAAGTTTAGGGTTTAGGTTTATTTATTATTTATTTTAGGTTTATTTATTAGGTTTAGGTTATTATTTATATTTTATTTTTATTTATTTTATTTATTTTATTTTAATTTAAATTTTATTGCTTTTATTCTTAGTTTTTATGTTATTTTTTAGATAGTTTAAGTTTTCTTTATTTTATTTTAGTTTGTTATTATTTTTATTTTCTTTTATTTTAGGTTTACATTTAGGTTTAGGTTTTAGTTTAGGTTTTATTTTATTATTATTTTTATTTTATCAGCTTTTTATATATATATATATTTTTAGTTTTATTTAGTTTAAGTTTAGGTTTTAGTTTTTTAAGGTTTAGGTTTAGTGGTTTAGGTTTAGAGTTTTAGGTTTAGGGTTTAGTGTTTAGTTAGTTTAGGTTTAGGGTTTATGTTTAGTGTTTAAAGCTGGGTTTAGGATTTTGAGGGTTTGTGGTTTAGGGTTTAGCAATTAAGGTTTAGGGTTTAGGGTTTAGGGTTTAAAGTTTAAGTTTTAGGGTTTAGGGTTAGTTTAGGGTGGATTTAGGGTTTTTAGGGTTTAGTGTTTAGATTTTAGGGTTTAGGGTCATAAGTTTAAGATTAAAGATTTGGGGTTTATGGTTAATTTTAAGGTTTAGGGTTTAAGGTTCAAGGTTTATGATTTTTAGGGCTTAGGGTTTAGGGTTTAGGGTTTAGGTCTAAGGTTCAAGTTTTATTTTAAGGTTTAAGGTTTTTGGGGTTTTTTTTAACATAGAATAAATTCAGATTCAACATTTTTTCTTCTCAATTTCATCAACCAAGTAACATACCTAGTTTTTTAAGACACAAGCGATGACATAGATAAAGAAATGAGCATGCATAGAGAAAATAAAAAACCTTAGAAAACTAGAACTGTCTCCTCTGTAAAGACAGTTCCATAAGCAGCAAATCGGATCGACCCTTCTTCAGTTTCTCTAGTTCCCATTAAAACCACCCTGGCTTCTCGAGTAACGGGATCCACCATCATATCCCTGATCTCTCCGTCCACTACCACTACAATTCCATTTAGTTTATTTTTTTATTTATTTTAATTTATTTTATTTTTCCTTTTTATTTAAGTTTATTTTTTATTTTTATTTATTTTAATTTATTTATTTTAGGTTTATTTATTTTAGTTTAGGTTTTTTATTTTAGTTTATTTTTAAGGTTTAGGTTTAGGTTTAGGTTTATTTTTTAGTTGAGTTTTATTTTTATTTTATTTTAGATTTTTATGTTTATTTTTTATTTTTAGGTTTAGGCTTTTATTTAATTTTTTTAGGTTTAAGTTTTAGGTTTTTATTTTTGGCTTATTTTTAGGTTTTATTTTTTAGTTTAGGTTTATGTTTATTTTTAGTTTAGGTTTTATTGATTTTAGTTTAGTTTCTTCTAGTTTAGGTTTAGATTTATTTTATTTTATTTTTATTTTATGTTTAGTTTTTTTTTTAAGTTTAGGGTTTAGGTTTTATTTTTTATTTATTTTTAGGTTTATTTATTAGGTTTAGGTTATTATTGAGATTTTATTTTATTTTATTTTATTTTATTTTTTTATTTAGTTTTATTATTTTTTATTCTTAGTTTATGTATTTTTTAGTTTAGTTTAAGTTTTCTTTATTTTATTTTAGTTTTTTATTTTATTTTATTTTATTTTAAGTTTATGTTTATGTTTAGGTTTAGTTATTTATTATTATTATTTATCTTAAGTATTTATTATATATATATATATTATATATATATATTATATACATATTATATATATATATATATATATATTACATATATACATATTATTTAGGTTTTATTTTTAAGTTTAGGATCTGAGTTTTAGGGTTTAGGTTATACAGGGTAGTGTTTAGGGTTTAGTTTTATTTTAGGGTTTAGGTTTAGTAGGGTTTAGGTTTAGGGTTTGGAGTGGTTTTTTATGGTTTTAGGAGTTTAGAGTTTATGGTTGTTTAGGGTTAGTTTAGGATTTAGGGTTTAGGTGGTTTTTTAAGGTTTAGGGTTTTAGTGTTTAGGGTTTTTTATTATTTAGGGTTTAGGTTTGTAGGTTTAGGGTTGTAGGATTAGGGTTTAGGGTTTTGGGTTAGTTTTAGGGTTTAGGGTTTAGGGTTTGGGTTTTTAGAGTTAGGTTTAGGGTTTGGGGTTTAGGGTTTAGTCTACTTTTAGTTTAGGGCTTAAGGTTTTTTATTTCTTTTTAATAGATAATAAATTTAGATTCAACATTTCTTCTTTTTGATTTCAACAACCAAGTAACACAACAAGTTTTTTAAGACACAAGAGATGACATATACAAGAAATGAGCATGTATAGAGTGAATCAAAAACCCTAGATAACTAGAATCATGTCCACTATAAAGACACGGTTCCATAAGCAACAGATCAGATCATCCCTTCATCAGTTTCTCTAGTTCTCATCAAAACTACCCCAGCCTCTCGAGTAGCAAGATCCACTATCATATCCTTGATCTCTCCCTTCGCCACCACTACGGTTGTAACCTTTATCACTCCTCCCGCCTCCATAAGTACCACTGCTCTGACCACCACCTCCATATCTACCAACACCTCCAGATTCCCCACCACCACTATGATAATTGCTGCCTCGGCCTTCTCCTCCACTGCCAGATCTAGATTGAGCCTGCTTGATAGTGATGTTCCTGTTATCAAGGTTTTGCCCATTCTTAGGGTTTAGGTTTATTTTTTAATTTATTTCATTACTTTAGATTTAGGTTCACAATTTAGGGTTTAAAGTTTAGGGTTTGTGGGTTTATGGTGTGGTTTAGGTGTGGTTTAGGTTTAGGGTTTAGGGTTTAGGGTTTAGGGTTTAGGGTTTTAGGGTTTATGCTTTTAGGGTTTAGGGTTTAGGATTAGGGTTTAGGGTTTAGTGTTTAGGATTTCGGGTTTAGGGCTTGCGGTTTAGGGTTGTAGGTTTAAGGTTTAAGGTTTAGTGTTAATTTTATGGTTCTGGGTTTAGGGTTTAGGATTTGGGTTTAAGGTTTTTTTTAAATTAAGTAAACTAGTAGGTTTAGGTTTATTTAGTTTATTTTTTATTTATTTTAGTTTATTTTATTTTTATTTTGGTTTATTTTTTATTTTTATTTATTTTAGTTTACTTATTTTAGGTTTATTTATTTTAGTTTAAGTATTTTATTTTATTTTTTTAGGTTTAGGTTTATTTTTTAGTTGAGTTTTATTTTTATTTTATTTTTTAGGATTATGTTTTACTTTTTATTTTTAGGTTTAGGTTTAGATTTTTATTTTATTTTTTTTAGGTTTAGGTTTTAGGTTTTTATTTCAGGTTTATTTTTAGGTTTTATTTTTTAGTTTAGGTTTAGATTTATTTTTATTTTATTTTATTTTAGTTAGTTTAGGTTCAAGTTTAGGTTTAGGTTAAGGTTTTATTTATTTTAGTTTAATTTATTTTAGTTTAGATTTAAGTTTATTTTATTTTGTTTATTTTATTTTTATGTTTGGCTTAGATTTTTTTAGTCTAGGATTTAAGATTTATTTTATATTTATATTTAGGTTTATTTTTTAGGTTTAGGTCATTATTTAGTTTTTATTTTATTATTTTTATTTTACGTTTAGTTTTAATTTTATTAAGGATCTTAATTCATAGTATTATCTTATTTTTTAGTTTAGTTTAGGTATTACATTATTATATTTTAGTTTATTTTTAATTTTTTAATTTATTTTATTTTTGGGTTTAGTTTTAGTTTATGTTTTATTTTATTTTATTTTTATTTTATCCAGTTTTCTTTATAAATATTATTTTAGGTTTGATTTAGTTTAGATTAAGTTTTAGATTTTGGGTTTAGGGTATGGGGGTTTAGGTTTAGAGTTTAGGGTTTAGGTTTAGGGTTGGGTTTAGGGTTTGGGGTTTAGTGTTTAGCAGGGTTTAGTGTTTTAAGGTTTAAGGTTTAGGTTAGCAGCTTGGGGTTAGGTTAACATAGGGTTAGGGGATTAGGGTTTAGGTTTAGGCTCAGTTGGGCCTAGTTTAGGTGTTTGGTTTAGGCTTTAGGGTTTATGGTTTAGATTTTTGAGTTTAGTTTTAATGTTTAGTTGTATTTTAGGGTTGTAGGTTTAGTGTTTAGGTTCATGGTTAATTTTAAGGTGAGGGTTTAGGGTTTAGGATTTAGGGTTTAGGTTTATTTTAAAAAAAAAATTATAAACCCAGGTTTACATTTTTTTAGTTTATTTTTTATCTTTTATTTTTTACTTTATTTTTTATTTTCATTTAGGTTTATGTTTATGTTTAGTTTATTTATTTTAGGTTTATTTATTTTAATTTAAGTTTTTTATTTTAGTTTATTTTTTAAGTTTAGTTTTATTTTAAGTTTATTTTTATTTTTTAGTTTAGTTTTATTTTTATTTTATTTTTTAGGTGTAGGTTTTATTTTTTATTTTTATGTTTAGATTTATGATTTTCATCTTATTTTTTTAGGTTTAGGTTTTAGGTTTTTCTTTTAGCTTTATTTTTAGGTTTTATTTTTTAGTTTAGGTTTAGGTTTATTTTTAGTTTATTTTATTTTATTTAGTTTAGGGTTTAGGTTTAGTTTATTTTAGGTTTAGGTTTTATTTATTTTAGTTTAGTTTATTTTATTTTAGGTTTAGGTATATTTTATTATGTTTATTTTAGGTTATGTTTTTTTCTATTATAGGCTTTAGGTTTTATTTTTTATTTATATTTAGGTTTTATTTTGGTTTAGGTTTTTATTTAGTATTTATTTTATTTTATTTTAGGTTTATTTTATTTTTATTTTATGTTTAGTTTTTATTTTATTTAGTTTTTTTTATTTTAAGGTTTAGGTTTTCATTTTTTATCTAATTATATTTTTTGATTTAAGTTTAAGTTTAGGTTTATGTTTCAATTTTGGTTTTTATTTTTTTATTTTTTTATTCCATTTGACTTTAGGTTTTATTTATTTTTTTTTATTTTATTTTAGGTTTAGGTTTTAGGTTTTTAGGGTTTAGGGATTCGTGTTCAAGGTTTGGGGTTTAGTGTTTATGGTTGTATATTTTAGGGTCATGTTTAGGGTTTAGTGTTTAGGGTGTGGTTTAGGGTTTAGGGTTTAAGTGTAGGGGTTTAGGTTTAGAATTTGTTTAGGGTTTATATAGGGTATATGATTTTAGAGTTGTAGTTTAGTTTAGAGTTATAGGTTTAGAGTTTTGTTGTGGTTTAGGGTTTAGGGTTAGTTTTAATGTTTTAGGTTTAGGGTTAAAGTTTTTTTTTAATTTTTTTTTAAATTAAGTAAATTTTTAGGTTTAAGTTTATTTAGTTTATTTTTTATTTATTTTAGTTTATTTTATTTTTTATTTTTATGTAAGTTTTTTTACTTAGTTTAATTTATTTAATTTAGTTTAGGTTTTTTATTTTATTTTATTTTTTAGGTTTAGGTTTAGTTTTAGGTTTATTTTTTAGATTAGTTTTATTTTTGTTTTATTTTTTAGGTCTACATTTTGTTTTTTATTTTTAGGTTTAGGTTTAGGTATTTATTTTATTTTTTTAAGTTTAGGTTTTAATTTTATTTTTTGGTTATATTTTTTAGTATAGGTTTACATTTATTTTAAGTTTATTAAATTTTATTTAGGGTTTAGGTTTATGTTGAGGTTTAGTTTATTTTAGGTTAGGTTTAGGTTTTATTTATTTTAATTTAACTTATTTTAGTTTAGGTTTAGGTTTATTTTATTTTTATTTTAAGTTTAGGTTTCTTTAGTTTCGGGTTTATGTTTTATTTTATATTTATTTTTAAATTTATTTTTTAGGTTTAGGTTTTTATTTAGTATTTATTTTATATTAGGTTTTTTATTTTTATTTAGGTTTAGTTTTTATTTTATTTAGGTTTTTTATTTTTTTAGTTTAGTTTAGGTTTTTATTTATATTATTTTAGTTTAGTTTTTTATTTTTATTTTATTTTCTTTTCAGGCTTAAGTTTAAGTTTTAGTTTAGGTTTTTATTTTATTTTATTTTGGTTTAGGATTTTTATTTAATTTATTTTTATGTTTTAATTAGTTTAGGTTTAGCTTTTTAGCTTTTTAGGGTTTAGGGTTTAGGGTTTAGGGTTAGTTTAGGGTTTAGGGTTTGGGGTTTAGGGTTTAGATTTTAGGCTTTAGGGCCTAGGTATTATTGTTTAGGGTTCAGTGTTGAAGGTTTTAGGATTTAGGGTTTAGGGTTTTTGGTTTTTTTTTTACAGAGAACAAATTCAAATTCGATATTTCTTCTATTCGATTTCATCAACCAAGTGACACACAAAGTTTTTTAAGACACAAGGGATGATATAGATAAAAAATGAGCATGCATAGAGCAAATTAGAAACCCTAGATAACTAGAACTGTCTCCACTGTAAGGACATAGTTCCATAAGTAGTAGATTGGATCTGTTGTTCTTTAGTTTCTCCAGTTCCCATCAAAACCACCCTGGCCTCTCAAGTAGCATGATCTTCCATCGTATCCCTGATCTCTCCCTATGCCACCACGATGGTTGTAACCTCGATTACTCCTCCCACCTCCCTATCCACCAGCACCTTTAGATCCCCCACCACCTCTGCAATAACTACTACCTTCGACTTCACCTTCACCACCAGATCTAGACTGAGCCTTATTGACGATGACATTCCTGCTGTTAAGGTTCTGCCCATTCTTAGGGTTTATGTTTAGGTTTATTAGGTTTTAGGGTTTAGGTTTATTTTGAAATTTATTTAGTTACTTTAGGTTTGGGTTTAGGGTTTGGCATTTAGGGTTTTGGGGTTAGGGTTTGGGTTTAGGGTTTAGGGTGTATGGTTCAGGGTTTAGAGTTTATGGATTTAGGTTTTAAGGTTTATGCTTTTAGGGTTTAGGGTTTAGGATTAGGGATTAGGGTTTAGGGTTTAGGGTTTAGGTTTGTTGGTTTAGGGATTAAGGTTTAGGGTTTTGGATTTAGCGTTTATAGTTTTTCTTAAATTAAGTAAAGCAGTAGGTTTTGGTTTATTTAGTTTATTTTTCTATTTATTTTAGTTTATTTTATTTTTTATTTTTATTTAGGTTTACTTTTTATTTTTATTTATTTTAGTTTATTTATTATAATTTAGGATTTTTATTTTAGTTTATTTTTTAAGTTTAGGCATAAGTTTAAGTTTGTTTTTTAGTTGAGTTTTATTTTTATTTTAATTATTAGGTTCAAGTTTTATTTTTTATTTTTAGGTTTAGGATTAGGTTTTTATTTTATTTTCTTAGGTTTAGGTTTTAGTTTTTTATTTTAGGTTTATTTTTAGGATTTATTTACTAGTTTAGGTTTAGGTTTATTTGCAATTTATTTTATTTTATTTAGTTTAAGTTTAAGTTTAGGTTTTATTTATTTTAGTTTGTGTTTAGGTTTATTTTATTTTTATTTTAGGTTTAGGTTTTTTTTATTTTAAGGTTTAAGTTTTATTTTCTATTTATTTTTAGGTTTTACATTTAGGTTTATTTTACCAATTTAGGTTTTTATTTAGTTTCTATTTTTCTTTAGTTTAGCTTTATTTTATTTTTAATTTATGTTTAGTTTTAATTTTATTAATGTTTTTTAATAATTAGTTTTATTTTATTTTTTAGTTTAGTTTAGGTTTTTCTTTATTTTATTTTGTTTATTTTTATTTTTTATTTTATTTTATTTTAGGTTTAGGTTTAGGTTTTAGTTTAGGTTTTTATTTTATTTTATTATTTTATTTTATCTATGTTTGCATTTTTTATTTATATTTTTTTAGGTTATATTTAGTTCAAGTTTCAGTTTTTAGGATTTTAGGGTTTAGGTATAGGGTTTAGGGTTTTAGGGTTTAGGGTTTTAGGGTTTAAGGTTTAGGGTTTAGCATTTAGGGTTTAGGGTTTTTTGTTTTTTTTTTAAGAGAGAACAAATTCATATTCAACATTTCTTCTTTTTGATTTCTTCAACCAAGTAACACACCAAGTTTTTTAAGACACAAGCAATGACATAGATCAAAAATGAGCACACGTAGAGCAAATCAAAAACCTTAGATAACTAGAATCGTCTCTACTTTAAGACCTAGTTCCATAAGCAGTAGGTTGGACTAACCGTTCTTCAATTTCTCTAGTTCCTATCAGAACCACTCTGGCCTCTCGAGTAGTGGGATCCACCATCATATCTCCAATCATTCCCTCTACCACCATTACCATCTATTTATTTTTGGTTTTATTTTTAGTTTAGTTTTATTTTTGTTTTATTTTTTAGGTTTAGGTTTTACTTTAATTTTTAGGTATAGGTTTATGTTTTTATTTTGTTTTTTTAGGTTTAGGTTTTAGGTTTATTTTTAGGTTATATTTTTGTAGTTTAGGTATAAGTTTATTTTAAGTTTATTTAATTTTATTTAAGGTTTAGATTTAGGTTTAGGTTTAGTTTATTTTAGGTTTAGGTTTAGGTTTTATTTCTTTTAGTTTAATTTATTGTAGTTTTGGGTTTAGGTTAATTTTATTTTTATATTAGGTTTAAGTTTTTTTTAGGGTTTTGGTTTTATTTTTTATTTAATATAAGGTTTAGATTTTTATTTAGTTTTTATTTTATTCTATTTTATGTTTATTTTTTATTTAAGTTTAGTTTTTATTTTATTTAGGTTTTTAAATTTTTAGTTTAGGTTAGGTTTTTATTTATTTTATTTTAGTTTAGTTTTTATTTTTGATTTTATTTTCTTTTTAGGTTTAGGTTTAGGTTTTTATTTTATTTTAGGTTTTTATTTTTTTTATTTTTTACTTTTATTTTGGTTTAGGTTTATTTATTTATTTTATTTTTATTTTTTATTTAGTTTAGGTTTAGGTTTTTAGAATTTTAGTGTTTATGGTTTATGTTCTAGGTATATGGTTCAGGTTTTAGTTTAGAATTTAGTGGTTTTGGTTTTTTTTAAAGAGGGAATAAATTCAAATTCAATATTTCTTCTTTTTGATTTCATCAACCAAGTAAGACACCAAGTTTTCTAAGACATAAGCAATGACATAGATCAAAAATGAGCACACGTAGAGCAAATCAGAAACTTTGGATAACTAGAATCGTCTCTACTTTAAGACATAGTTCCTTAAGCAGCAGATTGGATCGATCATTCTTCAGTTTCTCCAATTCCCAGCAGAACCACTCCGGCCTCTCTAGTAGCAGGACCCAACATCACATCCCCAATATTTCCCTCCACCACCACCACCATCAATTATTTTTGGGTTTTATTTTGATTTTATATTTTAGGTTTAGGTTTTAGGTTTATTTTTAGGTTATATCTTTGTAGTTTAGGTTTAGGTTTATTTAAAGTTTATTTAATTTTACTTAGGGTTTAAACTTAAGTTTAGGTTTACTTTATTCTCGGTTTAGAATTACATTTATTTATTGTAGTTTAATTTATTTTAGTTTTAGGTTTAGGTTAATTTTATTTTTATATTAGGTTTAGGTTTTTTTTATTTAGGGTTTTGATTTTATTTTTTATTTATTTTTAAGTTTGATTTTAGGTTTAAGTTTTGATTTAGCTTTTATTTTGTTTTATTTTATGTTTATTTTATATTTATTTAGGTTTACTTTTTATTTTTTTAGGTTTTCTAATTTTTAGTTTATTTTAGGTTTTTATTTATTTTATTTTAGTTTAGTTTTTATTTTTTATTTTATTTTCTTATTTTTAGGTTTAGGTTTGGTTTTATTTTGGTTTTATTTTATTTTATTTTATTTTATTTTGGTTTAGGTTTCTTTATTTATTTATTATTATTTCTTATTTTGTTTAGGTTTAGCTTTTTAGCATTTTAGGGTTTAGGGTTACTTGAGGTTTTATTATTTAGGGTTTAAGTTTCAGATTTAGAGTTTAAGATTTAAGGTTAGTTTAGGGTTTAGAGTTTAGGGTTTAGGATTTAAGGTTTAGGTTTTAGGCCTGTAGATTTAGTGTTTAGGGTTAGTTTTAGGGTTTAGGGTTTAGGGTTTTTTTCTTTTACAAAAATAAAATTAAACTAGTACGCTTAGGTTTATTTAGTTTATTTTGTATTTATTTTAGTTTATTTAATTTTTTATTTGTATTTAATTTGGTTTATTTATTTTAAGTTTATTTATTTTAATTTAGATTTTTTATTTTAGATTATTTTTTAGGTTTAGGTTTAGGTTTATGTTTATTTTTTTAGTTTAGTTTTATTTTTATTTTATTTTTTGGGTTTAGGTTTAATTTTTTATTTTTAGGTTTATGTTTAGGTTTTTATTTTATTTTTCTAGGTTTAGATTTTATGTTTTTATTTTAGCTTTATTTTCCTAGGTTTTATTTTTTTATTTAGGTTTTGGTGTATTTTTCATTTATTTTATTACATTTAGTTTGGGGTTTAGGTTTAATTTATTTTAGATTTAGGCTTAGGTTTTTTTAGTTTAGTTTAGGTTTAGGTTTATTTTATTTTGTTTATTTTTTGTTTAGGTTTATTTTTATTTTAGTTTAGGGTTTTGGTTTTATTTTTTATTTTTTTCGGCTTAGGTTTTTATTTAGTTTTTACTTTATTATATTTTAAGTTTATTTTATTTTTATTATACGTTTAGTTTTAATTTTATTTTCAGTTTTTATTTTTTAGTTTAGTTTTTATTTTTAGATTTAGGTTTAGGTTTTTATTTTATTTTAGTTTTTTATTGTATTTAGGTTTAGGTTTTTTTATTTATTTTATTTTTCAGTTTTATCTAGTTTAGGTTTAGGATTTTAGATTTTTAGGGTTTAGGGTTTAGGGTTTAAGGTTTGGGCTTTAGGGTTTAGGGTTGTATGTTTTGGTGTTTAAACTTTAGAGTTTAGTGTTTATGGTTTTCAGTTTTAAGGTTTAGTGTTTAGGGTTTCGGGTTTAGGGTTTAGGGTTTTAGGGATTAGGGTTTGGGGTTTAAGGTTATTGGTTTAGGGTTTATGGTTGAAGGTTTAGTGTTTTATTTATTTATTTCTATTTCTTTTATTTTATTTTATATTAGGTAAACTCGTAGGTTTAGGTTTATTTAGTTTAATTAGTTTATTTTTTATTTTTTTATTTTTTTATTTTTTATTTTTATTTTTATATTTTTATTTAATTTAGTTTATTAATTTTAGTTTATTTTTGTAGGTTTAGGTTTAGGTTTAGGTTTAGGTTTAGGTTTATTTTTTAGTTTAGTTTATTTTATTTTTATATTTTTAGGTTTCGATTTTATTTTTATTTTAGGTTTAGATTTATTTTATTTTATTTTTAGGTTTACATTTTAGGTTTTATTTTAGGTTTATTTTAGGTATTATTTTAGTTTATGTTTAAGTTTATTCTTAGTTTATTTTATTTTATTTAGGGTTTAAGTTTAGTTTTATGTTTTGTTTAGTTTTTTTTTTTTTTTTATTTTAGTTGAGGTTTAGGTTTATTTTATTTTATTTACGTTTAGTTTTTTTTTTTTTTTTAGGTTTATTTTTTATTTTAATTTTAGGTTTTATTTTTAGGTTTATTTTTTAGTTTTAGGGTTTTAATTAGTTATTATTTTATTTTATTTTAAGTTTATTTTAGGTTTAGTTTTTATTTTATTTATTTATGTTTTTTTATTTTTTAGTTTAGTTTAGGTTTTTATTTAATTTATTTTAGTTTAGTTTATATTTTTTTAGTTTAGTTTAGGTTTAGGTTTTAGTTTAGGCTTTTATTTTATTTTATTTTCTTACTTTATTTTCATTTAAGATTATTTATTTATTTTATTTTTAGTTTTATTTAGTTTCAGTTTAGGATTTTAGCTTTTTAGGGTTTAGGGTTTCGGGTTTATTGAGGGTTTGGCGCTTAGAGTTTAGGGTTTAGGGTTTAGGGTTTAAGGTTTTGGCTTTAGGTTTTAAGGTTTAGGGTTTATGGTTTAGGGATTTAGGGTTTAAGGTTTAGGGTTTAGGGTTTTTTTTTAATAGAGAACAAATTCAGATTTAACATTTCTTCTTTTCTATTTCATCAACCAAGTAACACACCAAGTTTTCTAAGATGCAATCAATGACATAGATAAAAAATGAGCACAAATAGAGCAAATCAAAAACCCTA
The DNA here is from genome assembly GCA_021442155.1 of Cymbidium sinense. NCBI lineage: Eukaryota > Viridiplantae > Streptophyta > Magnoliopsida > Asparagales > Orchidaceae > Cymbidium > Cymbidium sinense. The sequence goes on along the minus strand of CM038214.1, from coordinate 64,664,894 downwards.
GATTACTATAACCGTCTCTACTATAAAGACACAATTCCATAAGCAACAGATCGGATCAATCATTCTTCAATTCAATTTCTCTAATTCCCATCAAAACCACTCCGACCTCTCGAATAGCTGGATCCGCCATCATATCCCTGATCTCTCCCTCTGCCACCACCACGGCAGTAACCTCCATCGGTTTAAGGTTAGTTTTAGGGTTTAGAGTTTAAAGTTTACGGTTTAGGACTTAGGGTTTAAGATTTAGGGTTTAGGGTTTTTTTAATACACCAGTAGGTTTAGGTTTATTTAATTTTGTTAGTTTAGGGTTTATCATTTAGGGTTTTTTAGGGTTTAAGGTTTTTTAGAGTTTAGGATTTTGGGTTTAGGGTTTAGGGTTTAGGTTTGTAGGTTTAGCATTATCGATTTAGGGTTTAGGGTTTTGGATTAGTTTTAGGGTTTAAGGTTTAGGCTTTAGGGTTTAGGATTTAGATTTTAGGGGTTTTTTAAATTAAGTAAACCAGTAGGTATAGGTTTATCTAGTTTATTTCTTATTTATTTTAGTTTATTTTAACTTTTTTTATTTAGGTTTACTTTTATTTTTATTTATTTTAGTTTATTTATATTAGGTATATTTATTTTAGTTTAGGTTTTTTTATGTAAATTTATTTTTTAGGTTTAGGTTTATTTTTTAGTTTACTTTTATTTTTATTTTATTATTTAGGTTTAGTTTTTATATTTTATTTTTAGGTTTAGGTTTAATTTTTTTTTAAGTGTGGGTTTTAGGTTTTAATTTTTAGTTTAAGTTTAGATTTATTTTTAGTTTATTTTGTTTTATTTAGTTTAGGTTTAAAATATTATAGGTTTAGGTTTAGGTTTTATTTATTTTTGTTTATTTTATTTTAGTTTAGGTTTAGCTTTATTTTAATTTATTTTATTTATTTATTTAACGAGGTTTTGTTAAGGGTTTAGGTTTAGTTTTATTTACTTTAGGTGTATTTTTAGGTTTAGGTTTTATTTAGTTTTAGTTTATTTATTTTTTTATTTTCAGTCATTGTTATTTTATTTAGATTTTTTTATTTTTTTAGTTTAGTTTATTTTTTAATTTTAGTTCTTTTATTTTTATTTTATTTTCTTTTAGGCTTAGGTTTAGGTTTAGGTTTATGATTTACTTTAGGTTTTTATTTTATTTTATTTTGGCTTAGGTTTATCTATTTATTTTATTTTTAAGTTTTATTTAGTTTAGGTTTAGGTTTTTAGCTTTTTAGTGTTTAGGGTTTAGGGTTTAGGGTTTAGGGTTTATGGTTTAGGGTCTAGGATTTAGGGTTTAGGGTTTAGGGTTTAGGGTCTAGAGTTTAGCATTTAGGTAATAAGCTTTTAGGGTTTAGGGATTAGGATTTAAGGTTTAGGGTGTAGGCTTTTTAGAGTTTAAGCTTTAGGGTTTAGGTTTTAGGTCAAGGATTCAGGTTTTAGTTTAGGATTTATGTTTTCTGGCTTTTTTATTTAATAGAGAATAAATTCAGATTCAACATTTTTTCTTTTTTAATTCATCAACCAAGTAACACACCAAGTTTTCTAAGACACAAGTGACGACTTAGATAAAAAATGAGCACGCATACAACAAATCAAAAGCTCTAGATAACTAGAACCATCTCTACTATAAAGACATAGTTCCATAAGTATCAAATCGGATCGGTCGTTCTTCAATTTCTCTAGTTCCCATCAGAACCACTCCGGCCTCTTGAGTAGTAGGATCCACCATCATATCTGTGATCTTTCCCTCCACCACCACCACGGTTGTAACCTCCGTCGCTCCTCTCGCCGCCATAACCACCTTTGCTCTGACCACCACCTCCATATCCACCAGCACCTCTAGATCCCCCACCACCATTGGGATAACCGTTGCCTCTTCCTTCACCTCCATGGCCAGATCTAGACTAAGCCTGGTTGTCGGTGATGTTCTTACTATCAAGGTTCTGCCCATTCTTAGGGTTTAGGGTTAGTTTAGGGTTAAAGGTTTAGGGTTAGTTTAGGGTTTAAGGTTTAGGGTGTATGGTTAGTTTTAGGGTTTAGGGTTTAGGGTTAGGGTTTTTTTATTTATTATTTTTTTTGAATTAGGTAAACTCATAAGTTTAGGTTTATTTAGTTTATTTTCTACTTATTTTAGTTTATTCAACTTTGTATTTTTATTTAGGTTTATTTTTATTTTATTTAGTTTAGTTTATATATTTTAGGTTTATTTATTTTAATTTAGGTTTTTCATTTTAGTTTATTTTTTAGGTTTAGGTTTAAGTTTATTTTTTAGTTCAATTTTATTTTTATTTTATTTTTTAGGTTTGGTTTTATTTTTTATTTTTAGGTTTAGGTTTAGGTTTTTATTTTATTTTTTTTAGGTTTAGGTTTTATGTCTTTATTTTAGATTTATTTTTAGGTTTTATTTTTTAGTTTATTTTATTTTATTTAAGGTTTAGGTTTAGGTTTAGGTTTAGTTTATTTTGGGTTTAGGTTTATGTTTTATTTATTTTAGTTTAGTTTATTTTAATTTAGGTTTAGGTTTATTTTTTTATTTTAGGAATAACTATTTTTTAATTTAGGATTGAGGTTTTATTTTTTATTTATTTTTAGGTTTTTTTTAGGTTTAGGTTTTTATTTAGTTTTTATTCAATTTTATTTTAGTTTTATTTTATTTTTTTAGGTTTAGTTTTTATTTTATTTAGGCTTTTTATTTTTTTACTTTAGTTTAGGTATTTATTTATTTATATTTTAGTTTAGTTTTTATTTTTTATTTTATTTTTTCTTTAGGTTAAGGTTTTTATTTTATTTTATTTTTGTTTAGGTTTTTATATTTATTTTATTTTTAGGTTTTATTTAGTTTAAGCTTAAGTTTTTAGCTTTTTAAGGTTTAGGGTTAGTTGAGGTTTCAAGATTTAGGGTTTAGGGTTTAAGTTTTAGGGTTTATGGTTTAGGGTTTAGGGTTTTAGGGTTTAATGTTTATGGTTTAGGGTTTAGGGTTTTTAGTGTTTAGAGTTTAGAGTTTAGGTTATAGGTCTAGGGTTAAAGTTTTAGTTTAGGGTATAGGGTTTTTGAATTTTTTTTAACTAAGAATAAATTCAGATTTAACATTTCTTCTTTTTGATTTCATCAACCAAGTAACACACCAAGTTTTCTAAGGAACAAGTGACAACATAGATAAAAAATGAGCACACATAGAGCAAATAAAAAACCCTAGATAACTAGAACCATCTTTAATGTAAAGATACATCTCCATAAGCAGCAGATCAGATCTCCTATTCTTCAGTTTCTCTAGTTGCCATCAGAACAACCCCCTCCTCTCGAGTTGCGGGATCCACCATGATATCCCCGATCTCTCCCTTTGCCACCACCACGGCTCTCACCTCCATCGCTCCTCCCGCCTCCATAACCACCACTTCTCTGACCACCACCTCCATATCCACCAATACCTTCAGATCCCCCACCACCCCTATGATAAATGCCACCTCTGCCTTCGCCTCCACAGCCAGATCTAGACTAAGCTTGGTTGATGATGATGTTCCTGCTATCAAGGTTCTACCCATTCTTGGGGTTTAGGTTTATTAGGTTTTAGGGTTCAGGTTTATTTTTTAATATATTTAGTTACTTTTGGGATTTATTTTGTTTGGGTAAGATTTAGGGTTTGTGGTTTAGGGTTTAGGGGGTTTATGCTTTTAGCATTTAGGTGTGGGTTTTGGTTTAGGGTTTACATGATTTAATGTTGAGTTTAGGTTAGGTTTGGGATTTTGGTTTGGGTTAGTGTTTAGCTCTTTAGGGTCTAGGTGGTTGGGTTTAGGTTTAATGTTGGTTTGTTATGGTTTAGGATTAGGTTGTGGTCTGTTTTGGTGGATTAGGGTTTAGGATTTGGTTTGTGTTAGTGTAGTGTAGGTCAGTTTAGGATTTGGGTAAGTTTAGTGCAGGATTTGATTTGGGTGGATTAGGAGTTTTTTTTTAAATTACAAACTAGTAGGTTTATTTATTTAATTAATTTATTATTTATTTTAATTTATTTAATTTTTTATTTTGGCTTATTTTTTATTTTTATTTAGTTTAGTTTATTTATTTTAGCTATATTTTTTTTAGTTTGGGTTTTTAATTTAAGTTTAGTTTTTAGGTTTAGGTTTATTATTTTAGTTGAGTTTTATTTTTACTTTACTTTTTAGGTTTAGGATTAGGTTTTTATTTTATTTTTTTAAGTTTAGGTTTTAGGTTTTTATTTTAGGTTTATTTTGAGGTTATATTTTTTAGTTTAGGTTTAGGTTTATTCTTAGTTTATTTTATTTTATTTTGGGTTTAGGTTGATGTTTAGGTTTAATTTATTTTAGGATTAGGTTTAGGTTTTATTTATTATTGTTTAGTTTATTTTACTCTAGGTTTAGTTTTATTTTATTTTTATTTTAGGTTTAGGCTTTTTTTAGTTTAGGATTTAGGTTTTATTTATTTATTTATTTTTAAGTTTAGGTTTTTATTAAGTTTTTATTTTATTTTATTTTAGGTTTATTTTTTTTTAATTTAAGTTTAGTTTTTATTTTATTTAAGTTTTTTATTTTCACTTTAGTTTAGGTTTTTATTTTATTTTAGGTTTTTTATTTATTTTATTTTTATGTTTTATTTTGTTTAGGATTAACTTTTTAGCTTTTTAGGGTTTAGGGTTAGTTGAGGGTTTAGGGTTTAGGGTTTAGGCTTTAGGGTTTAGGGTTTAGGATTTAGGGACTTATGGTTTATGCTTTTAGGGCTTAGGGTTTAGGGTTTAGGATTAGAGTTTAGGGTTTAGGGTTTAGGATTTAGGGTTTTTAGGGTTTAGGGTTTAGGATTTAGGGTTTATGTTTAAGGTCTAAGGTTCACATTTTAGTTTAGGGTTTAGGGCTTTTGGTTTTTTTTTCTAACACAGAACAAATTCAGACTCAACATTTCTTCTTTTCAATTTCATTAACCAAGTAACACACCAAGTTTTCTAAGAGACAAGTGATGACAAAGATCAAAAATGAACAAACTTAGAGGAAATCGAAAACCCTAGATTGCTAGAACCATTTCTACTGTTTAGACAGTTCCATAAGCAGCAGATCGGATCGACCATTCTTCAGTTTCTCTAGTTCCTATTAGAACCACCTTGGCCTCTCAAGTAGCAAGGTTCCCCATCATATCCCCGATCTCTCCCTCGGCTACCACCACAGCTATAACCTCTAAAGCTTTTCCTACCACAACTGTAATAACCACCACCTTTTCCTTTGCTTCCACCGTTAGATCTTGATTGTGCCTAATTGACGGTGATGTTCCTGCCGTCAAAGTTCTGCCCATTCTCATGGTTTAGGTTTAGGTTTAGGTTTATTAGGTTTTAGGGTTCAGGTTTATTTTTTTAATTTATTTAGTTACTTTAGGTTTAGGTTTGGGGTTTGGGTTTTAGTGTTTAGGGTTTAGCGTTAGGGTTGAGGGTTTAGGGTTTATGGTTTGGGGTTTACGGTTTTAGAGTTTACGCTTTTAGGGTTTAAGGTTAAACGTTAGGCTTTAGGGTTCAGCATTACGGTTTAGGGTTTAGAAGTTTTTAGAGTTTAGGTTATAGGATTTAGGGTTTTTTTTAAAAGTAAGTAAACCGGTAAGTTTAGGTTTATTTAGTTTATTTAGTACATTTTTTATTTATTTTAGTTTATTTAATTTTTTATTTTTTTAGGATAATTTTTTATTTAGTTTAGTTTACTTATTTAGGTTTATTTATTTTAGTTTAGGTTTTTTATTTTAGTGTTTTTATGTTTAGATTTAGGTTTATTTTTTTGTTAAGTTTAATTTTTATTATATATTTTATGTTTAGGTTTAGGTTTTTATTTTATTTTTTTAGCTTTAGGTTCTAGGTTTTAATTTTAGTTGTATTTTTAGGTTTAATTTTTTAGTTTAGGTTTAGTTTTCTTTTTAGTTTATTTTATTTTATTTTATTTAGTTTAGATTTAGGTTTAAGTTTAGTATATTTTAGGATTTGATTTATGTTTTACTTATCTTACTATATTTTATTTTAATTTATGTTTAGATTTATTTTATTTTGTTTATTTTAAATTTCTTTTAGGGTTAGGGTTTTTTTTTAGTTTAGGGTTTAGGTTTTACTTTTTATTTATTTTAAGGTTTTATTTTAAGGTTTATTTTTTATGGTAAGGTTTATATTTAGTTTTTATTATATTTTAGCTTTATTTTAGTTTTATTTTATTTTTATTTTACATTTAGTTTTTATTTTATTTAGGTTTTTATTTGGTTTATTTTATTTTAAGTTTATTTAGGGTTTTATTTATTTTATTTTAGTTTATTTTATAAGTTTATTTTATTTTACTTCGGTTTAAGTTTAGGTTTTATTTTATTTTATTATTTTATTTTATTTAGGTTTAGGTTTTATATATTTATTTTATTTTAGGTTTTATTTAGTTTAGGTTTAGGTTTAGGGTTTAAGGTGTTGTAGGGTATGGGTTTGGGGTTGGGTGGGGTGGTAGGTGGGGTCAGTTTAGGGTTTAGGCTTTAGGATTTAGGTTAGGTTTAGGTTAGTGGGGGGTCAGTGGCTCAGCCTTTTGGCCTGTGGTAGGAGTGGCCCAGTGTAGCCAGGGTTTAGGGCCCAGGGTCAGGGAAGGCCCAAGATTTAGGGTTTAGGAAGGTTTAAGAGTTTAGGGTCAATCAGGTTATGGTTTGGATAGGGGGGGTTTAGGGATGGTAAGGGTTTGGGTTTGGGAAGTTATTCTTATGGTTTAGTTTAAGATTTAGGGTTTGGTTTAGGGTAGAGTTTTGGGGTTTTTTTTTAAATTACAAACCCAGTAGGTAGGTTTATTTAGTTTATTTAGTTCATTTTTTATTTATTTTAGTTTATTTTAATTTTTATTTCTATTTAGGTTTATTTTTTAATTTTATTTAGCTTAGTTTATTTATTTTAGGTTTTTTTATTTTAGTTTAATTTTTAGGTTTAGGTTTAGGTATAGTTTTATTTTTTAGTTTAGTTTTATTTTTATTTTATTTTTAAGGTTTAGGTTTTATTTTTTATTTTTAGGTTTAAGTTTTGGTTTTTAGTTTGTTTTTAGGATTAGGTTTTAAGTATTTATTTTTGGTTTTTTTTCTTAGTTTACATTTATTTTTAGTTTATTATATTTTATCTAATCTAGGGTTTAGGTTTAGTTTATTTTAGGTTTAGGTTTAGGTTTTATTTATTTTAGTTTAGTTTACTTTAGTTTAGGTTTATGTTTAATTTATTTTATGTTTAGGTTTTTTTAATTTAGGGTTTAGGTTTTATTTTTTATTTATTTTTAAGTTGATTTTTTAGGTTTAGGTGTTTATTTAGTTTTTATTTTATTTAGGATTTTGTTCCACCATCCTTCAAGATCTTTGATGCTAGTGGGAGCCCACGATAACACATTGCACACTTTAGAGCTGGCTATTACAACACTAGTGGCAGCAACGCACTCCTCTTCCGCCTTTTTGTTAGCAATCTGTCAAGTGTTGCATTTGATTGGTACGTCAAACTGCCCAATGGTTTGGTGAAGATTTTTGTTGAGTTTGAGCACTTATTTATCAAGAGGTTTGCTGGAGCTTAGTAGAGGGTGACTGAAGGCGACCTCATTGTAGAGAAACAGAAACACAATGAGGTCCCTGGTGATTACATTGTCAGGTGGCGCAACCTGAGCATGAAATGTGAACCACAGCTGTCCAAACAACATGCCATTGAGATTCTTCTCAAGAATATCGATGTCCCGGTCGCCTTCATGCTTAAGGGTTTTACTATCAATACATTTAAGAAATTAATCAACAAGGCAGTTAGCATACGAGAGGAAGCCAAACAGTTTCCCTTTCTCGACCATTCATCTAGGCCCAAGCTATAGAAGGTGTTTGAGAAGAAGCTAGAGACAGTTGCATCTGTGGATAGAAGGAAGTAGCCAGCCAGAGTTCAGTATGAGAGACTACAAGCTCAGCAGCCTCCTTTGTCACCTCCTATTTGACCACCTCGACCATCATACCGACCACCGCAGCCACCACAATGACCATTTCCTTCACCTCAGCATCCTACCCAGTAGCGATATTCATATCCATCGCCAGGCAGCTACTTTGCTTGAACTCTTATCGATAGATTGAATAAGCCATATTCATTCAAGAGGGAGGTAGTTAGAAAAATCTTTAAGAATCTATTAAAGAAACCTGTCTTTTAGTTACCAGAGCCTAAGAGGCTAGAGGAAGTGGGCAAGAGCGATGATTCTAGCTATTTCCCCTACCACTACATGTTAGGTCATGTCTTAGAGTATTGTATCACTTCTAAGGACTAGCTTGAGTGCAACTACAAGTTGAGAGCCATAGTTATCCCTAAGGAATACTTATTATAACAACCATCCAGTTCTATTATAGTAATCCTTGCGGATACTTGGGGATACTTGCGATCCTCTTAAGACCAAAGAAGGTTATGATATCTCCCTATCCCAAACCTCTAAGAAGATCATTTCTAAAATCAAGAAGGTTTCCTTGAAGGTGCCTGAAGTAGCTCAAACCTCCAACACCAAGGAAGGTTTGCTAGTTGTAAAGGACAACTCGGGGATGGTGACAGCCTAGCAGCAGCAGTAGCTCACCATACTTGCTCGAGGTAGTCCAGTAGCACAGCCACCGTCTGAGTCTAGTACTCCCTCCATCGTTCCAGCTACCACCTCTTCTGATAGATCCCCTTCTGTAGGTAGGATTGTTGTATATAGAGATAAGGTCACTAAATCCCTAACTCTTCTTACTTTACTTGATTTCCATCATGTACCTCCCCCCAAAAATAAATTAATGAATGAAGTTGATTCTACTTATATATTGTCTACTTCTAATGCTCTTGAATTTATTCCTGTTGAAAGCTCTCTTAGAATAAATAAAAATAATAGCTCTAGTAGTTTTGATCCTTTTCTTTCTAATTCAGAGTTAGACTATCCTTCTCTGAGTCAATCAGGTTCACCACTTCAGATTAACTTGGAGTCAACTGACTCTGAGGATCTCATAGGAGAAGTTGTAGGTATGCCTGATGAGAAGGTTGAACTTTCCACAAGCTCATCATTTGAAGAAGTCATTGAAGTTCTACCTCTTAGAGTAGCCCTTAAGATAAGGGTAAGAAAGTCATTGGTTCTAGTGAGCATATAGCCCCTTCATTGGAGGCTCCACCCTTGGATATGTTAATGGAGGACCAAGCCAGAGTTGATTACAATGTCCTAGCTCACCTTAGAAAGTTCACATCTAAGTTAAGCATATACGCGGCCCTTATCTTATCCAAAGAGATGAGGGAATCTCTAATCAAGGCCTTACTTGATCTAGAGATATGCTTAGCTCAACTGACCACTACTAAAGAGGAGGCGTGCCAAACGAAGGACATCTTAGGAGTTACATTTAGCGATGAAGACCTACTCCTAGGGACGATCGAGCACAACTGCCTCTTTACATTATAGTGGATGTTGGTAGATACAAGCTATCTAGAGTTCTGGTTGACCCAGGTGTATCAATCAACATTATGAGTCTAAGAACCATTTCCTACTTGAGGATTGACATCTCCAAACTCTAAAAAGAAAAGATGATGTTGAGAGGATTCAATGGACCAGAGGAGAGGTCCTTGTGCTATTTATTTTTGGATGTAGGGGGTACTTTTTGAGGTGATCAGGTATAACATTGAGGTATGATGTACTATCTCGAAAGATATAAGAATCACCCTATAATGGACCTAATAACATAATAAGGACTTCTAAGGCATGATGGGTCTATGAATGTACCAGAGATTTTTCCCCTACTTTATATGGATGAATAAAGCACGATTTATACTAAACTAGGTTCTTAAGTTCCCTATGGAAGCAAGCCTCCATAGTTAATTACATCTTAGGAAATGAAATTTCTTAATAGTACTCTTGATTAAAGTAGACAATTAGCTTCTCCAAAGATTTCATGGTTAGATTATCAAAGGATTTGTCGTATTTGGAAAATCAATTTGGAAAGTTCAAGGAGAAGACTTATTTTTGGAATCCAAATAAAATAGTAGGAAATGCTCATGATACTTGTTAGCCTAGTAAACATTCCAATCTATCCTATAGTTAGGCTTTGTAATTTTGAAGTTGAGGAGATTTATATGTTTTGAGTTGAAATTTAATTAGATTACTAGGGCTTACAATCCACCAACACAAATTTGTGGGAATGCCTAAGAGGTGAGGATTTATGCTCATAGCCCAAAGGAAATAGCTACCTCGGATCCTAAATCTAGGGAGCTTAAGGTTTAGGGTTTAGGGTTAGTTTTAGCATTTAGGGTAAGGGTTTTTATTATTATTATTTTTATTTTATTTTATTTTTCAATTAAGTAAATTGGTAGGTCTAGGTTTATTTAGTTTATTTTTTTATTTATTTTAGTTTATTTTATTATTTATTTATATTTAGGTTTATTTTTAGTTTTTATTAAGTTTAGTTTATTTATTTTAGGTTTATTTATTTTACTAGGTTTTTATTTTATTTTAGTTTATTTTTTAAGTTTAGGTTTAGGTTTCTTTTTTAGATTAATTTTATTTTTATTTTATATTTTATTTTTAGGTCTAGCTTTAGGTTCTTATTTTATTTTTTAGGCTTAGGTTTTAGGTTTTTATTTTAGGTTTATTTTTAGGTTTATGTTTAATTTTTAAATAGAAAATAAATCATTCAACAGTTCTTCTTTTCGATTTCATCAACCAAGTAACACACCAAGTTTTCTAAGGCACAAGCGATGACATAAATAAAAAATGAGCACGCATAGAATGAATCAAAAGCACTAGATAATTAGAATCATCTCTATTATAATGACATAGTTCCATAAGCAGCAGATCGGATCAATTGTTCTTGAGTTTTTGCTATTCCCATCAGAACCACCACGGCCTCTCGAGTGGAGGGATCCACCATCATATCCCCAATCTCTCCCGCCACCACCACCACGGTTGTAACCTCCGTCACTCCTCCCGCCTCTAGAACCACCATTGCTCTGACTACTACTTCTATATCCTCCAACACCTCTATATCCCTCACCACCATTATGATAACTGTGGCATCTGCCTTCGCCTCCACTGCCAGATCTAGATTGAGCCTGGTTGATGGTGATGTTCATGTCATCAAGGTTCTGCCCATTCTTAGCATTTAGGTTTAGGTTTAGGTTTAGGTTTATTAGGTTTAAAGGTTTAGGGTTAGTTTAGGGTTTATGGTTTAGAGTTTTAGGGTTTAGGGCTTAGAGTTAGGGTTTAGGGTTTACGATATAGGGTTTAGGATTATTTTAGGGTTTAGGGTCTTTTAGAGTTTAGGGTTTAGGGTTTAGAGTTTAGGGCTGTATATTTAGGGTTGTAGGTTTAGGGTTTAGGGTTTAGGGTTAGTTTTAGGTTTTACGGCTTAGGATTAGTTTTAGGGTTTAGGGTTTAAGGTTTTATTTTTTATTTCTTATTGTTTATTTTATTTTTATTTTTATTTAGCTTTATTTTTATGTTTATTTAGTTTTGTTTATTTATTTTAGGTTGCTTTATTTTAGTTTATTTTTCTATTTTAGGTTTAATTTTAGTATAATTTTATTTTATTTTATTTTTCAGGCAAAGGTTTAATTTTTTTTTTTTTTAGGTTTAGGCTTAGGTTTTTATTTTATTTTTTAGGTTTAGGTATTAGGTTTATTTTTAGGTTTTATTTTTTAGTTTACGTTTAGATTTACTTTTAGTTTATTTTATATTATTTAGTTTAGGTTTATGTTTATGTTAACATTTTATTTATTTTAGCTTTTTTTTAGGTTTATATTTTAGGTTGAGGTTTTTATTTAGTTTTTTTTATTTTAGGTTTAATTTTTATTTTATCAAGATTTTTTATTTTTTTAATTTAGTTTAGGTTTTTATTTATTTTATTTTAGTTAAGTTTTTATTAATTATTTTATTTTCCTTTTAGGTTTAAGTTTAAGTTTAAGTTTTAGTCTATGTTTTTATTTTATTTTATTTTGGTTTAGGTTTTGGTACTTATTTTATTTGAAGATTTTATTTAGTTTTGGTTTAGGTTTTCAGGTTTTTAGGGTTTAGGGTTTTATTTTTTATTTCTTATAGGTTATTTTATTTTTATTTTTATTTAGCTTTATTTTCATATTTATTTAGTTTAGTTTACTTATTTTAGGATGCTTTATTTTAGTTTATTTTGTTATTTTAGGTTTATTTTTTTGTATAATTTTATTTTTATTTTATTTTTTTAGATAAAGATTTTATTTTTTTATTTTAATGTTTAGGTTTAGGTTTTTATTTTATTTTTTTGGGTTTAAGTTTTAAGTTTATTTTTAATTTTTATTTTTTAGTTTAGGTTTAGGTTTTATTTATTTTAGGTTTTTTTTAAGTTTATTTTTTAGGTTGTGTTTTTTATTTAATTTTTTTATTTTAGGTTTAGTTTTTATTTTATTAAGTTTTTTTAGTTTTTTAGTTTAGTTTATGTTTTTATTTATTTTATTTTAGTTTAGTTTTTATTAATTATTTTATTTTCTTTTTAGGTTTAAGTTTAGGTTTAGGTTTTATTTTATTTTTTTATTTTATTTTATTTTTAGATTTTATTTAGTTTAAGTTTAGGTTTTTAGGTTTTTAGGGTTTAGGGTTTAGGGTTTGGGGTTTAGGGTTTAGGGTTTAGGGTTGTAGGTTTTAGGGTTTAGGCTTTAGGGTTAGCTTTAGGGTTTAGGGTTAGCTTTAGGGTTTAGGGTTTAGGGTTTTAGGGTTTAGGGTTTAGGGTTTAATGTTATTTATAGGGTTTAGGGTTAGGGTTTTTTTTTGTTTTTTTTAATTTTTTATAAATTAACTAAATTAGAAGGTTTAGGATTATTTAGTTTATTTAGTTTATTTTTTATTTATTTCAGTTTATTTTATTTTTTATTTTTATTTAGGTTTATTTTTATTTTTATTTAGTTTGGTTCATTTATTTTAGTTTTATTTATTTAGTTTAGGTTGTTTATTTTATTTTATTTTTTAGGTTTAGGATTAGGTTTAGGTTTTATTTTTTATTTCTAGGTTTTGGTTTAGGTTTTTTTTTTTAGGTTTAGGTTTAAGGTTTTTATATTAGGTTTATTTTAAGTTTAAGTTTAGTTTTTTTTAATAGTGAACAAATTTAGATTTAACATTTCTTCTTTTCAATTTCATTAACCAAGTAACACACCAAGTTTTCTAAGACACAAGTGATGACATAGATAAAAAATGAGCAAATAAAAAACCCTAGATAACTAGAACCATCTCTACAATATAGACATTGTTCCATAAGCAGCATCTCAGATCAACCATTCCTGAGTTTCTTCGGCCCCCATCAGAACCATGCCAGCCTCTTCAGTAGAAGGATCTGCAATCATATCCCCGATCTCTCCCTCCACCATAACCTTGATTGTAACCTTCATCGCTCCTCCCGCTACCATAACCACCACTTACATATCCAACAGCCCCTCCAGATCCCCCACCACCACTGCAGTAACCACTGCCTCCACCTTCATCTCCACCGCCAAATTTGGACTAAGCCTGGTTGATGGTGATGTTCTTGCAGTCAAGGTTTTGCCCACTCTTAGGGTTTAGGGTTAGTTTAGAGTTTAGGGATTAAGGGTTTAGTGTTTAAAGTTTAGGGTTAAGGTTTAGGATTAAGATTTTTGGTTTAGAGTTTAATGTTAGTTTAGGGTTTAGGGTTTTAGGGTTTAAGGTTTAGGGTTTAGGGTTAGGGTTAACGTTTAGGGTTTAGGGTTTAGGGTTTAGGGTTTTGGGGTTTAAGGTTTAGGGTTTAGAGTTTAGGGTTCTATGTTTAGGGTTGTAAGTTTAGGGTTTAGGGATTAGGGTTAGTTTTAGGGTTTAGGGTTTAGGGTTTAGGGTTTAGGACTAGTTTAAGGGTTTAAGGTTTAGCATTTTATTTTTTCTTTTTAATAGTTTATTTTTTTTTAATTTTATTAAGCTTTATTTTTATGTTTATTTAGTTTTGTTTATTTATGTTAGGTTGCTTTATTTTAGTTTATTTTTAATTTTAAGTTTATGTTTAGGCTTATTTTTTAGTATAGTTTTATTTTTAGTTTATTTTTTAGGTAAGGGTTTTATTTTTTTTATTTTTAGGTTTATGTTTAGGTTTTTATTTTATTTTATTTTGTTTTTGGGTTTAAGATTTAGGTTTATTTTTAGGTTTTATTTTTTTGTTTTGGTTTAGCTTTACTTTTTATTTATTTTATATTATTTAGTTTAGTTTTAGGTTTAAGTTTAGTTTATTTTAAGTTTAGGATTAGGGTTTATTTATTTTAGGTTTTTTTAGGTTTATTTTATAGCTTTAGGTTTTTATTTAGTTTTTTAATTTTTGGTTTAGTTTTTATTTAATTTAGGTTTTTTATTTTTTAGTTTAGTTTAGGTTTTTATTTACTTTATTTTAATTTAGTTTTTATTAATTTTTTTAGGTTTAAGTTTAGGTTTAGATTTTAGTTTATGTTGTTATTTTATTTTATTTTGGTTTAGTTTTTTTATTTATTTTATTTTTTGGTTTCATTTAGTTTAGGTTTAGGTTCTTAGGTTTTTAGGGTTTAGGGCTTAGGGTTTAGGGTTTCGGGTTTAGGGTTTAGGGTTGTAGGTTTTAGGGTTTAGGTTTTAGGGTTTAGTGTTTATGGTTTAGGGTTAGTTTTAAAGTTTAGTGTTTTAGGGTTTATCATTTAGGGTTTAGGGTTTAGGGTTAGTTTTAGGGTTTAGGGTTAGGGTTTTTTTATTTTTATTTTTTTTTAAATTAACTAAACTATAAAGTTTATGATTATTTAGTTTATTTTATATTTAATCCAGTTTATTTTATTTATATTTTTATTTAGGTTTATTTTTAGTTTTATTTTATTTAGTTTAGTTTATTTATTTTGTTTAGGTTTTTTATTTTAGTTTATTATTTTTTAGTTTTAGGTTTAGGTTTAGGTTTATTTTTTTAGTTTTAATTTAATTTTATTTTTTAGGTTTAGGTTTTATTTTTTATTTTTTGGTTTAGGTTTGGGTTCTTATTTTATTTTTTCAGGTTAAGGTTTTAGGAATTTTTTTAGGTTTATTTTTAGGTTTAAGTTTCGGTTTTTTAATAGAGAACAAATTCAGATTCAACATTTCTTCTTTTCCATTTCATCAACCAAGTAACACACCAAGTTTTCTAAGACATAAGCAAAGACAGATAAAAAGTGAGCACGCATAGAGCAAATCAAACACCCTAGATAACTAGAACCGTCTCTTTATAGGACATAGTTCCATAAGCAGAAGCTTTGATCGACTGTTCCTGAGTTTCTCTAGTTCCCATCGGAACCACTCCGGCCTCTCGAGTAGCGGGATCCATAATCATATCCTCGATCTCTCCCTCCACCACCACCATGGTTGTAACCTCCATCACTCCTCCCGCCTCCATGACCACCACTGCTCTGACCACCACCTCCAAATCCACTAGCACCTCCACATCCCCCACCACCACTGTGATAACCGCCACCTCCACCTTCGCCTTGACCTCAATATCTAGACTGAGCCTAGTTGATGGAGATGTTCTTGCCATCAAGGTTCCGCCCATTCTTAGGGTTTAGGTTTATGTTTAGGTTTATTAGGTTTTAGGGTTTAGGTTTATCTTTTAATTTATTTAATTACTTTAGGTTTAACTTTAGGATTTAGGGTATGGGGTTAGGGTTTAAAGTTTAGGGTTTGAGGTTTAGGGTTTAAGGTTTTAGGGTTTATGCTTTTAAGGTATAGGGTTTACGGTGTAGTGTTTTTTATGGTTTAGGATTTAGGGTTTAGGGTTTAGGGTTTAGGGTTAGCTTAGGGTTTAAAGTTTTTTTTTGAATTAAGTAAACTGGTAGGTTTGGGTTAACTTAGTTTATTTAGTTTATTTTTTATTTATTTTAGTTTTTCTTATTTTTTATTTTTATTTATGATTACTTTTTTATTTAGTTTAGTTTATTTATTTTAGGTTTAGGTTTATTTTTTAGTGGGTTATTTTATTTTAATTTTTTGGTTTAGGTTTTATTTTTTTTTTATTTTAAGGTTTAGATTTAGGTTTTTATTTTATTTTATTAGGTTTTTATTTTAGGTTTATTTTTAGGTTTTATTTCTTAGTTTAGGTTTAGGATTATTTTTATTTTATTTTATTTAGTTTAGTTTTAGGTTTAGGTTTAGTTTACTTTAGGTTTAGGTATTATTTTTTTTTGTTTAGTATATTTTACTTTAGGTGTAGTTCATTTTATTTTATTTTAGGTTTAGGTTTTTTTCTAGTTTAGGGTTTATGTTTTAATTTTAAGTATATTTTTTATGTTAATGATTTTATTTAGTTTTTATTTTATTTTATTTTAGGTTTATTTTAGGTTAATTTTATTTTTATTTTACATTTAGTTCTTATTTGATATAGGTTTTCTATTCTTAAGTTTATTTTACTTTTTCATTTAATTTAGGTTGTTATATATTTTATTTTATTTTTATTAGTTTACTTTATTTTATTCTTAGGTTTAAGTTACAGTTTAGGATTTTATTTTATTTTATTATTTTATTTTTTTAGGTTTAAGGCTTTTTTAGGTTTTAATTAATTTAGGTTTAGGTTTTTTAGTTTTTTGGGTTTAGGGTTTAGGGTTTAGGGGTTTAGGGTTTAGGGTTTAGGGTTTAAGGTTTTTGGGTTTAGGGTCTTAGGGTTTGGGTTTTAGGGTTTGGGTTTAGGGTTTAGGGTTAGTTTAGGCTTTTTAAGGTTTTGGGTTTAGGGTTAGTTTAGGGCTTAAGGTTTTTATAGTTTATAGTTGTTTAGGTTTAAGTTTAAGGTTTAGGGTTTTAGGATGGTTTATAGTTTAGGTTTAGTTTGGAGTTAAGGTTTAGGGTTAGGGTTTAGCATTTAGATTTAGGGTTTAGTGTTTAGGTTTAGGGTTTAAGTTTTTTAGGTTTTAGTTTAGGTTTAGGGTTTAGGGTTTAGTTTAGGTTTTAGGGTTTAGTAGGTTTATAGTTTAGGGTTTCATTTAGGGTTTAGGGTTTAGGTTTAGTTTAGGGTTAGTTTTGGGTTCTTAGGTTTATTAACTTTTATTATTTTCTTAATTTTTTTTAAAATTACATGAAATTATAGGTTTAGGTTTATTAAGTTTATTTTTTATTTTATTTAATTTATTTTATTTTTTATTTTGATTTAGCTTTATTTTAATTTTTATTTTATTTGGTTTATTTATTTTAGGTTTATTTATTTTAATTTTGGTTTTTTAAATTACTTTATTTTATATGTTTAAGTTTAGATTTATTTTTATTTTATTTTTTGGGTTTAGGTTTTATTTTTTATTTTTAGGTTTAAGTTTAGGATTTTATTTTACTTTTTTAGGTTTAGGTTTATGGTTTTTATTTTAGATTTATTTTTAGGTTTTATTTTTTAGTTTAGGTTTAGGTTTACTTCTAGATTATTTTATTTTATTTAGTTTAGGTTTAGTTTACTTTAGGTTTTATTTATTTTAGTTTAGTTTAGGTTTAGGTTTATTTTATTTTTATTTTAGTTTTAGGTTTTTTTTTAGTTTAGGGTTTTGGTTTTACTTTTTATTAATTTTTAGGTTTATTTTTTAAGTTTAGGTGTTTACTTAGTTTTTATTTTATTTTATTTTAGGTTTATTTTATATTTATTTTTGGTTTAGTTTTTTTTTAGGATTTTTATTTTTTTTAGTAAAGTTTAGGTTTTTATTTATTTTAATTTAGTTTAGTTTTTATTATTTTTTGTTTTTTTATTGAGGTTTAGGTTTAGGGTTTAGTTTATACTTTTATTTTATTATATTTTTTGATTTATTTTGGTTTAAGTTTTATTTATTTATTTTATTTTTGCTTTTATTTAATTTAGGATTAGGTTTTTACCTTTTTTGGGTTTATGGTTTATGGTTTAGGGTTTACGATTAAGGGGCCTTTTTGGATTTAATGTTTAGGGTTTAAGATTTAGGGTTTAGGATTAAGGGTTTAGTTTTAGGGTTTAGGGTTTAGGGTTTACGATTTTAAGGTTTGGGGTTTAGGGTTTAGGGTTTAGGCTTTTTAGGGTTTTGGGTTGAGGGTTTAGGGTTTAGGGTTTTAGGGTTTATGGTTTAGGATTTAGGGTATTTAAGGTTTAGGGTTTAGGGGTTTGAGGGTTTAGGGTTTAGGGTTTAGGGTTTAGGGTTTAATTTTTAAGTTTTATGGTTCAAGTTTTAGTTTAGGGTTTAGGGTTCTTTGTGTTTTTTTTAACAGAGAGCAAATTTAGATTCAACATTTCTTCTTTTTGATTTCATAAACCAAGTAACACACTAAGTTTTCTAAGACACAAGCGATGACATAGATAAAATATGAGCTCGCATAGAGCAAATCAAAAACCCTAAATAACTAGAATTGTCTCTATTATAAAGACACAGCTCCATAAGCAGTAGATTGAACTGTCCTTTCTTTAATTTTTATTTTATTTAGGCTTTGTATTCTAAGGTTTATTTTATTTTTTAATTTAGTTTAGGTTTTTATTTATTTTCTTTTAGTTTATTTTATTTTATTTTTAGGTTTAAGTTTAGGTTTTAGTTTAAGGTTTATTTTATTTTATTTTATTTAGGTTTAAGTTTTTTTATATATTATATTTTTTGGTTTTATTTAGTTTAGGTTTTTGGTTTATAGGTTTTTAGGGTTTAGGGTTTAGGGCTTAGGGTTTTAGGCTTTATGGATTTAGGGTTTAGGGTTTAGGGTTAGGGTTTAGGGTTTAGGGTTTAGGGTTAGCTCAAGGTTTAGGGTTTTTTTTCAACTAAGTAAACCAAAAGGTTTAGGTTTATTTAGTTCATTTAGTTTATTTTTATTTATTATAGGTTATTTTATTTTATAATTTTATTTATGTTTATTTTTTATTTTTATTTAGTTTACTTTATTATTTTTGGTTTATTTATTTTTTTTAGGTTTTTTAATTTTGTTTATTTTATAGGTTTAGGTTTATGTTTAGGTTTAGGTTTATTTTTAAGTTGAGTTTTATTTTTATTTTATTTTTTATGTTAAAGTTTCATTTATTAATTTTTAGGTGTAAGTTTAGGTTTTTATTTTATTTTATTAGGTTTTGGTTTTAGCTTTTTATTTTAGGTTAATTTTTAGGTTTTATTTTTTAGTTTAGGTTTAGGTTTATTTTTAGTTTATTTAATTTTATTTAGTTTTGGTTTAGGTTTAAGTTTAACTTACTTTAGGTTTAGGTTTAGGTTTTATTTATTTTAGTTTAGTTTATTTTATTTTAGGTTTAGTTTATTTTATTTTTATTTTAGGTTTTTTTTTAGTTTAGGGTTCAGGTTTATTTTTTAGGGTTTAGGGTTTAGTGTTAGTTTAAGGTTTAGGGTTTTTTAGGGTTTAGGGTTTTAGGTTTAGGGTTGTAGGTTTAGGTTTTAGGGTTAGTTTTAGGGTTTAGACTTTAGGGTTAGGGTTTAGGTTTTTTTAAAAAATTAAGTAAAATGATAGGTTTATGTTTATTTAGTTTATTTTTTATTTTTATTTAGTTTAGTTTATTGATTTTAAATTTATTTAGTTTAGTTTAGGTTTTTTATTTTAGTTTTTTTTTTGTTTAGGTTTAGGTTTAGGTTTATTTTTTAGTTTAGTTTTATTTTTATTATATTTTTTAGGTTTAGATTTTATATTTTATTTTTAGGTTTATGTATTTATTTTTTTTATTTTAGATTTAGGTTTTAGGTTTCATTTTAGGCATATTTTTAGGTTTTATTTTTAAATTTAGGTATAAGTTTTCTTAAGTATATTTTATTTTATTTAGTTTAGGGTTTAGGTTTAGTTTAATTTAGGTTTAGGTTTAGGTTTTATTTATTTTAGTTTAGTTTATTTTAGTTTTGGTTTAGGTTTATTTTATCTTGTTTATTTTATGTTTTGGTTTTTTTTCGTTTAGGGTTAGCGTTTTATTTTTTATTTATTCTTAGGTTTATTTTTTAGGTTTAGATTTTTATTTAGTTTTTATTTTATTTTATTTTACTTTTATTTTATATTTATTTTATGTTTAGTTTTTTTT
Source organism: Cymbidium sinense (assembly GCA_021442155.1). Taxonomy (NCBI): domain Eukaryota; kingdom Viridiplantae; phylum Streptophyta; class Magnoliopsida; order Asparagales; family Orchidaceae; genus Cymbidium; species Cymbidium sinense. Next base: position 64,644,935 of record CM038214.1, on the reverse strand, counting down.
ATTTAGGTTTTTTATTTTTATGTTTATTTTATTTTTTAGTTTAGTTTAGGTTTTTATTTATTTTACTTGAGTTTAGTTTTTTTATTGTATTTTATTTTTAGGTTTAAGTTTAGGTTTAGGTTTTAATTTTAATTTATTTTTTAATTTATTCTCTTTAGGTTTATTTATTTATTTTATTTTTAGGTTTTATTTAGTTTAGGTTTAGATTTTTAGGTTTTTAGGGTTAGGGTTTAGGGTTTAGGGTTTGGGGTTTAGGGTTGTAGGTTTTAGGGTTTAGGGTATATGGTTTAAGGTTTGGGGTTTTGCATTTAATGTTTTATGGTTTAGGGTTTTAAGGTTTAGGATTTAGGGTTTAAGGTTGTAGGCTTAGGATTTAAACATTAGGGTTTAGGGTTAGGGTTTTATTTATTTATTTTTATTTTTTTAAATTAAGTAAGCCCATAAGTTTTGGATTATTTGATTTGTTATTTTATTTATTTTAGTTTATTTTAATTTTTTTATTTCAGTTTATTTTTATTTTTATTTAGTTTAATTTATATATTTTAGTTTTATTTATATTGTTTTAGGTTTTTTATTTTAATTTATTTTTTAGGTTTAGGTTTAGATTTAAGTTTATTTTTTTAGTTTGGTTACATTTTTATTTTATTTTTTAAGTTTAGGTTTTATTTTTCATTTTTAGGTTTAGGTTTAGGTTTTTATTTTATCTTTTTTAGGTTTAAAGTATTTATTTTACATTTATTTTTAGGTTTTATTTTTTATTTTAGGTTTATGTTTAGGTTTTATTTATTTTGCTTTAGTTTATTTTAGTTTAGGTTTAGGTTATCTTTTTAATTTTATGTTTAGCCTTTTTTTGTTTAGGGTTTATTTATTTTTAGGTTTATTATTTAGGTTTAGGTTTTTATTTAGTTTTTATTTTATTATATTTTTGGTTTATTTTATTTTTATTTTATTTTTATTTTTTAGTTTATTTTGGTTTTTTTTAGTTTAGTTTATGTTTTTATTTATTTTATTTTAATTTAGTTTTTATTTTATATTTATTTTTTTAGGTTTAAGTTTAGGTTTTAGTTTATGTTTTTATTTTGGTTTTATTTTTTATTTTTAGGTTTAGGTTTAGGTTTTTTTCTCTTAGGTTAAGGTTTTAAGTTTTTATTTTAGGTTCATTTTTAAGTTTTATTTTTTAGTTTAGGTTTAGTTTTATTTTGAGTTTAGTTTATTTTATTTTATTTAGTTTAGGTTTAGGTTTTATTTGTTTTAGTTTAGGTTTAAGTTTAGTTTATTTTATTTATTTTATTTTTATTTTAGGTTATTTTTTAGTTTAGGGTTTAGGTTTTACTTTTTTTATTTTTTTAGGATTTATTTTAAAGTTTAGGTTTTTATTTAGTTTTTATTTTATTTTATTTTAGGTTTATTATAGGTTTATTTTCTTTTATTTTTTACATTTAGTTTTTATTTTATTTTTGTTTTTTATTCTTAGGTTTAATTTATTTTTCAGTTTAGTTTGCATTTCTATTTATTTTATTTTTACATTTAGGTTTTAGTTTAGGTTTTTTTATTTATTTTATTTTAGATTTTATTTAGTTTAGTTTAGGTTTTATCTTTTAGGGTTTAGGTTTATGGTTTAGGATTAGGTTTATGGTTTTGGGGTTTTAGTTTAGGTTTTGGGTTTAGTGTTTAGGGTTAGGGTTTAGTTTAGGGTTTAGTGTTTAGGTTTTAGGTTTATTTTAGGTTTAGGTTTAGTTAGGGTTTAGGTTTAGTTTATTTTAGTGTTTATTTTAGGTTTAGGGTTTTGAGGTTTAGTGTTAGGTTTGAGGTTTAAGTTTAGAGTTTAAACTTTAGGCTTTAGTTTAGTTTTGTTTAGGGTTTAGTTTAATATTTAGTTTGAGGTTTAGGTTTTGGGTTTAAGTTTAGTTAGGTTAGTTTAGGTTTAAGTTTAGGTTTAGGTTTAAGTTTATAGTTAGTTTAGGTTTAGGGTTTAAGGTTTTTTTAGATAGGTTTATGCATTTAGGATTTAGTTTAGGGAGTTAGGGTTTATTAAGTTTAGGGTTTAGGGTTTTATGGTTGTAGATTTTAGGTTTAGGTTAGTTTTAGGGTTTAGGTTTAGGTTAGGTTTTATTTTTATAATTTTACTTTTTTTAAAATAGGTAAATTAGGTTTAGTTTATTTAGTTTATTTTTTATTTATTTTAGTTGATTTTATTTTTATCTTTATTTAGCTTTATTTTTATTTAATTTTGTTTATTTATTTTAGTTTTGGTTTATTTATTTTAGTTTTCTTTTTAGGTTTAGAATTAGGTTTTGGTTTATTTTTAAGTATAGTTTTATTTTTATTTTATTTTTTAGGCTTTAGGTTTTATTTTTTATTTTTTGGTTTAGGTTTAGGTTTTATTTTATTTTTGTAGGTTTAGGTTTTAGGTTTTTATTTTAGGTTTAAGTTTAGCTTTAATTTTTTAATTTAGGTTTACATTTATTTTTAGTTTATTTTATTTTATTTAGTTTAGATTTAAGTTTAGGTTTAGGTTTTTTTTTATTTGAGTTTAGTTTATTTTAGTGTTAGTTTAGGTTTATTTTATATTTATTTTAGTTTTTATTTTATTTTTAGTTTAGGGTTTAGGTTTTATTTTTTATTTATTTTTTTGGGTTATATTTTAGATTTATTGTTTAGGTTTAGGTTTTATTTAATTTTATATTATTATTTTATTTTTATTTTTTTATCTGAGGTATACTTTTTATTTTATTTAGGTTTTTTATTTATAGTTTAGTTTATGTTTTAATTTATTTTATTTTAGTTTAGTTTCTATTTTTTATTTTATTTTATTTTTAGGTTTAGGTTTAAGTTTAGGTTTAGGTTTAGGGTTTATGATTTAGTTTATGTTTTATTTTTTATTTTATTTTTTATTTTTGTTTAGGTTTTCTTATTTATTTTATTTTTAGGTTTTATTTAGTTTAGGCTTAAGTTTTTAGCTTTTTATGGTTTAGGGTTTACTATTTAGGGTTTAGGATTTTTAGAGTTTAGGGTTTAGTGTTTAGGGATTAGGGTTTATGATTTAGGGTTTTAGGGTTTAAGGTTTTAGGGTTTAGGGTTAGGGTTTAGGGTTTAATGTTTAGTTTAGTGTTTAGGTTTTGAGTTTAGGGTTTTAGGTTTAGGTTTAGGGTTTAGGGTTTAGTGTTAGCTTGGATTTAGGTTTAGGTTAGTTTAGGTTTAGTTTTAGGCTTTAGGGTTTTTAGGGTTTTATGTTTAGGGTTAGTTTAGGGTTTACTGTTTAAGGTTTGAGGGTTTAGAGTTTAGGGTTAGGGTTAGGGTTTAGGGTTTAGGGTTTAAGGTTTAGGGTTTAGGGTTTAGAGTTTATGGTTAGTTTAGGGTTTAGGGTTTTTTAGGGTTTAGGGTTTACAATTTAGAATTTAGGGTTTTTTAGGGTATATTTTTAGGTTTACATTATTATTTAGTTTTTATTTTATTTTATTTTAAATTTATTTTATTTTTATTTTATTTTACATTTAGGGTTTTTGTTCATAGGTTTATTTTATTTCTTTTATTTAGTTTAGGTTTTTATTTATTTTATTTTAGTTTATTTTATTTTACTTTTATGTTAAGTTTAGGTTTTAGTTTAGGTTTTTATTTTATTTTATTATTAGGTCTTATTTAGTTTAGGTTTGGGTTTTTAGGATTTTAGGGTTTAGGGTTTAGATTTTAGGGTTTAGGGTTTAGGATTTTGGATTTTAGGGTTTAGGGTTTTAGTGTTAAGGGTTTAGGGTTATGGTTTAGTGTTTAAGATTTAGGGTTTATGGTTTTTAGGCTTTAGGGTTTGGGGTTTAGCATTAGCTTAGGGTTTAGGGTTTAAGGTTTAGGGTTTAGGATTTAGGGTTTAAGGTTTTTGGGGTTTAGGGTTTAGGGTTTAGGGTTAGTTTAGGATTTAGTTTAGGATTTTAGGGTTTAGGGTATAGGGTTAGGGTTAGAGTTGTTTAGGGTTCTGATTTGTTTAGGGTTTAAGATTTTTTAGCTTAGGAGTGTTTAGGGTTTAAGGTTTAGGTTTTAGGTTTAGTGTTTAGGTTTAGGGTTTAGGGTTTAGGGTTTAGGGTTTAGGGTTTAGGATTGTAGGTTTAGGGTTTAGAGTTTAGGGTTTATGGTTAGTTTTAGGGTTTAGGGTTTAGTGTTAGGTTTTTTTTATTTTTATGTATTTTCATTTTTTTAAATTAAGTAGTAGGTTTAAGATTATTTAGTTTATTATTTATTTATTTTATTTTTTAGATTTTAATTTGATTTAAATTTATTTTTATTTTTATTTAGTTTAGTTTATTTATTTTAGTTTATTTTTTAGGTTTAGGTTTAGGTTTAAGTTTATTTTTTAGTTTAGTTTTATTTTTCTCTTAGTTTTTTAGGTTTAGTTTTTTTTTTTAATTTTTCGGTTTAGGTTTAAGTTTTTATTTTAAGTTTTAATTTTTTAGGTTAGGTTTAGTTTTTTTTAATTTAGTTTAATTTATTTAATTCAGGTTTATGGTTAGGTTTATGTTTTATTTTTATTTATATTTTCTAGTTTAGGGTTTAGGTTTTATTTTTTATTTATTTTTAGGTTTTATTTTTATGTTTATTATTTTGGTTTAGGTTTTTATTTAGTTTTTATTATATATTATTTTACTTTTATTTTATTTTTATTTTATTTTTGGTTTTTTTTATTTAGTTTTTTTATTTTTTTTATTTTAGTTTAGGTTTTTATTCATTTTATTTTATTTTAGTTTTTATTTATTTTATTTTCATTTTAGGTTTTGGTTTAGGTTTAGGTTTAGATTTTAGTTTATGTTTTCATTTATTTTATTATTTTATTATATTTTTTAGGTTTATTTATTTATTTTTTAGCTTTTATTTAGTTTAGCTTAATGTTTTATCTTTGTGTTTAGGGTTTAGGGTTTAGGAGTTAGGTTTAGGGTTTGGGATTTAGGGTTTTGGGTTTACGATTTAGGGTTTAGATTTTAGGTTTTATTTCTTAGGATTTAGGGTTTTAGGGTTTAGGGTTCAAGGTTTAGGGTATGTTTTTATTTTATATTATTTATTTATTTTATTTTTGTTTAGGTTTTATTTATTTATTTTATTTTTAGGTTTTATTTAATTTAGGTTCAGCATTTTAGCTATTTAGTGTTTAGGAATTAAGGTTAGTTTAGGGTTTACGATTTATAATTTAGTGTTTGGGGTTTAGGGTTTAGAGTTTAGGGTATTTTTTGGGTTTAGGATTTTTGGTTTAGGGTTTTAAAGTTTAGGGTTTATGGTTTAGGTGTTAGGATTTAAGTTTAGGTTTAGTTTATAGTTTAAGGTTTAGGTTTAGTTAGTTTTAGGTTTAAGTTTAAGTTTAGTTTAAGTTTTAGTTTAAACTTTAGGTTTTAGGTTTAGGGTTTAGGTAAGGTTTAGGGTTTAGGGTTTTGATTTAGTGTTTAGGCTTTAGTTTAAGGTTTTATGGTTTAGGATTTAGGTTTAGTTAAGGTTTTGGCAGTTTAAGTTTTATAGTTTAGGTTTTAGGGTTTAGTTTTAGGTTTTAGGTTTAAGTTTAAAACTTTTTTAGCTTTAGGTTTAGGTTGTGTTTAGGTTGTGGTTGAGGTTATTAGGTTTAGGTTTAGGGTTTAAAGTTATAGGTATAGGGTTTATGATTAGTTTTAGGGTTTAGGGTTTAGGATTTACGATTTAGGATTTATGATTTATTTACTTAATTTACTCTATTGTTTATTTTTTTATTTTATTTATTCAGGTTTATTTTATATTTTATTTAGTTTAGAAATCTGTTTATTTTAGTTTCTTTTAGGTTTAGATTTAGGTTTATGTTTATTTTTTATTTTAGTTTTATTTTATTTTGCTTTTAGGTTTGGTTTATTTTTATTTTACATTTAGGTTTAGGTTTTTATTTTATTTTTTTAGGTTTAGGTTTTAGGTTTTTATTTTAGGTTTATTTTTAGATTTTTTTTAGTTTAGGTTTAGGTTTATTTTTATTTTATTTAGTTTAGGATTTAGGTTTAGTTTATTTTAGGTTTAGGTTGAGATTTTATTTTATTAGTTTAGTTTATTATAGTTTAGTTTATTTTTTATTTATTTTAGGATTTATTTTTTGTTTATTTTTTAGGTTTAGGTTTTTATTTAGTTTTTATTTTAATTTTATTTTAGGTTTATTTTATTTTTGTTTGATGTTTAGCTTTTAATTTATTTAGGTTTTTTATTTTTTGGTTTATTTTATGTTTTTAATTTAGTTTAGGTTTTTATTTCTTTTATTTTAGTTTAGTTTTTATTTTATATTTTATTTTCTTTTTAAGTTTAGGTATAGGTTTAGGTTTTGTTTAAGTTTTAGTTTAGGTTTTTATTTTACTTTTTTATTATTTTATTTTGATTTAAGTTTTTTTATTTATTTTATTTTTAGGTTTAATTTAGTTTAGGTTTATGTTTTTAACTTTTTAGGGTTTAGGGGTTAGGGTTAGGGGCTTGGTTTAGGGTTTAGGGTTTAGAGTTTAGGGTTTAGGGTTTGGGGTTTAGGGTTTAGGGTTTTAAAGTTTAGGGTTTAGGGTTTAGGGTTTAGAATATAGTGTTTTTAGGGTTTAGGGTTTAGTGTTTAGGGTTTAGGGTTTAGGTTTTAGGTCAACGGTACTGGTTTTAGTTTAGTGTTTAGGATTTTTTGGTTTTAATAGAGAACAAATTGATTCAACATTTCTTTTTTTTGATTTCATCAACCACGTATACAAAGTTTTCTAACACAAGCGATGTAGATAAAAAATGAGTACACATAGAGCAAATCAAAAACCCTAGATAATTAGAGCCATCTCTACTATAAAGACACAGTTCCATAAGCGATAGGTCGGATCAGTCGTTCTTCAATTTCTCAAGTTCCCATTAGAACCACCCCGGCCTCTCGAGTAGCGGGATCCACCATCATATCCCCGATCTCTCCCTCATACCTATGGTTTGTAACCTCGTCGCTCCTCCACCTTCCATAACCTCCACTACTCAAACCATCACCTCCATAACCAACAACACCTCCAAATCCACCCTGCGATAACTACGCCTCTGCCTTCGCCTCCACCATCAGATCTAGACTAAGCTTGCTTGATAGAGATGTTCCTATCGTTAAGGTTCTGCTAGTTCTTAGGGTTTTGGTTTAGGTTTATTAGGTTTTAAGGTTTAGGTTTATTTTTTAATTTATTTAGTTACTTTAGGTACAGATTTAGGGTTTGGGCTTTAGGGTTTAGGGTTAGGGTTTAGGGTTCAAGGTTTAAGGTTTAGGGTTTAGGGTTTTAGAGATTATGCTTTTAAGGTTTAGGATTCCGGGTATAGGATTTTGTAGGGTTTAGGGTTTAGGGTTTAAGGTTGTATGTTTAGGGTTTAAGGTTTAGGGTTTAGAGTTTACGATTTAGGGTTTATGGTCTTTCTTTAAAATTAAGTAAGGTTTTACTTGTAGGTTTTATTTTATCTTTTTAGGTATTCATTTTAGGTTTATTTTTAGGTTTCATTTTTTAGTTTAGGTTTAGTTTTAGGTTTAGTTTATTTTAGTTTAATTTAATTTAATTTAGGTTTTGGTTTATTTTATTTTGATTAATTTATTTTTATTTTAGTTTTAGGTTTTAATTTAATGTTTATTTAATTTTATTTTAGGTTTATTTTATTTAGATTATTTATTCATACGTTTATTTTATTTTTTAGTTCACTATAGGTTTATATATATATAGTTTATTTTATTTTATTTTTGGGCTTAAGTTTAGGTTTTAGTTTAGGTTTTATTTTTAAATTTAGGTATAAGTTTTCTTAAGTTTATTTTATTTTATTTAGTTTAGGGTTTAGGTTTAGTTTATTTTAGGTTTAGGTTTAGGTTTTATTTATTTTAGTTTAGTTTATTTTAGTTTTGGTTTAGGTTTATTTTATCTTATTTATTTTATGTTTTGTTTTTTTTTTCGTTTAGGGTTTGCGTTTTACTTTTTATTTATTTTTAGGTTTATTTTTTAGGTTTAGATTTTTATTTAGTTTTTATTTTATTTTATTTTTCTTTTATTTTATATTTATTTTATGTTTAGTTTTTTTTATTTAGGTTTTTTGTTTTTATGTTTATTTTATTTTTTAGTTTAGTTTAGGTTTTTATTTATTTTACTTGAGTTTAGTTTTTTATTGTATTTTATTTTTAGGTTTAAGTTTAGGTTTAGGTTTTAATTTTAATTTATTTTTTAATTTATTCTCTTTAGGTTTATTTATTTATTTATTTATTTATTTTATTTTTAGGTTTTATTTAGTTTAGGTTTAGATTTTTAGGTTTTTAGGGTTAGGGTTTAGAGTTTAGGGTTTGGGGTTTAGGGTTATAGGTTTTAGGGTTTAGGGTATATGGTTTAAGGTTTGGGGTTTAGCATTTAATGTTTTATGGTTTAGGGTTTTAAGGTAATGGATTTAGGGTTTAAGGTTGTAGGTTTAGGGTTTAAACATTAGGGTTTAGGGTTAGGGTTTTATTTATTTATTTTTATTTTTTAAAATTAAGTAAGCCCATAGGTTTTGGATTATTTATTTTATTATTTTATTTATTTTAGTTTATTTTAATTTTTTTATTTCATTTTATTTTTATTTTTATTTAGTTTAATTTATATATTTTAGTTTTATTTATATTATTTTAGGTTTTTTATTTTAATTTATTTTTAGGTTTAGGTTTAGGTTTAAGTTTATTTTTTTAGTTTAGTTACATTTTTATTTTATTTTTTAAGTTTAGGTTTTATTTTTCATTTTTAGGTTTAGGTTTAGGTTTTTATTTTATCTTTTTTAGGTTTAGGTTTAAAGTATTTATTTTACATTTATTTTTAGGTTTTATTTTTTATTTTAGGTTTATGTTTAGGTTTTATTTATTTTGGTTTAGTTTATTTTAGTTTAGGTTTAGGTTATCTTTTAAATTTTATGTTTAGCCTTTTTTTTGTTTAGGGTTTAGGTTTTATTTTTTATTTATTTTTAGGTTTATTATTTAGGTTTAGGTTTTTATTTAGTTTTTATTTTATTTTATTTTAGGTTTATTTTATTTTTATTTTATTTTTATTTTTTAGTTTATTTTGGTTTTTTTTTTAGTTTAGTTTATGTTTTTATTTATTTTATTTTAATTTAGTTTTTATTTTATATTTATTTTTTTAGGTTTAAGTTTAGGTTTTAGTTTATGTTTTTATTTTGGTTTTATTTTTTATTTTTAGGTTTAGGTTTAGGTTTTTTTCTCTTAGGTTTAGGTTTTAAGTTTTTATTTTAGGTTCATTTTTAAGTTTTATTTTTAGTTTAGGTTTAGTTTTATTTTGAGTTTAGTTTATTTTATTTTATTTAGTTTAGGTTTAGGTTTTATTTGTTTTAGTTTAGGTTTAAGTTTAGTTTATTTTATTTATTTTATTTTTATTTTAGGTTGTTTTTTAGGTTAGGATTTAGGTTTTACTTTTTTTATTTTTTTAGGATTTATTTTAAAGTTTAGGTTTTTATTTAGTTTTTATTTTATTTTATTTTAGGTTTATTGTAGGTTTATTTTATTTTATTTTTTACATTTAGTTTTTATTTTATTTAGGTTTTTTATTCTTAGGTTTAATTTATTTTTTAGTTTAGTTTGCATTTCTATTTATTTTATTTTTAGGTTTATGTTTTAGTTTAGGTTTTTTTATTTATTTTATTTCTAGATTTTATATAGTTTAGTTTTAGGTTTTTATCTTTTTAGGGTTTAGGGTTTATGGTTTAGTGATTAGGGTTTATGGTCTACAGTTTTAGGGTTTAAGGTTTTAGGGTTTAGGGTTTAGCGTTAGCGTTTAGGGCTTAGAGTTTAGGGTTTAGTGTTTAGGTTTTAGGGTTTAAGGTTTTAGGGTTTAGGGTTTAGGGTTAGGGTTTAGGGTTTAGAGTTTAGGGTTTAGTTTAGGTTTTGGGTTTAGGGTTTTATGGTTTAGTGTTAACAGGGTTTAAGGTTTAAGGTTTAGAGTTTCTTTAGCTTTAGGTTTTGTTTTATTTAGGTTAGTTAGGGTTTAATGTTTAAGTTTTGAGGGTTTAGGGTTTTGAGTTTAGAGTTTAGGGTTAGGGTTAGGGTTTAGGGTTTACGGTTTAGGGTTTAGGGTTTAGAGTTTATGGTTAGTTTAGGGTTTAGGGTTTAAGGTTTTTTAGGGTCTAGGGTTTACGATTTAGCATTTAGGATTTAAGGTTTAGGGTTTAGGGTTAGGGTTTAGGATTAAGGGTTAGGGTTTAGGGTTTATGGTTATAGATTTTAGGTTTAGGGTTAGTTTTAGGGTTTAGGTTTTAGGGTTAGGGTTTTTTTATTTTTTATTATTTTTACTTTTTTTTAAAAATAGGTAAATTGGCAGGTTTAGGTTTATTTAGTTTATTTTTAATTTATTTTAGTTGATTTTATTTTTATCTTTATTTAGCTTTATTTTTATTTTTATTTAATTTTGTTTATTTATTTTAGATTTATTTATTTTAGTTTTGGTTTATTTATTTTAGTTTTCTTTTTAGGTTTAGAATTAGGTTTTGGTTTATTTTTAAGTATAGTTTTATTTTATTTTATTTTTTTAGGCTTTAGGTTTTATTTTTTTATTTTTTTGGTTTAGGTTTAGGTTTTTATTTTATTTTTGTAGGTTTAGGTTTTAGGTTTTTATTATAGGTTTACGTTTAGCTTTAATTTTTTAATTTAGGTTTACATTTATTTTTAGTTTATTTTATTTTATTTAGTTTAGATTTAAGTTTAGGTTTAGGTTTTTTTATTTGAGTTTAGTTTATTTTAGTGTTAGTTTTGGTTTATTTTATTTTTATTTTAATTTTTTATTTTATTTTTAGTTTAGGGTTTAGGTTTTATTTTTTTATTTATTTTTAGGTTATATTCTTAGATTTATTGTTTAGGTTTAGGTTTTTATTTAATTTTTATATTATTATTTATTTTATTTTTTATTTTTATCTGAGGTATACTTTTTATTTTATTTAGGTTTTTTATTTATAGTTTAGTTTATGTTTTAATTTATTTTATTTTAGTTTAGTTTTTATTTTTTATTTTATTTTATTTTTAGGTTTAGGTTTAAGTTTAGGTTTAGGTTTGAGGTTTATGATTTAGTTTATTTTTTTATTATTTTTATTTTTATTTTTTATTTTTGTTAATGTTTTCTTATTTATTTTATTTTTAGCTTTTATTTAGTTTAGGCTTAGGTTTTTAGCTTTTTATGGTTTAGGGTTTACTATTTAGGGTTTAAGATTTTTAGGGTTTAGGGTTTAGTGTTTAGGGATTAGGGTTTATGATTTAGGGTTTTAGGGTTTTAGGTTTTAGGGTTTAGGGTTAGGGTTTAGGGTTTAATGTTTAGGGTTTAGTGTTTAGGTTTTTGGTTTAGGGTTTTTAAGGTTTAGGGTTTAGGGTTTAGTGTTAGCTTAGGGTTTAAGGTTTAAGGTTTAGGGTTTAGGGTTTAGGCTTTAGGCTTTAGGGTTTTTAGGGTTTTATGTTTAGGGTTAGTTTAGGGTTTAGTGTTTAAGGTTTGAGGGTTTAAGGTTTTGGGTTTAGAGTTTAGGGTTAGGGTTAGGGTTTAGGGTTTAGGGTTTAAGGTTTAGGGTTTAGGGTTTAGAGTTTATGGTTAGTTTAGGGTTTAAGGTTTTTTAGGGTCTAGGGTTTACAATTGAGCATTTAGGGTTTTTTAGGGTCTATTTTTAGGTTTACATTATTATTTAGTTTTTATTTTATTTTATTTTAAATTTATTTTTTGTTTTTTTTAATTTTATTTTACATTTAGGGTTTTTGTTCATAAGTTTATTTTATTTCTTTTATTTAGTTTAGGTTTTTATTTATTTTATTTTAGTTTATTTTATTTTATTTTTATGTTAAGTTTATGTTTTAGTTTAGGTTTTTATTTTATTTTATTTTTCGGTCTTATTTAGTTTAGGTTTGGGTTTTTAGGATTTTAGGGTTTAGGGTTTAGGGTTTAGGGTTTAGGGTTTAGGATTTTGGATTTTAGGGTTTAGGGTTTTAGCGTTAAGGGTTTAGGGTTATGGTTTAGTGTTTAAGCTTTAGGGTTTAGGGTTTTTAAGCTTTAGGGTTTGGGGTTTAGCATTAGCTTAGGGTTTAGGGTTTAAGGTTTAGGGTTTAGGATTTAGGGTTTAAGGTTTTTGGGGTTTAGGGTTAGTTTAGGATTTAGGGTTTAGGATTTTAGGGTTTAGGGTATAGGGTTAGGGTTAGAGTCTATTGTTTAGGGTTTATGGTTTGTTTAGGGTTTAAGGATTTTTAGAGCTTAGGGTAGAGTGTTTAGGGTTTAAGGTTTAGGGTTTTTGGGTTTAGGGTTTAAGGTTTAGGGTTTAAGATTTTAACGTTTAGGGTTTAGGGTTTAGGGTTTATGGTTGTAGGTTTAAGGTTTAGAGTTTAGGGTTTATGGTTAGTTTTAGGGTTTAGGGTTTAGTGTTAAGGTTTTTTTATTTTTTATGTATTTTCATTTTTTTTAAATTAAGTAAGCTGGTAGGTTTAAGATTATTTAGTTTATTATTTATTTATTTTATTTTTTTAGATTTTTTAATTTGATTTAAATTTATTTTTATTTTTATTTAGTTTAGTTTATTTATTTTAGTTTATTTTTTAGGTTTAGGTTTAGGTTTAAGTTTATTTTTTAGTTTAGTTTTATTTTTATCTTACTTTTTTAGGTTTAGTTTTTTTTTTTTTTTTTTTTAGGTTTAGGTTTAAGTTTTTATTTTAAGTTTTAATTTTTTAGGTTAGGTTTAGTTTTTTTTTAATTTAGTTTAATTTATTTAATTTAGGTTTATGGTTAGGTTTATGTTTTATTTTTATTTATATTTTCTAGTTTAGGGTTTAGGTTTTATTTTTTATTTATTTTTAGGTTTTATTTTTATGTTTATTATTTTGGTTTAGGTTTTTATTTAGTTTTTATTATATATTATTTTACTTTTATTTTATTTTTATTTTAGGTTTAGTTTTTTTATTTAGGTTTTTTATTTTTTATTTTAGTTTAGGTTTTTATTCATTTTATTTTATTTTAGTTTTTATTTATTTTATTTTCATTTTAGGTTTTGGTTTAGGTTTAGGTTTATATTTTAGTTTATGTTTTCATTTATTTTTATTATTTTATTATATTTTTGTTAGGTTTATTTATTTATTTTTTTAGCTTTTATTTAGTTTAGCTTAATGTTTTTATCTTATTTGTGTTTAGGGTTTAGGGTTTAGGATTAGTTAAGGGTTTAGGGTTTGGGATTTATGGTTTTGGGTTTACGATTTAGGGTTTAGATTTTAGGTTTTATTTCTTAGGATTTAGGGTTTTAGGGTTTAGGGTTCAAGGTTTAGGGTATGTTTTTATTTTATATTATTTATTTATTTTATTTTTGTTTAGGTTTTATTTATTTATTTTATTTTTAGATTTTATTTAATTTAGGTTCAACATTTTAGCTATTTAGTGTTTAGGATTTAAGGTTAGTTTAAGGTTTATGATTTATAATTTAGTGTTTGGGGTTTAGGGTTTAGAGTTTGGGGTATTATTTGGGTTTAGGGTTTTTGGTTTAGTTTTAAAGTTTAGGGTTTATGGTTTTAGTGTTAATTTAGTTTAGGGCCCAGGGTTTTATGGTTTAGTTTAGGGTTTAGGGTTTAGAGTTTTTGGGTTTAAGGTTTAAAGTTTAGGGTTTAGGTTTTAAGTTTAGGCTTTAGGGTTTTAGGGTTTAGGGTTTAGTGGTAGTTTAGGTTTTATTTAGTGTTTTGGCTTTAAGGTTTAAGATTTTAGGTTTAGGTTAGCTTGGTTTATGGCTTTGGTTTAAGGTTTAGGGTTTAGGGTTTATGGTTTAGGTTTTAGGGTTTAGTTTCAGGTTTTGGGTTTAAAGTTTAAGGCTTTTTTGGCTTTAGGGTTTAGGGTTGTGGGTTTAGGGTTTAGGGTTTAGGGTTAGGATTAGGGTTTAGGGTTTAGTGTTTAAAGTTGTAGGTTTAGGTTTTATGATTAGTTTTAGGGTTTAGGGTTTAGGATTTACGGTTTAGGATTTATAATTTATTTACTTTATTTACTCTATTGTTTATTTTTTTATTTTTTTTATTTAGGTTTGTTTTATATTTTTATTTAGTTTAGAAATCTAATTTAGGTTTATTTTAGTTTCTTTTTTTGGGTTTAGATTTAGGTTTATGTTTATTTTTTATTTTAGTTTTATTTTTATTTTGCTTTTTAGGTTTAAGTTTTATTTTTCATTTTTACATTTAGGTTTAGGTTTTTATTTTATTTTTTTAGGTTTAGGTTTTAGATTTTTATTTTAGGTTTATTTTTAGATTTTTTTTAGTTTAGGTTTAGGTTTATTTTTATTTTATTTAGTTTAGGGTTTAGGTTTAGTTTATTTTAGGTTTAGGTTGAGGTTTTATTTGAATAGTTTAGTTTATTATAGTTTAGTTTATTTTTTATTTATTTTTATTATTTATTTTTTGTTTATTTTTTAGGTTTAAGTTTTTATTTAGTTTTTATTTTAATTTTATTTTAGGTTTATTTTATTTTTATTTTATGTTTAGCTTTTAATTTGTTTAGGTTTTTTATTTTTTGGTTTATTTTATGTTTTTAATTTAGTTTAGGTTTTTATTTCTTTTATTTTTGTTTAGTTTTTATTTTATATTTTATTTTCTTTTTAAATTTAGGTATAGGTTTAGGTTTAGTTTAAGTTTTAGTTTAGGTTTTTATTTTACTTTTTCATTATTTTATTTTGATTTAAGTTTTTTTATTTATTTTATTTTTAGGTTTAATTTAGTTTAAGTTTATGTTTTTAACTTTTTAGGGTTTAGGGATTAGGGTTAGGGGCTTAAGGTTTAGGGTTTAGGGTTTAGAGTTTAGGGTTTAGGGTTTGGGGTTTAGGTTTTAGGGTTTTAAAGTTTAGGGTTTAGGGTTTAGGGTTTAGAATATAGTGTTTTTAGGGTTTAGGGTTTAGTGTTTAGGGTTTAGGGTTTAGGTTTTAGGTCAAGGGTACTGGTTTTAGTTTAGTGTTTAGGATTTTTGGTTTTTTTTAATAGAGAACAAATTCATATTCAACATTTCTTTTTCGATTTCATCAACCACATAACACACAAAGTTTTCTAACACACAAGCAATGTCATAGATAAAAAATGAGTTCACATAGAGCAAATCAAAAACCCTAGATAATTAGAGCCATCTCTACTATAAAGTCATAGTTCCATAAGCGATAGGTCGGATCGGTCGTTCTTTAATTTCTCAAGTTCCCATTAGAACCACCCCAGCCTCTTGAGTAGCCGGATCCACAATCATATCCCCGATCTCTCCCTCCGCCACCACTATGGCTGTAACCTCCGTCGCTCCTCCTGCTTCCATAACCTCCACTACTCAAACCATCACCTCCATAACCAACAACACCTCCAAATCCCCTGCCACCACTGTGATAACTACCGCCTCTGCCTTCGCCTCCACCATCAGATCTAGACTGAGCTTGCTTGATAGAGATGTTCCTATCGTTAAGGTTCTGCCAGTTCTTAGGGTTTAGGTTTAGGTTTATTAGGTTTTAAGGTTTAGGTTTATTTTTTAATTTATTTAGTTACTTTAGGTGATTTAGGGTTTGGGCTTTAGGTTTAGGGTTAGGGTTTAGGGTTCAAGGTTTAAGGTTTAGGGTTGTGGTTTTAGAGATTATGCTTTTAGGGTTTAGGATTTGCATAGATTTTATAGGGTTTAGGGTTTAGGGTTTAAGGTTGTATGTTTAGGGTTTAAGGTTTAGGGTTTAGAGTTTAGGATTTAGGGTTTATGGTCTTTCTTTAAAATTAAGTAAACCTGGTAAGTTTAGGTTTATTAAGTTTATTTTTTATTTAGGTTTTTTATTTTAGTTGATTTTTTAGTTGAGCTTTATTTTTATTTTATTTTTTAGGTTTAGGTTTTACTTGTAGGTTTTATAAAAGCTTTTTAGGTTTTCATTTTAGGTTTATTTTTAGGTTTCATTTTTTAGTTTAGGTTTAGTTTTAGGTTTAGTTTATTTTAGTTTAATTTAATTTAATTTAGGTTTTGGTTTATTTTATTTTGATTAATTTATTTTTATTTTAGGTTCAGGTTTTAATTTAATGTTTATTTAATTTTATTTTAGGTTTGTTTTATTTAGATTATTCATTCATAAGTTTATTTTATTTTTTAGTTCACTATAGGTTTATATATATATATAGTTTATTTTATTTTATTTTTGGGCATAAGTTTAGGTTTTAGTTTAGGTTTTATTTTTAAATTTAGGTATAAGTTTTCTTAAGTTTATTTTATTTTATTTAGTTTAGGGTTTAGGTTTAGTTTATTTTAAGTTTAGGTTTAGGTTTTATTTATTTTAGTTTAGTTTATTTTAGTTTTGGTTTAGGTTTATTTTATCTTGTTTATTTTATGTTTTCATTTTTTTTTTCATTTAGGGTTTGCGTTTTATTTTTTATTTATTTTTAGGTTTATTTTTTAGGTTTAGATTTTTATTTAGTTTTTATTTTATTTTATTTTACTTTAATTTTATATTTATTTTATGTTTAGTTTTTTTTATTTAGGTTTTTTATTTATTTATTTTTATTTTTTTAAATTAAGTAAGCCCATAGGTTTTGGATTATTTATTTTATTATTTTATTTATTTTAGTTTATTTTAATTTTTTTATTTCAATTTATTTTTATTTTTATTTAGTTTAATTTATATATTTTAGTTTTATTTAAATTGTTTTAGGTTTTTTATTTTAATTTATTTTTTAGGTTTAGGTTTAGGTTTAAGTTTATTTTTTTAGTTTAGTTACATTTTTATTTTATTTTTTAAGTTTAGGTTTTATTTTTCATTTTTAGGTTTAGGTTTAGGTTTTTATTTTATCTTTTTTAGGTTTAAGTTTAAAGTATTTATTTTACATTTATTTTTAGGTTTAATTTTTATTTTAGGTTTAAGTTTAGGTTTTATTTATTTTAGTTTAGTTTATTTTAGTTTAGGTTTAGGTTATCTTTTTAATTTTATGTTTAGCCTTTTTTTAGTTTAGGGTTTAGGTTTTATTTTTTATTTATTTTTAGGTTTATTATTTAGGTTTAGGTTTGTATTTAGTTTTTATTTTATTTTATTTTAGGTTTATTTTATTTTTATTTTATTTTTATTTTTTAGTTTATTTTGGTTTTTTTTAGTTTAGTTTATGTTTTTATTTATTTTATTTTAATTTAGTTTTTACTTTATATTTATTTTTTTAGGTTTAAGTTTAGGTTTTATTTTATGTTTTTATTTTGGTTTTATTTTTTATTTTAGGTTTAGGTTTAGGTTTTTTTCTCTTAGGTTTAGGTTTTAAGTTTTTATTTTAGGTTCATTTTTAAGTTTTATTTTTTAGTTTAGGTTTAGTTTTATTTTTAGTTTAGTTTATTTTATTTTATTTAGTTTAGGTTTAGGTTTTATTTGTTTTAGTTTAGGTTTAAGTTTAGTTTATTTTATTTATTTTATTTTTATTTTAGGTTATTTTTAGTTTAGGGTTTAGGTTTTACTTTTTTTATTTTTTTTGGATTTATTTTAGAGTTTAGGTTTTTATTTAGTTTTTATTTTATTTTATTTTAGGTTTATTGTAGGTTTATTTTATTTTATTTTTTACATTTAGTTTTTATTTTATTTAGGTTTTTTATTCTTAGGTTTAATTTATTTTTTAGTTTAGTTTGCATTTCTATTTATTTTATTTTTAGGTTTAGATTTTAGTTTAGGTTTATTTATTTATTTTATTTCTAAATTTTATTTAGTTTAGTTTTAGGTTTTTATCTTTTTAGGGTTTAGGGTTTATGGTTTAGGGATTAGGGTTTATGGTTTGGGGTTTTAAGGTTTAAGGTTTTAGGGTTTAGGGTTTAGGGTTAGGGTTTATGGTTTAGAGTTTAGGGTTTAGTGTTTAGGTTTTATGGTTTAAGGTTTTAGGGTTTAGGGTTTAGGGTTAGGGTTTAGGGTTTAGAGTTTAGGGTTTAGTGTTTAGGTTTTTGGGTTTAGGGTTTTAGGTTTAGTATTTGGGTTTAAGTTTAGTTTAGTTTCTTTTGGTTTTGTTTTAGGTTTAGGTTAGTTTAGGGTTTAATGTTTATGGTTTGAGGGATTAGGGTTTTGGGTTTAGAGTTTAGGGTTAGGGTTAGGGTTTAGGGTTTAAGGTTTAGGGTTTAGGGTTTAGAGTTTATGGTTAGTTTAGGATTTAGGGTTTAAGGTTTTTTAGGGTCTAGGGTTTACGATTTAGCATTTAGGGTTTAGGGTTTAGGGTTTAAGGTTAGGGTTTAGGATTAAGGGTTTAGGGTTTAGGGTTTATGGTTGTAGATTGTAGGTTTAGGGTTAGTTTTAGGGTTTAGGTTTTAGGGTTAGGTTTTTTTTATTTTTTATTATTTTTACTTTTTTTTTAAAATTAGGTAAACTGGCAGGTTTAGGTTTATTTAGTCTATTTTTTATTTATTTTAGTTGATTTTATTTTTATATTTATTTAGCTTTATTTTTATTTTTATTTAATTTTGTTTATTTATTTTAGATTTATTTATTTTTGTTTTGGTTTATTTGTTTTAGTTTTCTTTTAGGTTTAGAATTAGGTTTTGGTTTATTTTTAAGTATAGTTTTATTTTTATTTTATTTTTTAGGCTTTAAGTTTTATTTTTTATTTTTTGGTTTAGGTTTAGGTTTTTATTTTATTTTTGTAGGTTTAGGTTTAGGTTTTTATTTTAGGTTTAAGTTTAGCTTTAATTTTATAATTTAGGTTTACATTTATTTTTAGTTTATTTTATTTTATTTAGTTTAGATTTAAGTTTAGGTTTAGGTTTTTTTATTTGAGTTTAGTTTATTTTAGTGTTAGTTTAGGTTTATTTTATTTTTATTTTAGTTTTTTATTTTATTTTTAGTTTAGGGTTTAGGTTTTATTTTTTTATTTATTTTTTGGTTCTATTTTTAGATTTATTGTTTAGGTTAGGTTTTTATTTAGTTTTTATATTATTATTTGTTTTATTTTTTATTTTTATCTTAGGTATACTTTTTATTTTATTTAAGTTTTTTATTTATAGTTTAGTTCATGTTTTAATTTATTTTATTTTAGTTTAGTTTTTATTTTTTATTTTATTTTATTTTTAGGTTTAGGTTTAAGTTTAGGTTTAGGTTTAGGGTTTAGGATTTATATTTTATTTTTTATTTTATTTTTATTTTTTATTTTTATTTAGGTTTTCTTATTTATTTTATTTTTAGGTTTTATTTAGTTTAGGCTTAGGTTTTTAGCTTTTTAGGGTTTAGGGTTTACTATTTAGATTTTAAGATTTTTAGGGTTTAGGGTTTAGTGTTTAGGGATTAGGGTTTATGGTTTAGGGTTTTAGGGTTTAAGGTTTTAGGGTTTAAGGTTTAGGGTTAGGGTTTAAGGTTTAAAGTTTAAGGTTTAGTGTTTAGGTTTTTGGGTTTAGGGTTTTTAGGTTTGGGGTTTAGGGCTTAGTGTTAGCTTAGGGTTTAAGGTTTAAGGTTTAGGGTTTAGTTTAGGCAGGCTTTAGTTTTAGGTTTTGTGTTTAGGTTTAGGGTTTAGTGTTTAAGGTTTGAGGTTTTAAGGTTTTGGGTTTAGAGTTTAGGGTTAGGGTTAGGGTTTAGGGTTTAGGGTTTAAGGTTTAACGTTTAGGGTTTAGAGTTTATGGTTAGTTTAGGGTTTAGAGTTTAGGGTTTTTTAGGGTCTAGGGTTTACGATTTAGCGTTTAGGTTTTTTAGGGTCTATTTTTAGGTTTACATTATTATTTAGTTTTTATTTTATTTTATTTTAAATTTATTTTTGGTTTTTTTAAATTTTATTTTACATTTAGGGTTTTTGTTCATAGGTTTATTTTATTTCTTTTGTTTAGTTTAGGTTTTTATTTATTTTATTTTAGTTTATTTTATTTTATTTTTATGTCAAGTTTTGGTTTTAGTTTAAGTTTTCATTTTATTTTATTTTTTGGTCTTATTTAGTTTAGGTTTGGGTTTTTAGGATTTTAGGGTTTAGGGTTTAGGGTTTAGGGTTTAGGATTTTGGATTTTAGGGTTTAGGGTTTTAGCGTTAAGGGTTTAATGTTATGGTTTAGGTTTAAACTTTAGGTTTAGGTTTTAGGCTTTAGGGTTTGGGGTTTAGCATTAGCTTAGGGTTTAAGGTTTAAGGTTTAGGGTTTAGGATTTAGGGTTTAAGGTGTTTGGGGTTTAGGGTTTAGGGTTTAGGGTTAGTTTAGGATTTAGGGTTTAGGATTTTAGGGTTTAGGGTATAGGGTTAGGGTTAGAGTCTAGTGTTTAGGGTTTATGGTTTGTTTAGGGTTTAGGGATTTTTAGGGTTTAGGGTAGAGTGTTTAGGGTTTAAGGTTTAGGGTTTTTGGGGTTAGGGTTTAAGGTTTAGGGTTTAAGATTTTAATGTTTAGGGTTTAGGGTTTAGGGTTTATGGTTGTAGGTTTAGAGTTTAGGGTTTATGGTTAGTTTTAGGGTTTAGGGTTTAGAGTTAAGGTTTTTTTATTTTTTATGTATTTTTATTTTTTTTAAATTAAGTAAGCTGGTAGGTTTAAGATTATTTAGTTTATTATTTATTTATTTATTTTATTTTATTAGATTTTTTAATTTGATTTAAATTTATTTTTATTTTTATTTAGTTTAGTTTATTTATTTTAGTTTATTTTTAAGATTTAGGTTTAGGTTTAAGTTTATTTTTTAGTTTAGTTTTATTTTTATCTTACTTTTTTAGGCTTAGTTTTTTTTTAAATTTTTAGGTTTAGGTTTAAGTTTTTATTTTAAGTTTTAATTTTTTAGGTTAGGTTTAGTTTTTTTTAATTTAGTTTATTTTATTTAATTCAAGTTTATGGTTAGGTTTATGTTTTATTTTTATTTATATTTTCTAGTTTAGGGTTTAGGTTTTATTTTTTATTTATTTTTAGGTTTTATTTTTATGTTTATTATTTTGGTTTAGGTTTTTATTTAGTTTTTATTATATATTATTTTACTTTTATTTTATTTTTATTTTAAGTTTAGTTTTTTATTTAGGTTTTTTATTTTTTTATTTTAGTTTAGGTTTTTATTCATTTTATTTTAGTTTAG
This sequence comes from Cymbidium sinense, assembly GCA_021442155.1. Lineage (NCBI taxonomy): Eukaryota > Viridiplantae > Streptophyta > Magnoliopsida > Asparagales > Orchidaceae > Cymbidium > Cymbidium sinense. The sequence continues at coordinate 64,623,975 of CM038214.1, read as the reverse complement.
TTTTTATTTATTTTATTTTCATTTTAGGTTTTGGTTTAGGTTTAGTTTTAGATTTTAATTTATGTTTTCATTTATTTTTATTATTTTATTATATTTTTGTTTAGGTTTATTTATTTATTTTTTTAGCTTTTATTTAGTTTAGCTTAATGTTTTTATCTTATTTGTGTTTAGGGTTTAGGGTTTAGGGTTTGGGATTTAGGGTTTAGGGTTTACGATTTAGGGTTTAGATTTTAGGTTTTATTTCTTAGGATTTAGGGTTGAGGGTTTTAGGGTTTAGGTTTCAAGGTTTAGGGTATGTTTTTATTTTATATTATTTATTTATTTTATTTTAGTTTAGGTTTTATTTATTTATTTTATTTTTAGGTTTTATTTAATTTAGGTTCAGCATTTTAGCTATTTAGTGTTGAAGATTTAAGGTTAGTTTAAGGTTTACGATTTATAATTTAGTGTTTGGGGTTTAGGGTTTAGAGTTTAGGGTATTTTTTGGGTTTAGGGTTTTTGGTTTAGGGTTTTAAAGTTTAGGGTTTATGGTTTAGGTGTTAGGATTTAAGGTTTAGGGTTTAAGGTTTTATGGTTTAGTTTAGGATTTAGGGTTTAGGGTTTAGAGTTTTTGGGTTTAAGGTTTAAAGTTTAGGGTTTAGGTTTTAGGTTTAGGCTTTAGGGTTTTAGGGTTTAGGGTTTAGGGTTAGGGTTTAGGGTTTAGGGTTTTGGATTTAGTGTTTAGGCTTTAAGGTTTAGGGTTTTTAGGGTTTAGGATTTAGGGTTTAGGGTTAGCTTAAGGTTTATGGGCTTTTTTTGGGTTTAAGGTTTAGGGTTTAGGGTTTATGGTTTAGGGTTTAGGGTTTAGTTTCAGGTTTTGGGTTTAAAGTTTAAGGCTTTTTTGGCTTTAAGGTTTAGGGTTGTGGGTTTAGGGTTAGGATTAGGGTTTAGGGTTTAGGGTTTAGGATTTACGGTTTAGGATTTATGATTTGTTTACTTTATTTACTCTATTGTTTATTTTTTTATTTTTTTATTCAAGTTTATTTTATATTTTTGTTTAGTTTAGAAATCTAATTTAGGTTTATTTTAGTTTCTTTTTTTAGGTTTAGATTTAGGTTTATGTTTATTTTTTTTTATTTTAGTTTTATTTTTATTTTGCTTTTTAGGTTTAAGTTTTATTTTTTAGTTTTACATTTAGGTTTAGGTTTTTATTTTATTTTTTAGGTTTAGGTTTTAGGTTTTTATTTTAGGTTTATTTTTAGATTTTTTTTAGTTTAATTTTAGGTTTATTTTTATTTTATTTAGTTTAGGGTTTAGGTTTAGTTTATTTTAGGTTTAGGTTGAGGTTTTATTTGAATAGTTTAGTTTATTATAGTTTAGTATATTTTTTATTTATTTTTAGGATTTATTTTTTGTTCATTTTTTAAGTTTAAGTTTTTATTTAGTTTTTATTTTATTTTATTTTAGGTTTATTTTATTTTTATTTTATGTTTTTAATTTAGTTTAGGTTTTTATTTCTTTTATTTCAGTTTAGTTTTTATTTTATATTTTGTTTTCTTTTCAAGTTTAGGTATAGGTTTAGGTTTAGTTTAAGTTTTAGTTTAGGTTTTTATTTTACTTTTTTATTGTTTTATTTTGATTTAAGTTTTTTTATTTATTTTATTTTTAGGTTTAATTTAGTTTAGGTTTATGTTTTTAACTTTTTAGGGTTTAGGGATTAGGGTTATGGGCTTAAGGTTTAGGGTTTAGGGTTTAGAGTTTAGGGTTTAGGGTTTGGGGTTTAGGGTTTAGGGTTTTAAAGTTTAGGGTTTAGGGTTTAGGGTTTAGAATATAGTGTTTTTAGGGTTTAGGGTTTAGTGTTTAGGGTTTAGGGTTTAGGTTTTATGTCAAGGGTACTGATTTTAGTTTGGTGTTTAGGATTTTTGGTTTTTTTTTAATAGAGAACAAATTCAGATTCAACATTTCTTCTTTTGATTTCATCAACCACATAACACACAAAGTTTTTTAACCCACAAGCGATGACATAGATAAAAAATGAGCACACATAGAGCAAATCAAAAACCCTAGATAATTAGAGCCATCACTACTATAAAGACACAGTTCCATAAGCGATAGGTCGGATCGATCGTTCTTCAATTTCTCAAGTTCCCATTAGAACCACCCCGGCCTCTCGAGTAGCGGGATCCGCCATCATATCCCCAATCTCTCCCTCTGCCACCACTATGGCTGTAACCTCTGTCGCTCCTCCCGCTTCCATAAACTCCACTACTCAAACCATCACCTCCATAACCAACAACACCTCCAAATCCCCTGCCACCACTGCGATAACTACCGCCTCTGCCTTTGCCTCCACCATCAGATATAGACTGAGCTTGCTTGATAGATATGTTCCTATCGTTAAGGTTCTGCCAGTTCTTAGGGTTTAGGTTTAGGTTTATTAGGTTTAAGGTTTAGGTTTATTTTTTAATTTATTTAGTTACTTTAGGTATAGATTTAGGGTTTGGGCTTTAGGGTTTAGGGTTAGGGTTTAGGGTTCAAGGTTTAAGGTTTAGGGTTTAGGGTTTTAGAGATTATGCTTTTAGGGTTTAGGATTTCGGGTATAGGATTTTGTAGGGTTTAGGGTTTAGGGTTTAAGGTTGTATGTTTAGGGTTTAAGGTTTAGGGTTTAGAGTTTAGGATTTAGGGTTTATGGTCTTTCTTTAAAATTAAGTAAACCTGGTAAGTTTAGGTTTATTAAGTTTATTTTTTATTTAGGTTTTTTATTTTAGTTTATTTTTTAGTTGAGTTTTATTTTTATTTTATTTTTTAGGTTTAGGTTTTATTTGTAGTTTTTATTTTATCTTTTTAGGTTTTCATTTTGGGTTTATTTTTAGGTTTCATTTTTTAGTTTAGGTTTAGTTTTAGGTTTTGTTTATTTTATTTTAATTTAATTTAATTTAGGTTTTGGTTTATTTTATTTTGATTAATTTATTTTTATTTTAGGTTTAGGTTTTAATTTGATGTTTATTTAATTTTATTTTAGGTTTATTTTATTTAGATTATTTATTCATAAGTTTATTTTATTTATTTAGTTTTATAGGTTATATATATATATATATATATATATATATATATATATATATATATATATATATATATATATATATATATATATATATATATATATATATATATATATATATATATATATATATATAGTTTATTTTATTTTATTTTTAGGCTTAAGTTTAGGTTTTAGTTTAGGTTTTATTTTATTTTATTTAGGTTAATATTTTTTTATTTATTTTATTTTTAGGTTTTATTTAGTTTTGGTTTAGGTTTTTAGGTTTTCAAGGTTTAGGGTTTAGGGTTTAAGGTTTAAGGTTTAGGGCTTTAGGGCTTAGGGTTTTAGGGTTTAGGGTTTAGGGTTAAGGTTTTAGGTTTTGGGTTTAGGGTTTAGTGTTTAGGCTTTAGGGTTTATGGTTTTTAGGTTTAGGGTTTAGGGTTTAGGGTTTAGAGTTAGCTTAGGTTTTAGGGTTAGTTTAGGGTTTAGGGTTTAGGTTTTAGGGTTTTTATGGTTTAGGATTTAGGGTTTAGGGTTAGTTTCAAATTTAGAGTTTAGGGTTTTAGGGTATTAGGGTTTATGGTTTAGGGTTAGGGTATAGGGTTTAGTGTTTAGGGTTTAGGGTTTAGGGTTTTGGGTTTGGGGTTTAGTGTTTAGGGTTCATTATTTAAGTTTAGGGTTTAGGGTTTCGGGTTAGTTTTAGGGTTTAGGGTTTACGTTTTAGGGTTTAGGGTTTGACATTTAGGGTTTACGTTTTAGGGTTTAGGGTTTAGGTTTTATGGTTTAGGGTTTAGGGTTTAAGGTTTTTTTTAAAAAAGTTAAGTAAACTAGTAGGTTTAGGGTTATTTAGTTTATTTTTTATTTTTATTTATATTTTTTTATTTTTTATTTAGTTTAGTTTATTTATTTAGGTTTATTTATTTTAGTTTAGGTTTTTTATTTTAGTTTATTTTTAGGTTTAGGTTTAGGTTTATGTTTATTTTTTTATTTAGTTTAATTTTAATTTTATTTTTTAAGTTTAAGTTTTATTTTTTATTTTTGGGTTTAGGTTAAGGTTTTTATTTTTTATTTTTTAGGTTTATGTTTTAGGTTTATTTTTTTAGGTTTGTTTAATGTTTAGGTTTAGGTTAATTTTTAGTTTATTTTATTTTATTTAGTTTAGGGTTTAAGTTTAGTTTATTTTAGGTTTAGGTTTAGGTTTTATTTATTTTAGTTTAGTTTATTTTAGGTTTAGGGTTTTTTTTTAATTTAAGGCTTATGTTTTATTTTTTATTTATTTTTAGGTTTATTTAATATGTTTAAGTGTTTATTTAATTTTTATTTTATTTATTTTTATTTTACGTTTAGTTTTATTTTATTTAGATTTATTTTATTTTTTTAGTTTAGTTTAGGTTTTTATTTATTTTATTTTAGTTTAGTTTAAGGTTTAGGTTTATAGGTTTTAGGGTTTAGGGTTTAGGGTTTAGGGTTTAAGGTTTAAGGTTTAGGGTTTAGGGTTTGGGGTTTAAGGTTTAGGGTTTAGGGTTTAGGGTTTAGGGTTTAGGGTTGTATGTTTGGGTTCAGGTTTTTGTTTGAGGTTTAGGGTTTTTGGTTTTTTTTTTAAACAGAGAATAAATTTAGATTCAACATTTCTTCTTTTTGATTTCATCAACCAAGTGAGGTAATCAGATGAACTCCTTAGGGTTAGTTAAAGCCTCGTATTCCTGGGATTTCCAAACTATTTACCCATTACCATTCAATCATATATAAATCAACACATGAATAGAGGAAAGAGAACCCAACATTCATGTACTTAAGCTATAAGCACATGCATGTCTTATGTATTTATATCTACCATTATAACATATATTATTATTCATTTATACGCTTTTGAAAAATACATTTGGATTTAATAGTGATAATAGCTATGCATATATTAAATTAAGTGAACACATGCAAGCTTACATAAAGGAAATCCATTTTATTTTACTTGATTTTGAAAAGATGGATGCATGGATTCAAATAACATGCCAAATTTAACATATTAGAAAGAGAATAATCAAATATAAGCATGTGATTCATTTAGCCAAACTAGTTCTTAAGGACAATCAAATAAATTAAGATTATTTAAAGAAAACCAAAGCTTCTTTATTAATTAAGTTTTGGATTTGATTTGATTTAAAGAGGAGAAGAGAAATCATCACTTGTTGTTTTAAACCCATTCCCACATTAGTGATTTGAATTAATTTAAGGAAATGTAATTAAGTTGATTTTATGGGTTAATTAAGTTGAACCTTTAATTAGATGAATTAATTACCCTTACCTATGTCACCTCAAAGTAATTCATTTAATAATTATGAGCCAACATGATATGCATGGAAAATAAACTTGAAATGATCCTATGAAATAAAAGTAGCCTAATGCAATTGGTTCATGATTAATAGTTAATTAGATTAAGGGACTTAATTAATTACTCTTATGGTTTTCCCACACAGGTGGACTAACCATAATTTCATTAAACTCATTTAGGCTATTAAACACCTAAAGATCTACCCCATGATTTAATTAATGAAGGTCTGATGTGATTATGATTTCAGTTTGATTTAGTGATTTAATTAATTAGTTAAATCTTAATTAATTTCATTTTAAAAAAAGGGTGAAATGAACTTAGGGAAAGGGGTCCGAACCCTATTCCTTAGTTCACTTATTGTTGAAAAATGATTAGTATATTTAATTAACCAAATTAATACTGCTAATGGGATTAATTAATCATTAATTGACTTAAAAGAGTAATTAAGGTTTAATTAGTCAATTTTCCTATTTAAATGACCAATAAATCCCATGCAAAGCATGGGAGGCAGAGGTCATCTCATTAAATTAACCTACAAAATTTGAGATTAATTGCTCAAGTAATTAAGAATTAATTAAGCTAACAAAATTTGTAATTAAACTTTAATTAAACCTTAATTATTACTCAAAATTAATTTAAATCATTTTTAATTAATTCTCCTCTGAAATACCTTTAAAATGAGTATTTTTTGTATTTTTTTATTTCAGTATGCTTTTTTATGATTTTTAGAAGTTTCAGCCATTAAAAATGAATACATAAGCCAAATCCTGTTTGCTCCACATAGCACACTAACGTGGCATGCCTTCCATGTGGCATCATGGGATTGGCTACTTAAATCTTATCTGACTCAGCACCTACGAAGCAGCAGCAGATGCGCTTTCTCGTCCACCATTCGATCTAAGATCGGATGGTTACAATTAAACCCATAGCTTAATAGGATTAAATTGGATCAATTCCTTGACGTTCACTCAGAATTGATGATTTGGAGCTCTGCTTTAATCGAAGACTCACCTTTGATGTTTAGGAAGGTTGGGAGATGATTCGTTCTTGCTCGACGAGGCCTATGGAAGGTGCATGCAAAGTTAATTTAAGTTTGACGGAGAAATGGAAAAGTTATGTCAAAAATGGTAGTGTTCAATTTCAAGAAGGACATGAATGGAATTTTCCAATTGAGGAGCGAGCTTAGAAGCTTAGGGAATGGCTCTAGCAGCTTATCTTGGGTAGTTAGGGATTTGAGTAATTATTTTTGTGTGTGTTTGAGTGGAAATAAGGGGGTGTTATTACCACCATTCATCTTGATTGGATGGTGGGATCAGGTTTGGCTTCTAGTGGCTGTCCAGCCATCTCAGGGAGTCATGCGTGGAAGGGAGGAGGCGAGTTGGCTCGGCTTGGTTGGTTGAAGGTGTGGAGGTGGCTGCCAATGAGGAATCATGGGTATCTTATGGGTTTCAAATGCTCCAATGGGGAGGGTGAGGTGATTTCAACTCCTATGGGTATGGCCAACCCAACCACCCATTAAGTTAGGTCAGGTCCTGTGTGTACCTAGTGGACCATTGGGAGAGTACCAAGTCGCCAAGGAATGGAAATGACCACTTACATGGGTGATTTATCTCATGTGATGGAATTGACCCAAGGGTAGAATGATCATTTGGCATTAGATTTGATTTGGGTAGATTTGAAATGAGCCAAAAGTGGGTTAGCTCAAATTTCAAGTAAATTGGAGTTGATTTGGTTAGGTTTGGCTCAATTTGACTTATTTAGGTCAAATTGGGTTAGGTTGGGTCAAGTTGACCAATTGATCAAAATAGGTCAAACCAAGGGTTGGGTCAAGTTCATATGATCATTTGGGATGTTTTGGTTAAATTGGTTTGATTTAGTTTGGCTTAGTTTTGCTCATTTGAATTCATTTGGGTCAAATGGGTTAAGTTGACCAAATTGACCAAATTGGCCAAATTGGATTGGGCTGGGTTTTGGTTTGGGTTTAGTTGGCAAGTTGAAGATGATTATAGGCTTTGGTTTCAATTAATTTGGAATTGGTTTTGATTTAGGCCAAATTGAACTTTTAGGTCAATGTGGGCTAAGTAGGTCAATTGGGTTCAATTGGGTCCCACGATGGCTTTGGTCAAGTTCAGTAATCAATTTTAAATGAACTTGAGACAATGGTTGCAGTCAATTTGATTTATATTTTAATTTGACCCAATTTGGTCTTTTAGGTCAATTTGGGTCAAGAGGGCTGATTGGGTTTGGTTTTACTCAATCGAAGGTCAAGTCATATTCAAATATTGATTTTGATTTGGTATGAATCAATAGTTTCAAGAGATTTGGCTTAGGATGCAATTTGGCTAGTTTGGGTTCATTTATGTTAAGGGGTTGACTTGGTTTGACCTAATTTGTGATAATTGATCAACCTAGGGTGATCAACAATCATGATGGGAGGTTTCGATGGGGTTGGCTCAATCCAAATTGGGTAGGATTAGAACTTAGCTCAGATAGGTCAAATTGGCCACTTTGGGTCAAGTGGACCAATTGGGTTTAGTTGGCTCTATTTCGGGTTGAGTTTGATTTAGTTAAGTTTATATATGGATTTGGGATTGATATATAAATTCAATTGAAATTGGGTTCGGTTCAAATGGGTTTTGGTTCATTAGAACATTTCAAGTCAAAAGGGTTAAGTTTGGTTTGACTTGGCTTGATTTTGGTTTGGCTTGATGATTGTAGATTTCATTTATATTTGTGAATATGATTGAAGGTATGATTATTTCATGAGAAAATCAATTGAATTTGGTTTTGTAATGAAAAAATTTGGCTAAGTCCATGGAGTTAGGGTCATGTGGCTTAGTTTGGATTTTCATTTGGTTTGATTTAGTTTTAATGATTTAAATGTATATTTCATTTAAATTTTGAAGATGATTAAAAAATATGATTAATTTGTGAGAAAATCAATTGATTTTGATTTAATTTGGATTAAGATTTGGCTAAGTCCATGGGATAGGTCATATGGCTTAGGAAGGGTTTTGATTTAATTTGATTATTTGAATGTAGATTTCATTTATATTTAGGAAGGTGATTGAAGATATAAATTTATTATGAGAAAATCAATTGATTTTAGATTGATTTGGATTAAGATTTGGCTAAGTCCATGGGATAGGTCATATGGCTTAAGAAGGGTTTCAAGTTTGATTTGATCATGGGCTTCAATCATTTGGTTTTGGAATTTGGGTTTGGATTTGAATTTGAATTTGATGTTTGAATTGAACTTGAGGTTAGGTTTGAGAAGGAGAACATGGATTTGATTTGGGTTGCGGGGTAGGTGGATTATCCTAATCCATAAGGCATAACTTAATCCTATGGTTAACCCTTTTAAGTCTTTAGGCTTAAGTTAAATGTTTACCTAATTGTTGGAAGTACCTTATGACTAGGGAAGTCTTAGTGCCTAGAAGAGTCCTAAGTCTAAGATGGGAAGATTGAATCGACACTCCAAAAGTGAGGTCAATAGGCCTTAGGCTCCATAGTGTTGCCCTTGGAGATAGATGATTGGAAGACCGAAGCCAAGTTTCACATTATAGACTAGGATACATCTTTCAACGCTTTGCTCGAGAGACCATGGATACATGAGAACAACATAGTTCCATCCTCTCTACATCAGTGTATGAAGTTTGTGAGAGGTGGGATTGTCTACTGTGTCAAAGGAGATCTCAAGTCATTTACAGCTCATGGTCGATATATGAGAATGCGCTTACTACCTCCGTCAAAATCAACAAGTCTATTCTCACAAACTTGGCCAAAGTTTAAAAATAAAAAAAGACAAAAAAAGTAAAGAGAAAAAAAAGAAAAGAAAAGAGAAAATGAAAAAGAAGATAAAAGGGAGTGGTAATAGGCTTGGAGGAGGAAGTGGAGGCTGACATTAGATTCCACCCATAGTTCATTACTCCATTCAAACATATGGGCAGGATAACCTAACCTCCACTAGGTAGAGGAAGAGGCCAGTTCAGAGGCAGTCCTAAGGGTTGAAAACCTCCTTATTGGCCACCCAATAGAAGATATATCCTAGCTACCAAGAGTACACCTGTTATCCTTATAAACTTAGAATCTAGTTCATAGGATGAGTCTTATATGGTTAGCACACGCCTCTTCTCAAGATAGATTCCCTTGAGGTGACACTTGAGCCGATAGTGATGAAGACGGGCTCTAAAGCAAAGCATAAGTGTATCCAAGTCTATATGTGAAATAGTTAGCATTAGTTGGGAACCTTAGCTCTAACCCCACTTTTCTCTCAAAAAGCTGAGGGTTTGGTAGTTAAGGAAGCCCCTAAGTCATCCATAGGTGTGAAGACTCAAAGGTTCTTTCCGGGAGCATCATCCTCAAGTCAAGTAGTTAATTTAGAACTTGAGGATGATTCATATAAAGATTTAATAGAATTACCTTTTGATTGGTACTTGCCTTGTGTTCATAATTCTGCAAAGAAAGGGTTAATAATACATACTTAGTCAAAGCACAAGTCAGACTACTTCAAAAGAATATAGAAGAACAAATGAAAAAGCTCTTAATCAAGACCAAAACTAGGATTCGGTACAGTGGGTCCAACCAATGATGACGATTACTGCTTAGTCATCACCAATCACTTGGAATTTGATAGGTTCTTTTCAAATCACATTAACTCATATGAGGAGCTGTGCTTAGAAACTTCAGATGATCCAAATGATTTTGAAGTCAAAGATGCACCACCAGAGTTTGAAGAAGAGATCAAGTCAACCACCGATGAGCTCAAGAAAATTAACATGGAAACTAAAGAAGATCCACGCCCTACATACATCAATTTTTTGTTGAATGAAATTAAAACCAATGACTTAGTTAGGCTATTGACTGAGTTTAAGGACTTCTTTGCATGGATTAATGAAGAGATGGTTGGATTGGCTCCTGACATAGTAGTCCATAAACTAGCAATAGAGCCTACTACTACCCATATCAAGCAAGCTCTTAGACGCATGGGATTAGACATAGAATAATAGGTCATTTATGAAGTCAAAAAATTGATCCGGCTTCATCCGGAAGAAAAACACTACCTACGGTTGCTTGACATCCCAATTAAGAAAAGAATGGCCAAATTCACATATGCTTCAATTTTAGGGATTTAAATAAGGCATGTCAAAAGATGAATTACTACTACCAATCCGAGGCGATGGTGGACATTGCCTCATCTCATGCGTCTTCTCTTTCATGGATGGCTCATTTTAAATAAAGATGGCCCCAAGATGAAAACACTACTTTTAGAACCCTCGATCAAAATCTATTGCTATAAGTCATGCCTTTCAGCCTTAAAATGTTGGTGCTACATAGCGGCTATGATCTTGAATCTTTGATGAACTTATTCATCATTTTAGTCGAGTCTTGTCGATGATCTAGGTCAAAAGTACAAAAAAGGAAGGCCATCTCTTTGACTTGAGAGTAGTTTTGGAATAATTAATATAATTTAACCTCAAAATGAACCTCCTGAAGTGTGTATTCATAGTAGCTTCAGTGAAATTCCTTGGGTTTGTTATCCAACACTAGGGAATCAAAATCAATTCGAAGAAGATCAAGGTGATATTATAAATGTTACCTCCTAAAAGTTTAACTCAACTCAGATCATTATAAGGGCAGTTGGAGTATCTAGGATGCTTTATATCCAACCTATTGAGAAGATGTCGGCAATTCTCAGCACTTATCAAAAAGGATGCCAAGTTCAAGTGGGATGATAAGGGTGAGCATGCCTTCGAAGACATCAAGCATTACCTGATGACGCCGCTAGTTCTAGCAGCCCCTATCTCGTGCAAGCCACTCATTATTTACACTACTGCATTAGATGACTCCCTTGGTGCTTTGTTGTCCCAATCCAATGACGAAGGGAAGGAAAATGCACTCTACTACCTCAATCATCGTCTAATCCCTACTAAGGTTAATTATCCACCATTGAGAAGCATTGCCTATCTTTAATCTTTGCATCGCAAAAGCTACAACACTACATGCTTTCACATAAGGTGAACTTAATCTCTAGGATCAATCCACTACAATATCTCATGACATGGCTATCGAATAGTTAGCTTGATGGTCCTCCTCTGTGGTTTGACATTTCCTTTACCCCTCGTGCGGTGAAATGACAAGCGAGGTTTCTTAGCAACACCCTTCTAACTCTCCACTTAGTGATGATCACGATGAACAAGTCATGAACTTAGGGGACTAATTTACCATTGGGAGATGTACTTTTGATGCGCTTCTCTCAAGAGAAGAATCAATCTATTTCCGAAAGGCGGTTGGAATAGTTCTCTTAACTATAGTAATGTGATGAGATTCTCATATCATGTCCAATCCTTGCACCAACAATGAAGCTAAATATGAGGCTCGATTGCGGTCAGGTTAGCTAAGCATCGAGGAACATCAACATCTTTTAAGGATTCTCAGCTAGTTATCAACCAAATCGTTGGTTCTATAAAAGTTATAAAGCTGCTCCATCATAAGTACACCATGGAGTTGTTGGCCAAATCCCAGAGGTTACCATTTATAAGATTCCTTAAGGAGAGAATGATGGCATACTTTTAGCCAAGCTTGCCAAAGAGTTGACATGTCCGGAGGATCCATATCCATAAAGGTCCAAAATAGACAAGTCTTATCCCTTATTAATATTGAACTCATCAAAAAGTACTTTCTTGAAGGGGAGGTTGCCATTGCCAAGAAGAGAGAGTTAGAGGCAACCATTCATGGATTACCTAAATAAAGGTAAACTACTTCAAGAGAACTCTCAAGCCCATTAGATGAAGCAGATAGAACTTTCCTATGCTCTTGTGGATGGTCTCTTGTACTAACGGTATTTTAATCATATGTGGTTACATTGGTTGGACAAGTATGAAGCTCATATGATCTTGACCGAGGTACACTCAAGATTATGTGTAGCCAACCAATCTGGTTTGAAGATGAAAGCCAAGATCAAGATACTAGAATAACACTGGTCATTAATGATCAAAGATTGCATTGATACAGCTGGGTGATGCCATAAATGTTAAATACCTGGTGTGGTCCTACACCAACCAGCCAACATTCTACATCCTACATTGGCCTCAAGGCCATTTGAGTGTTGGGGTCCCGACATAGTGGGTCTGATTGATCCTCCTTCTTCCTAGGGTCATCGATTCATCTTAGCTACTACTAACTACTTTTCCAAATAGGTGAATGAGATTCTGCTAAGAGAGGTCACAACTCAGAATGTGCTCCTATTTTTTAGTAACCATATCATATATAGGTTCGGAGTGCCCTGACAAATTATATCTGATAATGGTACTGCATTCAAGAGCATTGAGATCAATAATTTTGCTTAGAGACACAGCATAGATTGGAGATATTCTACAATCAACTACCCGAGGGTAAAGGGCTTAGTAGAAGCCTTCAACTAAACTCTCATCCGAATACTAAAGAAGACACACGTTAATAAAAAGCGATAGTGGGATTAGTAGTTAGTTGAAGCCTTGTGGGCCTACCACACCAGATATATAACTCCAACTTAGTCTACTCCTTTCTCCTTAGTGTATGGATCTGAATTCATTCTACCATTAGAAGTCCAACTCCCATCACTAAGGATAGTTATGGGTATTAGGATAAAAACAAAGGAGAACACCAAGTTGTGATTAGAAGAGCTTGAAGGTTTGGAGGAGAGACACATGCAGTCATGCCGAAATCTCAAGTTATACAAAGCTAAAATGATTGAAGCTCACAACAAGTTGGTCTGTCCTAGAGCTTTTCAAGTAAGAGAGCTTATTTTAGTTCTGAAGAGACTGATTGTTGCCCATCATAATATGGGAGGCAAGTTTAAACCCACTTTGGAAGGCCCTTTTTCCATAAAGAAGGCCTACCAAGGAGGATCTTATCAGCTTATTAATCATAAGGGAGAATGCCCAAATATTCTAATCAATGGGCTCTACTTAAAGAAATATTATAAATCATGTTTAAAAATAATTATCATCAATGAAAATTCCATTTTGAATTTAATCTCTTCCATGTTGAAAGTATTCTTGTTTACAAATCTGCCATGATGTGTTTAGGGTAGGTGTAAGGAACCCAGTGGCATCATATCCTTCATCACAAACATAAACACAAACTACACACAAACATATAAAACAAACACATATCTTTATCTGCAACTCGAGTTGAGATAACGCCTGGCACTCATTTAAACTATTCTAGGTCGGGCATACGTGCTACCTTGCTAGTGTGTTACCCTAGTTGTCTTCTTGGTTTGGAGGATGCAAGTCTACTACACTTTACTTACTTGGCCATCTAACACTGATGAGAGCCTTATTAGTTTAGGCCTTATTGCGTGGCTAGTAAGCTACCTCATGTTCCCTTTATTTAAGAGAATGTGAGTCTGCTACACTTTCTTCTTGGAGTAGCCTTCATGCATTGACTTGGTCAAGTATATTAGAGATTTAGGATAACTCCCTAGCCTTCCCTCGACCGCTTCAAGTCTGGTCCAGTCCTTCTTGAGCTCCTCATTTAGTAGTCACTCTAGGTCGATAGCATCTCCGTGACGATGATCCGATGATCGCTTGAAAAGTTTTAAGCTTATATGCTTTCTTTCTAGGTTGATCATTGCACACCGACGAGCACCTTAGGTTGGTTGGTTCTCACTATGTTGACGGATACACCACTCATGCTAATGGATACACCTTAGGTTGGTTGGTTCTCCCACCTTAGGATACACCACTCATGGAAAATGTAAGTCTACTACACTTTCTCCTTGAGTTTGCCATCGTACAACTATAGGCTTACTTTTTTAATGTTGAGGATAATGCCCTAGGAAGCACTGCCCCTATGGGTACTATATTTGGCTCACATCCTTTACGGCCCCATTTAGACACTACCTCGGGTTAATTGATAGTTCCTTTTCCTAGTAACCACCCCTATGGTTGGAGAATCCAACCTATGGATGAGCAGATTCTACATTGGTCTAGTAATTGAGATAGGTCAAGACATAGCCCCTTCTCTGTGGTCCCTTGCACCACAATAGTGTCCATGCAAACATATAAGTATAATATATATTCACTTGTGGATTAAGTGGACACCCCTAGTAATACCATTTCCCAAGCAGGTATCCTATCTTTAGGGTAGTGTTAGCAAAACTTTTTTTAGGAATCGCCTGACTACTCTTGAGTTGATATAAGTCCCCGGCAAAATTCACTCAATAGCCGCATGTAAGTTGAGTTCGATTGGTTGTGCTACTAATAGGTCACCCAACAGTTATTCCCTACTTTAGAAGATGTAAGTCTACTATGCCATCTTCTTAGTACAGTCATTGCATACCGAAAGGTATCCCTTTAGGTTAGCTAGCTCTACCCCACGGCTAGTAGACTATCCCTTTGGATTTGTAAATCTGAGATAGGACAAGTCTGATATAGCCCCTTCTCAATGGGTCCATCGCACACTGACTCGGTCCATAAATTAAATCTATTTAATTTTGACTAAGCTCATATCCCTAGTGGATATACCCTCAATTCAAAATCAAACAAAACCAAACAAACTATATCAGATCACATGAAATTAAGATAAAATTAATCCTAACTACTTTTGAGTTGGCATAAGTCCCTAGCGGCATTCACTCAATAGTCGCCTTAGGTCAGGTTTGATTTGTTGTGCATCCAACGGGTATCCTAGTGGTTGTTCCTCGCTTTGAAAGATGTAAGTATGCTACGCCTTCTTCCTAGCACACAGCCATTACACACCAAAAAGCAACCCCTTAGGTTGGCTAGCTCTACCCCGCAACCGGTAGAATATCCCTTTGGATTTTTAAACCGGAGGTAGGTCAAGGTTGATAAAACCCCTTCTTAGTGGGTCCATCACACACTGACAGGGTCTATACATTAACTCAGATTAAATTAAACCCAATCCAATTTTCCCTAATGGAGTTAAATCAGACCCTTCTCCCTAGTGGAGCCCCAAATCATATAAAAATAAGTCAAGCAAACAAATTAAATTCAAAACCAACCTCCCCAATGGAGCCAAATTAAACCAACTCCCCCTATAGAGTCTAAATCCAAGAAATCCAACCAAACTCTTATCCTGAGTGGATACATCCCCAAACAAATCTATGAAATCAAACTCAAGTCCCAATCCTTAGTGGATAGCCCGAACTTGCTTCCTTAGTGGAAGATCATATACCCGATCCCCAGTGGACTCGAGCCCATATCTCTAGCAGATATGCCTCCACATCAATTAAAAGAAAACAAATTAAATTTGATTCGATCTTAATCCTTGGTGAATTATTGATTCTTATCCCCAATGGAGCTTCTTTCCACAAATCATATAATCAAATCAAATTCAAACCTTATCCCCTGCAGATTTTCTTCTTCTATGCCCTCGACATAGAGCCCTCACATGTCATGTACAATGCATGTGTGATCCCCTAAGGTTTATGGTTTAGGCTTTAGGCTTTAGGGTTTAGGGTTTAGGGTTTTAGGGTTTATGCTTTTTTTTTTAGGTTTAGGGTTAGGTTAGGGGTTGGTTTTAGGTTTTGTTGTGGTTTAGTGTTTAGGGTTTTAGGGGTTTATTTAGGTTTAGGTTAAGTGTTATGCTCTGGTTTAGGGTTTTGAGTGTTTAGGGTTTAGATTTGGCTTTAGGGTTTATGGTTTATGGATTTTGGGTTTAGTTATAGGGTTTTAGTTATAGGTTTAGGGTTTAGGATTTAGGGTTTATGGTTTAGGGTTTAGGGTTTTTTTTAAATTAAGTAAACTGATAGTTTTAGGTTTATTTAGTTTATTTTTTTATTTTAATTTATTTTATTTTTTATTTTTATTTAGGTTTATTTTTTATTCTTATTTAGTTTAGTTTATTTATTTTAGGTTTATTTATTTTAGTTTAAGTTTTTTTTAAGAGTTTTTTAGGTTTAGGTTTAAGTTTATTTATTTTATTTAGTTTTATTTTATTTTATTTTAATGTTTAGGTTTTATTCTTTATTTTAGGTTTGGTTTTATTTTATTTTTTTATGTTTAGGTTTTAGCTTTTATTTTAGGTTTATTTTTAGGTTTAATTTTAGTTTATGCTTAAGTTTATTTTAGTTTATTTTATTATTTAGTAGTTTTAGGTTTAGTTTATTTTAGGTTTTATTAGTAGTTTTAGGTTTTATTTATTTTAGTTTAGTTTATTTAGTTTTAGGTTTAGGTTTTATTTTGTTTATTTTAGGTTTATGTTATTTTTTTTAGTTTAGGGTTTAGGTTTTATTTTATTATTTATTTTTAGTTTATTTTTTAGGTTTGGGTTTTCATTTTATTTTTATTTTAGGTTTATTTTATTTTCATTTTATGTATAGTTTTTATTTTATTTAGGTTATTTTATTTGAAGATTAATTTAATTTTTTAGTTTAGTTTAAGATTCTTTTTTATTTTATTTTAGTTTAGTTTTTATTATTTTATCTTTATTTTTAGGTTTAGGTTTAGGTTTAGGTTTTAGTTTAGGTATTTATTTTATTTTTTTATTAATTTATTTAGATTTAGGTTTATTTATTTTTTTTTTATTTTTAGGTTTTATTTGTTAGTTTAGGTTTTTTTTTTTATTTTAGGTTTAGGTTTGGGGGTTTAGAGTTTAGGTTTAGCATTTTTATTTTAAGGTTTAGGTTTAGGTTTAGCTTGGAGTTTAGGGTTGGATTAGGTTTTTTAAGGAGGTTTAGGTTTTAGGTTTAGGGTTTAGTTAGTTTGAGGTTTAGTGTTTAGGGTTTAGTTTTTTTATTGTTATTATTTTTATCATGTAAACCCATAGGTTTAGGTTTTTAGTTAATTAATTTTACTTTATTTTTTATTATTTTATTTTATTTTAGTTTAGTTATTTATTTTTTTAATTTAGATTTTTATTTTAGTTTATTTTTAGGTTTAGGTTTAGCTTTTTTTTTATTTTTAATTTAGTTTTATTTTATTTTATTTTAGGTTTAGGTTTTATTTTTATTTTTTAGTTTAGATTTAGGTTTTATTTTATTTTTTAGGTTTAGGTTTTAAGTATATTTTTAGGATTTATTTTTTAGTTTAGGTTTAGGTTTAGGTTTAGTTTATTTTTGGTTTGGCATTAGGTTTTATTTATTTTGGTTTAGTTTATTTTAGTTTAGGTTTAGGGTTTAGGGTTTAGGGTTAGTTGAGGGTTTAGGGTTCGAGGTTTAGTGTTTAGGGTTTAGGGTATAGGGTTTATGTTTTAGGGTTTAAGGTTTTAGGGTTTATGGTTTTTATGGTTTAGAGTTTAGGTTTTAGGTTTAGGGTTCAAGTTTTAGTTTAGGGTTTAGAGTTTTTTTTTTTAACAGAGAACAAATTCATATTCAATATTTCTTCTTTTCAATTTCATCAACCAATTAACATGCCAAGTTTTCTAAGACACAAGAGATGACATAGATCATAAATGATCACGCATAGAATAAATCATAAACCTTAGTTAACTAGAGCTGTCTCTACTCTAAAGATAATTCCATAAGCAGATTAGTTTCTTTCGCCATTAACCACCCCCATCCTAGAGTAGCAGGATCCACCATCATATCCCCTATATCTCCCTCCGCCACCACCACGATTGTAACCTTCGTGGCTCCTCTCGCTTCCATAACCACCATAGCTCCAACCACCACCTCCATATCCACCAGCACCTCTAGATCCCCCACCACCACTGCGATAACAACTGCCTCCGCCTTGGCCTCCACCACCAGATCTAGACTGAGCCTGATTGATAGTGATATTGCTGCCGTCAAGGTTCTGTCCATTCTTAGGGTTTAAGCTTAGGTTTAGGTTTATTAAGTTTTAAGGTTTATGTTCATTTTTTTAATTTATTTAGTTACTTTAGGTTTAGGTTTAGGGTTTGTGATTTAAGGTATAGGATTTAGGGTGTAGGGTTTAGGGTTTAGGGTTTTAGGGTTTAAGCTTTTAGTTTTTAAGGTTTAGGATTAGGGTTTAGGGTTTAGGGTTTAGGGTTTTTTTGGGTTTAGGGTTTAGGGTTTAGGGTTTAGGATTTAGGATTTAGGATTTAGGGTCAATTTTAGGGTTAATGATTTATGATTTTATTTAAAAAAAATAAGTAAACCTGTATGTTTAGGTTTATTTAGTTTACTTAATTTAGTTTTTATTTATTTTAGTTTATTTGATTTTTTTTTATTTTTATTTAGTTTAGTTTATTTATTTTAGGTTTATTTATTTTAGTTTAGCAATTTTTTTTTTTAGATTTAGGTTTAGGTTTATTTTTTAGTAGAGTTTTATTTTTATTTTATTTTTTATTTTTAGGTTTAGGTTTAGGTTTTCATTTTATTTTTTTAGGTTTAGGTTTTAGTTTTATTTTAGGTTTATTTTAGGTTTTATTTTTTTTATAGGTTTAGGTTTATTTTAGTTTATTTTATTTTATTTAGTTTAGGTTTAGGTTTATGTTTAGTTTATTTTAAGTTTATGTTTAGGTTTTGTTTATTTTATTTTAGGTTTTGGTTTATTTTATTTTTATTTTAAGTTTAGTTTTTTCTTTTAGATTAGGATTTTTTTTTTATTTTTATTTTTAGGTTATGTTTTTTCTTGATTTTTTTAGTTTTAGGTTTTTATTTAGATTTTTTATTTTATTTTTATTTTACGTCTAGTTTTTATTTTATTTAGGTTTTTTACTCTTAGGTTAATTTTATTTTATTTATGTTAGGTTTTTATTTATTTTATTTTAGTTTAGTTTTTTATTTTATTTTTAGGTTTAGGTTTAGGTTTAGGTTTAGGTTTTAGTTTAGGTTTTCATTTTATTTTACTTTTTTATTTTAATTAGGTTTAGGTTTTTTATTTATTTTATTTTTAGGTTTTATTTAGTTTAGGTTTATTTTTAGATTTTGATTTAGGGTTCAAGGTTTAGTGTTTAGGGTTTAGGGTTTTAGGGTTTGTAGTAGATTTTAGGTATTAGAGTTAAGGGTTTAGGGTTTAGGGTTTTAGGATTTAGGGTTTAGGATTTTAGGGCTTAAGGTTATTTTTTAAAGGAAATTAAAGAAATTTTATTGACATAAAGAAAAAGTACAAAGTCCTTAAAGGGGGTAATCTCTAACCTAATGCTTAAAGAGCTACAATAAATCCTAAAGATATAAATCCCCTAACTATTTCAATAATGAAGGAAATAAAGCAAAAGAAAAACCAAAAAATCAAAAGCAGAAAATCCATGTGAGCAGCAACAAACTTCATTTGGTCCGTCTGATACCAGTAAGATCCACCTACAAGACTCTCCCAACCTATAAAAGAAATCTGCAACATACTTTTGAAAGGATGAGTACAATTAAGCAAGCATAAAAAGTAAGAGCAAATAAAATGAGTAAAGTAAAAAAAGGCTCAGGCTCAGTTATAATCATCTCAAGGAGCAACACTATGTGTATGCATCCAAACTTCAGGAGAAGGGTTACAATTACATATAGCACTACCAATAAAAAGAAGAAAGAGTGGGAAACATCAAGGCCATCATAGCCAGCATACCTCATGTTGCCCATCATCCAAAGTCTGTCATCCAGGAAGGCTACAAAATCCTCCAAACAGCAAACATAACAGCCAACCACCAAGACACTTGAACAACCAAGCCCAATAAGGAAGATAATCAACCAACCATGATAGATAGCAATAGTACAGTAGGAGCACCACCAAAGCCACCACCAAAAGGAATAACAAAATCAAAAGGAGCAAGCTTATGACAGAGGTAACAACACAAACCAGAGACCAATAAGAGTAAAAAATAAAAACACAAGTGCTTATATCCTACACCAACAAAGTAGAAAAAAGAGCTAGTAAAAACACCCAGCCTAACTACAAAAGGGGTGGGCAACAAGGCTACCACCCAAACAGAAAAAGAGGGTCAGCTACAGCCAAGAGAGAAAAAAAAAAGTAGGAGGAAACCAGAAATACAGGTCATAGAAAGAACACCAGTAGGTTCCCAGAGTAGTCACCAAAGGACCAGGAAAAAGCAGCCAAAATAGCCACCCCTCCAACCAACCCAACCAACTAATACAACCAACCAAACCAGCCAGCCAACATATCCTCCTAGCCTACCACCATAATAGTAGAAGACCCAAGTAAGTGTAAAGACCAATAGCAGTCATCAAGACAAAATCACCCAAGATAGCTAGGGAAAGGGTAGAAGCAGACAGTAACCACCAAACCCAACCAACGCAAAATAAAATCTGATCTAGGTAAGTAGAGCAACCAGCCAAAGGTAAAAAGGTACAAAGCCCAGGAAGATAGACTACAAGCCAACCAATGGGAAAAATAGCAATAAAAGTACCCAACCAAGCCACTAGCACCCAAGGCTAACTAACAGCCATAAAATAGCCTTCAACTAGCCAATCCAGAACAATACCCAAATCCAAAGCCACTGCAGCCAAGAGAGGAAGGCCAATATAGGAGGAGGTCAAAACCATAACCAAAAGAAACAAAACAAAATTAGCAAAACCAACCACCAAGCCCTAGTCAACAAAATAGAGAAAATAACAGCCAACCCATAATGTCCACCATGCCAAAATCAAGCCAGAGATAAACCACCAATGGTCCCCCAGATTAGTCACCAATAGAAAATAAAAATAGCCAAAAATAGCCATCCAACCAACCTAACCAAACCAAAATGCCCAACAACGCCACCCCTCAACCACCACAACAAGATCCAACTTAGGTAAGTTAGCAAGCACCGAAAAGAGGCAAAACCCATACAAGAAATAAAAAAACCTACATTAGCGATACAACCCAAAAGGAGGATATAAAAAGTAGCCAAGGAAAAATTGTGGTAAACACCTAGCTAGATAGAAGACCAAAAAAACCAAAAGAACCTAGGTTGCACTTATAATAACCACCGTAGTAAAAAATAAGGCCAATCCAAAAGTAATAGATTAAAACATAACCAAGCTCTAGCCAAAGAGAGAAAATAAGTAGATAACCACAACCCAAAGAGGGTTTAATAAGGCAACCAAAAGCAAAAGATCATCAAAAACCAATAGCAAAAACTAAGCCAAGAATTTATAACTGAGATAAGGCAATCTAGTATTATCTAGATTAATCAAACCTCTTAATAGTGTAGGAAAATTTTGGTTGTCAAATAAAGTGAACTTAGTTAAGTTGGCACCAAAGTTAGCCAAGTAATCAGCACAAGCATTACCTTCATGAAGGATGTGGGAAATTTTAAAACAAACTTGAGAAAGAAGATTTTAGTATGATTAAGAAGATAAAATAAATTCCCATTTCTATTGTAATTAAGCATGTCAAGAAGCAAGAGAGCATCAACTACAATCCAAAATGTTGAGGAAACCTCTATTTAAACAAATTTCAATAACTTTATTTAACCAAAGCTCAATAACAAGAGGCTTTGAGAGGATAGTAAAAGCACAAATGATAGTACCTTTAGAATCCCTAAGGATACACCACACCATATTTATTGGAAGCAACAAAACCATCAATATTCACTTTAATCAAATTTTCTTTAGGTTTGATCCAATGGATAATCCTAGCACTTTTATAAGAGTCAAACTCAGGTAGAATGATACCCAATCTTTTAGCCACAAATTTATAACCTCTAAAATGAATATTATTAATAAGATTGGCATTAAAAAGAGCTTGAATTTTTTTTAGTTTTTCCCAGGTTCCTTTTATGGTTCATAGGAATACCATGATCTTTAGCATCATTTCTATCCATCTAGATGAACCGGATAAGGATAATATCAATTAAAACTTTGATATGACCTTTTACTATATTTTTGAAATAGACTTCAAGAAGTTGATATAAAGAAAGAGAACCCCAGAAATAGTTAGTATTAAATAAATCATCATACTAAAACCATAATTTAGAAGCAATGGCACCATTGACTAAAACATGATTTACATTTTCAATATGAAAGCAACAATAGCACTTTGAAGGTAAGTAAAACCCTTTAGTCCAGAGCAAAGAGTCCACAGGAATAAAGTTATTCAAAATCCTCCAAGCTAAAATCGAATAAGAAATGGGAGTGATATTGTTCCAAAGTTTAATAAAAACATTAGAGGGTATTTTATCTCTAATAAAATTCCAAACCTCTTTAAGAACAAAGTCACCATTATAAGAAAGCTTAAAAGAATTTGGTCAGTTTGTTAGAAGAAATGGGGATATTTCTAAAGTTGTCAAAAAGAGAAATAGGTATATAATTCCCATGTTTGCTTTCATTCCAATTATTATTAAGCCAAAAAGAACTAACTTTGATAGCAGTAGTAGAGTGGGTAGATAAAAGAGTTTCAATAGAGCCATTGCTAATCCAATTGTCTTGCCAAAAGAAGGAAGAACTTGACTAAATACCCCGAGATATTAATGATTTGGCAACCCATTTAATGGAGCAAAGCCTTTTCCAAATTGGAGAGTGACCAACTTTATAAGCACAATTAAAGGGGTGTTTTCCTTGGCAATATTTTTCCATCATAAACATAGCCTAAAGGCTATCATTCTTTCAAAAATTCTACCAAAGTTTATGAGAGAAGGCAGTGATAGCTTCACGAATAGGCTTACAACCAAGAGCACCTTCTCCAAAGGACCACAACATTTATGCCAAGATGTCGATGCATTCTTTTGGCGTAATTATTGAGCCCCAAAAAAATTTGTTAAGTAAACGATCAATTTTGATAAGTGTAGCATTAGTGGGGATAATAGTTTGAATCAAATAAAGAGGCATTGAGTTGAGAGTGCTTTTAAGGATAGTGAGCCTACCACCAAAGGAAAGTAAATGGAATTCCCAAACAAAAATTTTATTTGAATTTTTTTGAATTAACTCATCAAAGAGATGGGAATGTTTTGGGCCTTTCAAGAGCGGAGCACCCAAGTACTTAAGAGGTAAGTGTTGATGTTTAAAATTAGTGATATGAAAGATTTGATTAATTTTATTATTAGAGATACTAGAGGAAGTGACAAAATAACTTTTGTATCATTGATAGAGAAACCACTTTCTCTACTAAATTTATTTAAAAAAGACTACAGATGCTTGATGTGATGAATAGAAGCATTGCAAAAAATAATAAAATCATCTGTAAAACTTAAATGGGAAATAGGAAGACCACCAACTATTTTGTAGTACATACTAGGATTATTTAAGAATAAATCATTGATGCTCCTAGATAAGTACTCAACAATAATAATAAATAAAGTAGGAGATAAAGGATCCCCTTGTCATAAGCCATGGGAAGAGGGAAAGAAACCCAAGGCATCCCTATTAAGCAAAATCAAAAACCAAGCATTATTAATACAATATTTAATAAGAAAATAAATTTATCATAAAAACCAAATAAATTTAGAATATGGAAAAGGAGATCCAAAGAGATGTTTTTGAAGGCTTTGATAATATCTGACTTGGAAAAAATGTTGTTACCTCGAGTATTGGCATCAAGATCATGAATTAATTCTTGGGCAAGTAAAATCTTGTCAGAAATGGATCTACCTCTAACAAAATTAGTTTGGTTGAAAGAGATAATTCTATTGAGTAAAGGACTAAATTTGTTGGCAAGAATTTTGAAAATCAGCTTATTGAAGAATGTGCAAAGACTAATAAAAAATCACCCAATAGTCCGATTATCTTTCTTATGTATGAGAACAATAGTACTAGAAAAATATTTAGAAAAGGATTACCAAAAAAATCAATCACAACATCAATCAAATCATTTTAATGATAAACCAACATTTTGAAAATATTAAGGAAACCTCCTGACGCAAGAGAATCTATGTTCATGCTATTCAAAACTTTGAAAATTTCATCTTCATAGGCACAATGGTAAGAAAATCATTATCTTCATTAGTAATAATAGAAGGAATCAAGTCTATTTATGAAATAGCTTCATAAGAGCAATTATTATTAAGCATATTTCTAAAGTAATTAATAATGATTCCTTAATATCATTATTCTCCATAATCCAATCTCCATTGACATTTTTTTTTTTTGAATATTATTTAAAGCTCTCTTTTTATTAACCAAAGCATGGAAATACCTAGTATTCCTGTCACCATCCATAATATGTATACTATTAGCTTTTTGGCACCAATAAGTCTCTTTCATATTTTGGAAGCTAACAAGTTTATCTTTCGCCTCAGTCAAGTCTGTAATCTTAGAAGGATTAGGCATAATAGAGGCTTCAAGATCACAA
The DNA here is from genome assembly GCA_021442155.1 of Cymbidium sinense. Taxonomy (NCBI): domain Eukaryota; kingdom Viridiplantae; phylum Streptophyta; class Magnoliopsida; order Asparagales; family Orchidaceae; genus Cymbidium; species Cymbidium sinense. The sequence goes on along the minus strand of CM038214.1, from coordinate 64,599,497 downwards.
ACCAATCTTTCCATATCTTTCATATTAGCAAAAAAGTTTTTAAAAGAATGCTTGTTTCACCAGCCCAAATTTTGTTTAAGTCTTTTAAGTTTAAACAAATGTCTATTCATCCCCATAATCGAATTATTAGGATGTAAAGGAGCTTTCCAATTATTAGCCATAATAGTTAAAAAATTAATATGTTGGATCCACACATTTTAAAATCTAAAAGGAGAGGCGGTTTTTATTCTATTAGAATTATCTTTAATAGAAACCAGATGAGGAGCATGATCTGACAAGGTTTTGGTTAAATGGTCATAATTGGCCATTGAGTAATCCAATGAGTATTAAAAAGAATCCAATCCAACCATTGCCAAAGTCTAGAGTTTTACCAAGTATAATTAGAGCCCTTAAATCTAATATCAATCAAATTACAATCAAGAATCATATTGGAGAAATCTTCCATGGAATGAAAATTAAGAGAGCAACCACCACTTCATTCAGATGAGAATAAAATGGTGTTGAAATCACCACCAAAAAACAAAGGTTTGTTGACAGAGGTAGCAAAATCCTTTAAATTATCCCAAAGAAGATTCTACCAGATCTATAACAAGATGCATAAATAAAAAGACCCCAAAACACAATAATCACCATAAGAGATGTGAGCATTGACAACTTGATGAAAGTCATCAAGAATAGAGACCTCAATGAAATTATTCTAAAAACACCAAATCTTATTATTAACATTAGAGAAAAAATTATTAAAATTGATCATTCTAGCAACATGGTTAATTTTATTAGCATGAATAAGAAGCTCTAGAATAATAAAAAGAGAAATATAATGAATGCAACAAAGATTTCTAATATGATACGTATAGAGAGGCTATCGATCCCTCTAACATTCCAAATAAGAAAATTAAACATAAGGAAGATAAAAATGGGGGGTTAAGCAAAGGTTAATTAAGAGAGGAGTGAGAGGCTACAACAGATCTAGTGTTTTTGGACAATTCGGGAGGGATATTTTCAACATTTTATTCTTTTTAGCATGACAAGTTTGGAGGACATTTTCTTTTCCCCTAGAGTCATCATCTGAGTAAGATTTAGTAACATTGGTCATAGATTTAAAAGAAATATCCAAGTGTTTAGAGGGGAGTTCACCTTCTTCCAAATCCATATTTAGTTGAAAAGTAGGATTTAGGGTTTAGGGTTTAGGTTTTAGGTTTAGGGTTCAAGTTTTAGTTTAGGGTTTGGGTTTTTGGGTTTTTATTAATAAAGAACAAATTCAGATTCAACATTTCTTCTTTTTGATTTCATCAACCAAGTAACACAACAAGTTCTCTAAGACACAAGCGATGACATAGATCAAAAATGAGCATGAATAGAGAAAATCAAAAACCCTATATAACTTGAATCATCTCTACAATAAAGACATAGGTCCATAAGCTGCATATTGGATAAGCCATTCTTCAGTTTCTCCAGTTCCCATCAGAACCAACCATGCCTCTCGAGTGGCGGAATCCACCATTATATCCTCGATCTCTCCCTCCATCACCACCACAGCTGTAACCTTCATCGCTCCTCCCACGTCCATAACCACCAATGCTCCGACCACCACCTCCATATCCACTAGCACCTCCAGATCCCCCACCACCACAATGATAAATGCTGCCTCCACCTTCGCCTCCAACACCAGATCTAGACTGAGCCTGGTTGATGGTGATGTTCTTGTCATCAAGGTTCTGCCCATTCTTAGGGTTTAGGTTTAGGTTTACTAGGTTTTAGGGTCTACATTTATTTTAAATTTATTTAATTACTTTAGGTTTAGGTTTAGGTTTGTGTTTAGGATTTAGGGTTTAGGGTTAGGGTTTAGGGTTTAGGGTTTAGGTTTAGGTATTTTTTAAGAAAAACACAAATGATTTCATAACAAACAAGAAATTACCAAATCAAACAAGTTGTTATCCTTTAACAACTAATAAAACATGATAAAATAAAATGCAATTCAAAATTCATAAAATATTATTTCACAAAATGATTTAGCTCTAGACAATTAAATTTGATTTTATAAAAGGCCAACAAAGCTTAAACAAGTTAAAACCCATATCATATCATCGATTCCTCAAGAGGCTCTTCCTTCTTCTCTTCCACTCTAAAGAAAAGCAAGAGGTAAGTGTGAGAAAAAAGCCTGTGCAACAATAAATTTACTAAGATCCTTCAAATACTCCTTAAATTTCTTAGCCAAGACGTATGTGTAATTAGTGGCAATCATGATGGTGAGGACATTCTTGTAAGCATTGATGAACATGTGGGGCGCTACAGTAAGGGAGGGATAAGAGAGGGCTAGTGAGAGAGAAGTGAACATTGAAAGGACTGCAGAAATCTTCTAGATGAGATCATCTTCAGTGAGGTCAAGCACCTCAAGACTAAAAATTGAACCATCATCAAACACAAACTGAACGACAAGGCCATAAGAGAATGGCATAATTCCTAGCTTAACGAGTAGAGCAGCCTCTGAGGATCCTAACTTATCGCCTTTTTTAATCAGCACAACATAATTTCAACTGTACCCTTGTTGATCTTAGTTGGGATGTTGAGAACTTGGAAGAAAGAAGTCTATGAAGGATCCAGACCATTGTTGCTTGGAGAAACCACAACATTAATAGCTAATAAGACCAACACGGGCAACAACACTAACTTCATATTTCACAACCACTTCACTAACTTCTTTAAGATCACCTTTCATAAAAATTAGACCAACCGAGGTTTAGGGTTTAGGGTTTAGGGTTTTATGGTTTATGATTTTAAGGTTTACGATTTAGGTTTAGTTTAGCATTTAGTTTAGGTTTAGGGTTTTATGTAGGTTTAGTGTTGTAGGTATAGAGTTTAGGGTATAGGGTTATTTTTAGAGTTTAGGGTTTAGGGTTTAGGATTTAGGAATTAGGGATTAGGTTTTTTTTTAAAAAAAAATTAAGTAAACAGGAAGGTTTAGGTTTATTTATGTTATTTTTTCTTTATTTTAGTTTATTTTTTTTTATTTAGGTTTATTTTTTTATTTAGTTTAGTTTATCTATTTTAGGTTTTATTTTAGTTTATTTTTTTAGGTTTAGGGTTTAGGTTAGTTTAGTTTATTTTATTTTATTTTTTTTTTATTTAGTCTTATTTTTTATTTTTGGTTTAGGTTTAGGCTTTTATTTAATTTTTTTTTTTAGGTTTAATTTTTTTTCTTTAGGTTTATTTTTTAGTGTAGGTTTAGGTTTATTTTAGTTTACTTTATTTTATTTAGTTTGGGTTTAGGTTTAGGTTTAGTTTAGTTTTATTTATTTTTTAGTTTATTTTATTTTATTTTAGGTTTATTTTTTTTTTTTAGTATAGGGTTTAGGTTTTATTTTTATTTATTTTAGGTTTATTTTTAGGTTTAGGATTTTATTTATTTTTTTTATTTTATTATATTTTAAGTTTTATTTTATTTTTTATTTTACATTTAGTTTTATTTTATTTATGTTTTTATCTTAGGTTTTAATTTATTTTAGTTTAGTTTGTTTTTAGGTTTAGATTTAAGTTTTAGGTATATTTTAATTTAGGTTTTATTTTATTTAGCTTTTGGTTTTAATTTATTTTTTATTTTAGGTTTTATTTAGTTTAGGTTTAGTTGTTAGGTTTTAGGGTTTAGGGATTAGGATTAGGGTTTAGGGTTTGTGTATAGGGTTTATTATAGGTTTTGGGGTTTAGGTTTTAGGGTTTAGGGTTTAGGTTTAGGGTTTGGTTAATGGTTTTTAGATTTAGGTTTAGGGTTTTAGTTTTTTTAGGGTTTAGGGTTTGTTTAGGGTTTTTTTTTTTTTATTTATTTTAGTGTTTAAGGTTTAGGGTTTAGGTTTTAGGTTTAGGGTTCAAGTTTTAGTTTAGGGTTTTTGGTTTTTTTTCTTAATAGATAACAAATTCTTCTTTTCGATTTCATCAACTAAGTAACCCACCAAGATTTTAAGACAAAAGCAACAACATAGATCCAAAATGAGCACGCATAAAGTAAAATTAATAACTCTAGATAACTAGAACCTGCTCTACCTTGGCCATAGCGATCCATTACCATCATACCCTTCAATCTCTCCTCTGCCACCATCATTATAACCTCTACCACCTCCCATCTCGAGAACCACGACTACCACCACCTTTATATCCACAAAGACATCCATCCCCACCACCACTATGATAACCGCAGCCTCCGCCTTCTCTTCGATTATTAGATCTAGTTTATTTGGTTTAGTTTGATTTGGAAAGGGCATATTTTGGGATGTGAGGTTGGTCAAATTTGATAGATTTAATTTATGGACCATGTCGGTGTGTGATGGACCCACTGAGAAGGGGCTATATTGGACTTGTCCTATCTTAGATTTATAAATCCAAAAAGATAGTATACTAGTCATGGGGTAGAGCTAGCCAACTTGAGGGGTTGCTTTTCGGTGTGCAAGGGCGATGCTAGGAAGAAGACATAGTAGACTTACATTTTTTGAAGTAGGAACAATGTAGTTACCTTGGTAGCACAACAAATTGAACTGACTTAGGAACTACTGAGTGAATGTCGCTAGGTACTTATATCAATTCAAGAGTAGTCAGGTGATTCCTATAGGGAGTTTTGCTGCCACTGCCCTAAAGATAAGATGCTTGTTTAGAAAAAGTTACCACTAAGGGTGTCCTCCTAATCCATAAGTGAATATATATATTTTTTATATGTTTACGTAGACCCTATTGGTGTGCGAGGGACCACACTAAGAAGGGGCTATGTCGACCTTGGCCTATCTTAGATTTGCTGGACCAAGGGAGAATCTGCACATCCATAAGATGAATTATCTAACCATAGGGGTGGTTATTAGGAAAGGGGTGTTATTGAATCTAATAGTAACCCGAGTAGTGTCTAAATGGGGTCTCAAATGATGTGATCCCAATATAGTGCTCATAGGGGAGGTGCTGCTATGGGCATTATCTTAAGCCCTAGAAAAGAAAGCTTATATGTGTACGGTGGCCAACTCAAGGAGAAAACATAGCAGGCTTACATCTACAATTAGTGGTGTATCCTAGGGTGTGAGAACCAACCAACCTAAGGTGTATCAATCAGCATGAGTGGTGTATCTATCAATAAAGTGAGAACCAACCAACATAAGGTGCCTGTTGGTGTCCAATGATAAAAAAAAACATGTTGGCTTACAACTTTCTAAGAGGAACCGATCATCGATATACATCTGTGACGATGCTATCGACCTAGAGTGACTACTAAGCGGAGCAAGAAGGACTAGAATCGATTGAAGTAATGGGAGGGAAAGATCCACTAGAGACTTATGCTAAACCTCAAATATACTCAACCTAGTCAGTGCATGAAGGCAAATCCAAGAAGAAAGCACAGTACACTCACATCCTCTTAAATGAAGCCAACATGAGGTAGCTTACCGACCATGCAGTAAGGCCTACCAAACTAACAAGGCGCTCATCAGTGTGCAGTGGCCAAGTAAAGAAGGAAAGCATAGCATACTTACATCCTCTAAAGTAAGAAGACCATTGAGGTGACACACTAGCAAGGTAACACGTTAGCCAGACTTAGAGCAACTACCAAGTGAGTGCCACTAGGGGCGTTATCTCAACTCATAGTAGCCTAAGACAAAGGATGTGTTCATTTTATATGTTTGTGTGCAATTTGTGTTTGTGTTGTGTCGATGAAGGATAGGATGTTGCTTGGGTTCCTTACACCTACCCTAAACACAACGTGGCGGATTCACAAACAAAAATACTTTCAACATGGAAGAGATTGAATTCAAAATGGAATTTTTTTCTTCTAATAATTATTTTCAAACATGATTTATAATATTTCTTTAGGTAGAGCCCATTGATTGAAAGCATTGGGCACTCCCCCTTGTGATTAATAAGCGATAAGATCCTCTTTGGTTGACCTTCTCTTCAAGTGGGTACAAATTTGCCTCCCATATTATGATGGGCACAATCTCCTAGAACTAAAATAAGCACTCCTACTTGAAAAGATCTAGGACGGACCAACTTATTATGAGCTTGAAGCCTTTTAGCTTCATACCACTCGAGGTTTTAGCATGTCCGCAAGCATCTCTCCTCCAAACCTTCTAGCTCTTCTAACCAACTTAGCATTTTGCTTTATGTGATCTACTCATAGCTATCCTTAGTGATGAGAGTTAGACTTCTAATGGTAGAATGGATTTAGACCCATACACTAAGGAGAAAAGAGTAGACTGAGTTGGAGTTCTATATGTGGTGCGATAGGCCCATAATGCTTCAACTAACTGATCATGCCACTATCGCTTGTTATTGTCAAGTGTCTTCTTTAGAATTTGGATGATCATTTTATTGAAGGCTTTCGCTAAGTAGTTTTCATTTGGGTAGTTGATGGTAGAATATCTCCAATCTATGTTGTGTCTCTGGTAAAATTATTGATCTCGATGCTCTTGAATGCAGTACCATTATAAGATATAATTCGTCAAGGCACTCCGAACCTATATATGATATGGTTCCCAAAATCTGGAGCATATGCTGAGTTGTCACCTCTCTTAGTGAAATCTCTTTTTCCCATTTGAAAAAGTAGTCAGTAGCAACTAAGATGAACCAATGACCCTTGGAAGAAGGAGGATCAATTAGACCCACTATGTCGTACCTCAACACTCAAATGTCCATGAGCCAATGTAGGATGTAGAATGTTGGTTGGTGTAGGACCACATATATTTGACATTAATGGCATCGCCAGCCATATCCATGCAATCTTTGATCATCGATAAGTAGTATCCTAGTCTCTTGATCTTGGCTTTCATCTTTGAACGATTGGTTGGCTCCACATAATCATGAGTGTAATCACGATCTTATGGGCTTCATGCTTGTCTAAACAACATAACCACATATGATCAAAGATCACCAAACAAGACACCATCCACAAGAGCATATGAAAGTGCTCTATTTCATCTAATGGGCTTGAGACTTCTCTTGAGGTAGTTTGCCATTATTTTGGTAATCCATGAATGGTTGCCTCAAAATCCTCATCCTTCTTGGCAATGGAAACCTCTCCTTCAAGAGAGTACTTTTTGATGAGTTCAATATCAATAAGAGATAAGACTTGTCAATTTTGGACCTTTATTGAAATGGACTCATCCTCCGAACATGCCAACTCCCTGGCAAGCTTGGCTAAAACATACACTATGATGTTCTCTCCTCGAGGAATCTTATAAAAAGTAACCTTTGGAATTTGGGCCAACAACTTAATGGTGTATTTGTGGTAGTGATGGAGCTTAGGCTTTATATCCTTATAAGACCCAGTGATTTGGTTGATAATTAGCTGAGAATCCCCTAAGATGTTGATGTTTTGGATGCTTAGAGTAATGGCTAACACCAGACTGGCAATTTGAGCTTCATATTTAGCTTCGTTGTTGGTGAAAGAATTGGACAGATGGTATGAGAATCCCATCACATCATGGTCCCAAGATAGAAAATTATTCCTACCCCTACCTTTCTTGAAATAGTAGATAATGGTTTTTCTCCTCTATGAGAGGAAGTCGCACCATCAAAGTATATCTCTAGCGATGAATACTAGCATCTCTTAAGTTCACGATTTGTTCATCGTAGAGATCATCACTAAGTTGAGAGTCAGCAGGAAGTGGGTGTGCTGGTAAGAAATCAACGAGTGCTTGTCATTTCATTGCACGGAGGGATACGAATGTAATGTCAGACAATGAGAGGATCATGGACCTTCATGCTAATCATAAGGATAACATCGGCCATTTCATGAGATACTATAGTGGATTGATCCTAGAGATTAAGTTTACCTTATGAGGAAGCACGTAGTGCTTTAGCTTTTGGGATGTAAAGATTAAAGCTAGGCATTGCTTCAATGGGTGGATAATTAGCCTCAGTGATTAAATGATGGTTGAGGTAGTAGAGTGTGTTTTCCTTCCCTTCGTCATTACCTTGGGGAAACAAAGCACCAAGGGAGTCATGTAACACAGAAGTGTAAAGTATGAGCCGCTTACCCTGGATAAGGGCTACTAGAATCAATGATGTCATCAAGTAATGCTTGATGTCTTCAAAGGCATCCTCACACTTGTCATGCCACTTGAACTGGGCATCCTTTTTGACAAGTGTTGGCAATGGCTGACATCTTTCTAATAAGTTGGATATAAAACATCTTAGATATGCCAACCACCCTTGGAATGATCTGAGTTGAGTTAAACTTTTATGGGGTGGAATTTCTAATATCCCCTGATCTTTCCAGATAGATTTGATTCCCTGGTGTCAGACAATAAACCCAAAGAATTTTCCTAAATCTACTCTGAATGCATATTTTAGGGGTTTCATTTTGAGGTTAAATTATTTTTATTATTCAAAAAATACTCTCAAGTCAAAGAGATGGTCTTCCTTTTCTCTTCTTTTCACCATGAGATCATCGACATAGCACTCGACTTGATGATGAATGAGTTCTTCAAAGATTCGAGTCATAGTCCGCTGTTATGTCGCACCGGCATTTTTAAGGCTAAAAGCCATCACCATATAGCAATAGATTTCGATCGGGGTTCTGAAAGTGGTGTTTCTTTCATCTTCAGGGGCAATCTTTATTTGATTATATCTAAATGAGCCATCCATGAAAGAGAAGACTACATTTGATGAGGTAATGTCCACCATCAACTCTGAGATTGGTAGTGGAAATTCATCTTTTGGACATGCCTTATTTAAATCCACAAAATCGACACATATGTGAATTTGGTCATTCTTTTTGTTAACTAGGATGACCCTAGCTAGCCAGGTAGGGTATTTTTCTTCCTAGATGAAGCCAACATCGATTAGTTTCTTAACTTCATAAATGATCTGTTGTTCTACATCTAATCGCATGCGTTTAGGAGCTTGCTTGATAGGGTTAGCGTAAGCTCTTTACTAGTTTTGACGCTACATCGTGAGCCAATCCAAACATCTCTTTATAACTCAATGCAAAGTAGTCCATAAACTCAATTAATAGCTTACTAAGTAATTGGTTTCAATTTCATTCAATAAAGAACTGATGTATGTCGGGCGTAGATCTTCTTTAGTTCCTAACTTGATTTCTTAGAGCTCGTTGATGGTTGACTTGATCTCTTCTTCAAACCCTGGCGGTGCATCTTTGACTTCAAAATCATATAAATCAGCACAGCTCCTCATATGAGTTAATGTAATTTAAAAAGAACCTATCAGATTCCAAATGATTGGTGATGACTAAGCATTAATCATCATCATCGACTGGACCCACTATAAATCCTAGTCTCGATCTTGAGAGCTATTTTATTTGTTCTTCCATATTCTTTCAAAATAGTCTGACTTGTACTTTGACCAAGTATGTGGTATTAACCCTTTCTTTGCTAAATTATGAACACATGGCAAGTACCAATCGAAAGGTAATTCTATTAAATATTTATATGAATCATCCTCAAGTTCTACATCAACTTCTTGACTTGAGGATGATGCTCCCAGAAAGAACCTCTGAGTCTTCACACCTATGGATGACTTAGGGGCTTCCTTAAGTACCAAACCCTCAGCATTTTGAGAGGAAAGTAGGGTTAGAGCTAAGGTTCCCAACTGATGCCTAATTATTTCACATTTATATTTGGATACACTTATGCTTTGTTTTGGAGCCCGGTCTTCATCACTATCTGGCTCAAGTGTCACCTCGAAGGGAATCTACTACTTAGAAGAGCTGGATGATGTGCTAACCATATAAGACTTATCTTTTAATGGGTGGCCAATAAAGAGGTTTTCCACCCATGGGACTGCCTGTGAACTACCTCTTCCACTGCCTGGTGGAGGTCAATCATCCTACCCCTATGTTCAAATGGAGTAATGAATTGTGGGTTGAATCTAATGTCAGGCTCCACTTCCTCCTCCAAGTTTATTTCCACTTCCTTTCATTTTCTTTTTCATTTTCTCTTTTTATTTCTTTTTATTTTTCTTTTTGTTTTTCTTTTTCTTTCTTTTTCTTTTTCTTTTTCTTTCATTTTCTTTTTCTTTTTCTTTTATTTTTAAACTTTGGACAAGTTCGCAAGAGTAGACTTGTTGATTTTGAGAGAGATAGTAAGCCGCATCCTCATATATGATGACCTCCTGAACTGTAAATGGCTTGAGATCTCCTTTGACCCAATAAATGATCCCACCTCTCACAAACTTCATACATTGATGTAGAGAGGAAGGAACTATATTGTTCTCATGTATTCATGGTCTCCCAAGCAAAGCGTTGAAATTTGTATCCAAGTCTATAATGTGAAACTTGGCTTGCCTTCCAATCATCTATCTCCAAGGCAACACTATGGAGCCTAAGGCCTGTGACCTCACTTTGGAGTGATTCAATCTTCTTCTTAGACTTAGGAGTCTTCTAGACACTAAGACTTTCTTAGTCATAAGACACTTCTAACAATTAGGTAAACACTTAATCTAAGCCTAAAGACTTTGAAGGGTTAACCATATGATCAAGTTATGCTTTAGGGATTAGGATAATCAACCTACCCTGCAACCAAAATCCAATCCATGTTCACCATCTCAAGCCAAACCTCAAGATCAATTCAAACATCAAATTCAAATCCAAATCCAAGCCCAAATTTCAAAACTAAATGATTGAAGCCCAAGATCAAATTCAAACTTGAAACCCTTCCTAAGCCATAAAACCTATCCCATGGACTTAGCTAAATCTTAATCCAAATCAATCCAAAATTAATTGATTTTCTCATAATCAATTTATATCTTCAATCATCTTCCTAAATATAAATCAAATTTACATTCAATTGATCAAAACTGAAGGAAACTAAATCAAATTAAATCAAAACCCTTCCCAAGCCATATGACCTATCCCATGGACTTAGCTAAATCTTAATCCAAATCAAGTCAAACTTAATTGATTTTCTCACTAATCAATCATATTTTCAATCATCTTCACAAATTTAAATGAAATATACATTTAAGTAATCAAAACTAGATCAAACCAAATCTAAATCTAAACCTAAGCCACATGACCCAACTCCATGGACTTAGCCTAATTCCTTCATTCCAAAACCCAAATTCAATTGATTTTTTTCATGAATCAATCATACCTTAAATCATATTCATAAATATAAATGAAATCTACAATCATCAAGCCAAACCAAAATCAACCCAAGTCAAACCCAAATTAACCCTTTTGACTTGAAATGTTCAAATTAACCAAAACCCATTTGAACCCAAGCCAATTGCAATTGAATTTATATATTAATCTCAAATCCATATATAAACTCAACTAAATAAAACTCAACCCATAATTAAGCCAACTAAACCCAATTGGTCCATTTGACCCAAAGTGGCCAATTTGACCTATTTGAGCCAAGTTCTAATCCTACCCAAATTAGATTGAACCAAGCTGATCAAAACCTCCCATCATGATTGTTGATCACCCTAGGTTGATCAATTGTCCCAAATTGGGTCAAACCATGGCAACTTGATCATTTGACCAAGTCAACCCCTTAACCCATATGAACCCAAACTACCAAATTTCAACCAAAGCTAAATCCCTTAACACCAATGATTCATACCAAATCAAAAGCAATAGTTGTATATGACTTGACCTTCAATTGAGTCAAACCAAACCCAAGTGGCACTCTTAACCCACGTTGACCCAAATTAACCTAAAAGACCAAATTGGTCAAATCAAAATATAAATCAAATTCATTACAACAAATGGCTCAAGTTCATTCCAAATTTTTTATTGAACTTGACCAAAGCCATGATTGGACCCAATTGAACCCAATTGACCTTCTTAGCCAAATTGACCTAAAGGTTCAAGTTAGCCTAAATCAAAACCAAATCCAAATTAATTGAAGCCAAAGCCTACAATCATCTTTAATTGATCAACTAAACCCAAACCAACATGCAAGCCAATTTGGCCAATTTGGTCAAATTGGTCTACTTAACCCATTTGACCTAAATGAATTAAAATGAGCCAAAATCAAATCTAAGATAAAATAAACCAAACCAATTGAACCAAAACATCCTAAATGATCATATGAACTTGACCCAACACTTAGTTTGACCTAATTTGATCAATTGGCCAGCTTTACCCAACCTAACCCAATTTGACCTAAATGAGTCAAATTGTGCTAGACTTAACCAAATCGACTCCAATGGACATAAAATTTGGGCTAACCCACTTTTGTCTCATTTCAAATTGGCACAAATCAAATCCAATGTTAAATGATCATTCTACCCTTGGGTCAAGGGCATCATATGAGACAAATCACCCATTTAAGTGGTCATTTCCATTCCTTGGCCACTTGGTACTCTCCCAATGGTCCACCTAGGCACCTAGGACATTGTCAAACCTGACCCAATGGGTGGTTGGGTCAACCATGACCCATGGGAGGTGAAATCACCTCATCCTCCCCATGATTCCTCTTTGGTAGCCACCTCCACACCTTCAACCAACCAAGTCAAGCCAACTCACCTCTTCCCTACCACCCATGACTCCTTGAGATGCCCAGATGGCCACTAGAAACCAAACCTGACCCCATCATCTGATCAAGATGAAGGGGGGTATACAGCCCCTCGTTTCCACCCAAGATGAGTTTCTATAGCCATTCCCTAAGCTCCCAACCTCATTCCTCAATCAAAAAATGCTATTCTCGTCCATCTCAAAATAAGACACTCCCATTTTCAACCTAACTCCAAATTTCTCCATCAAACTCAAATTAACTTTGCACGCACCTTCCCTAGGCCTCGTAGAGCCACAACAAATCATCTCCCAAGCTTCTTGAGCACCGAGGTGGGACTTCGATCAAATTCAAGCTTCAAATCATCGGTTCATCACCTTCCTAGAGAATGTTGAAGAATTGATCCTATTGTCGCTCAACAGGGCTTCATCTCCACTACATGAAGCTTCCTCAATCATTCGAGCCACCAATCGCATGTGATCTTGACCATTGGATCCCCTCCGATCGATGTTGTGAACATGCGGGATCCTTTTAGAGTTGATCCAAGCTTGAGTAAGCTTGGATCAAGTGAGCAATGGTGGATGGACTCCATTCTCCCTCACTCATGTGATGTTAGATCACGCACCATCCATTCTCTGTGATTTAAATGGATAGTCGTGATTAGATCCGATAGATCAATCTCATTTAATCCTATTAAGCTGTGGAATTAATCGTAGCCATTCAATCTTAGATAGGATGGCAAACGAAAAAGTGCATCCACTACCGCGACATAGGCTCTAAGTCGTATAAGTTTTAAAAGCACACTGCATCGTGTAAGCATGCCACATGGCGCCAATAAGATTAGGCATTAATTATGCTTAATTAATCATTTCTAATGCTTAGAACTTCTAAAAATCATAAAAAAATCATAGAAAAATAAACAAACTGCAAATAAATACTAATTTTAAAGTTATTTCAAAGGAGAATTAATTAAAAATGATCTTAACAAATTTTTAATAGTAATTAAGGTTTAATTATAAAATTAATTAGCTTAATTACTCCTTAATTACTTGAGCAATTAATCCCAAATTTTGTTGGTAAATTTAATGGGATGGCCTCTACCTCCCATGATTTTTCTGGGATTTATTACTCACTTAATTAATAAAATTGACTAATTAAACCTTAACTACTCTTTTAAGTTAATTAATGATTAATTAATCCCATGAATAGTAATAAATTGGTTAATTAAGTTAATTAATCATTGTTCAACAGTAAGTGAAATAAGGGATAGGGTTGAGACCCCTTTCCCTAAGTTCATTTCACCCTTTTTTAAAATGAAATTAATTTAGATTTAAGTAAGTCACTTAATCAAATTGAAATCATGATCACATCAGACCTTAATTAATTAAATCATGGGGTAGATCTTTAGGTGTTTAATAAGCTAATGGAATTTAATGAAATTATGGTTAGTCGACATGTGTGGAAAAACCATAAGAGTAATTAATTAAGTCCCTTAATCTAGTTAATTATTAATCATGAGCCAATTGCATTAGGCCCCTTTTATTTCCTAGGATCATTGCAAGTTGATTTTCCATGCATATCATGTTAGCTCATAATTATTTAGTTAATTACTTTAAGGTGACATAGGGTAATTAATTCATCTAATTAAGGGTTCAACTTAATTAACCCATAAAATCAACTTAATTACATTTCCTTAAATTAAATGAAATCACTAATGTTGGAATGGGTTTAAATCAACAAGTGATGATCTCTCTTCTCCTCTTTAAATCAAATCAAATCCAAAATATAATTAATAAAGAAGCTTTGGTTTGCTTGAAATAAACTTATTTGATTTGATTTTCCTTAAGAACTAGTTTGGTTGAATGAATCACATGCTCATATTTGATTTTCCTCTTTCTAATCATGTTAAATTTGGTATGTCATTGAAATTCATGCATCAATCTTTTAAAAATCAAATAAAATAAAATGGATTACCTAAATGTAAGTTTGCATGTGTTGATTTAATTTAATATTTGTGTGACTATTATCACTATTAAACCTAAATGTACTTTTCAAAAGCTTATAAGTCAATAATGTGTTATGATGCTAGTTGTAAATATATAAGAAAGGCATGTGCTTATAGCTTAAGTGTATAATCTTTCCTCTATTTATGTGTTGAATTATATAAGATTGAATGGTAATGGGTATATAGGACATCTGGGAACACGACTTTAGCTAGCCCCAAGGAGGTCATTTGATTACTCACTTCTAGTTTAACAATGGCATGTACCCATTTGATTTCGTTCTTATGTATTTCAACATTAGAATTTGGATAGAACTTTAATTCATATATATAAATGATTCAATAAATAAAAATACAATCTATGCATGGTTTTCTTTCCCTCATTTATGTATACATCCATGTGTGTCCAATAAAAGAAAGTTTATAGTTTGGACATCCCGGGAATACGAGGTGTTAATTAGCCCCAAGGATTTCTTTAACAACAACATGGACTTGCCTATATCTTTGTACATGTATATGTATATGTCATTAGTTAATGAAAATCTCATTTTACATTAAAATTGCATGCATTCATAATTGACTATGTGGTTGAATGAATTATCCATATGATTTGGAGCTTACTTCTTATGTTCATGTATACGAATTTACATATGTTTGAATGCAAATGGGTATATAGTCTTGGCCTCCTGAGAACACGAGAATTTAGCTATCTCCAAGGAGGTCATTTGATTACCCCACATCCCTGGTTTAACAACGGCACATGCCTATTTAATTTCATTCTTATGTCCTTTTTGCATAAGAATTTGGATTAAGTTTTAAGATAATATGTTTAAATAATTCAATCAAATAAAATATAAATTCTAAACATACATATACATTCATCATTTAAGTGTGCTAAAATATGTTGCATGTATAGATACACTTAGTATTAAATCATATGCATGTTACATGTGATGGAAAGGAATGATTTAATATATGTCATGTGGTAGTAATTCAATTAAATTAATCTTAACATGTCTTTCATTTTTAATGGGATTATTTAAAGTTAAACCTAAACTTAGGATTAAATAAATCATTTAATAAGCCATTCACTAAAGAGAACTAAATCAAATTAATAAACTTTAGAATCTGACTTAAGGTTGGGATGAAAGAGGGCAATCTTCTTTTCCTCTTTATAACACTTAGTTGCTAAGTGTAATCAGATGAAACAAAAGAAAACACAAATTAAAATTCTCAAATAAACTACTTCAAGTGAAATCAACCTTTGATGTTAAATTGAATCTTTCTACACTTAGAAAATACAACACTAATGCCTAACAAGACTTACAACATAAGCCTTAATATATATACATTATAATTAAGTCGCCACTTCTAGCTCTAAGTTAGGACAGTGTATGAAGTGATGTATGCTTTGTTTTATGATGTATTATTTTAGATTAGATATTAGGGTGTATGCTTCATAGACTAGATGATAGGCCAATATTAGCCTAATTATGTTTTCTGCAGGGGATTATGCTTAAGGGATGCATAAAAATTAATGTGAATGCTTTTTGTGCTTTAAATCTTTAAGCATGATCCAAGTTAGATAGGTGGCTTAGTTACCCATGTAGGTGCTATGCTAACTATAAAATATAAATACAACTTCTTGGGATTATATGTATATTTAGCTAACCTCTATTTTGCATGTGTAGTTAGATTTACTTTTCCCACATAAATATAATTTTTGCAATAGGAATTAGGATTAGTGTTATGGGGATTAGGCAAGGCAAAAGGCATGTCCTAGGGTGCCTCTGTGATGCCATTAACATAAGCACCATCCATATCAAAGAAGGAACCAAATTAGAAATGGAGATGTAAAGAAAGAAGACCCCAACAGCATTTAATACAATTATAATTATTCTTTCATATTCTAGGTTGTATAAGGGTAGAGCTCGACTACCCATCTTTTCTCTCATCGGGTTGTATGGTGGTACCCAACTGAACCGACCTTTTATTCTTTTACGATAGTTTATATAATTGTTTGATGTTATGTTTACATTATGCATTAGATACATGCTTTTCATAGTTTCTTAAATGATTGAAGATTTAATGTGTTTTGGATAGATTAGGCTCTTAGATAAAAAATAACTTTTCTACCAAACTAATCACTCATAACTAAATTTTAAACAACTCATAACCTCATCATATAGCCTAAGACATAAATAAGATAATTAAAAGATTTAGCAACCCCTTATATATTGTTGTATGTTTCACATCATGCATATATTCTTTCTTGAACATGAAGGATCTCCATCCTTGCAATAAAATAATGCTTGACTTGTGAGGGCATCCATTATGGTGGAGAACACCTTCTATGATTTGACCCATAACCTATTTCATCATGCATTTAGGCATAAGAAATCCTAAAGCCTCTCAAAATGATGTTTAAAAAATGAAATAAAATTTGAAATATTTTGCATCTATAGATTAAGTCATATGCTCATAACACTCATGCTCTAGTCTCTTAGGGAGTGTGTTTAATCTTTTCTAATTAAATAACTACCCTAGCTATCTTGCAATTCATAAGACTGGACTACATGGTTTTAAAATTGTAGGAGGAGTTAGCTGGTGGCCACTCTAGGCCATTATAAGTCAAGAAGTCGGACAATTTATTCTCTCTTATGGAAGTAAACCCTTATGTCCACCTGTCGCTTAGATTTAAGTCGTGGTTTAGGTCATACTAAAGCTCCCTAGATTTATAATCTGAGGTAGTTATTTCCTTCAGGCTACGAGCATAAATTCTCACCTCTTAGGCATCCCCACAATCTTGTGTTGGTGGATTATAAGCAGTAATCTAATTAAATTTCAACTCAAAACATATAAATCTCCTCAACTTCAAAATTGTAAAGCCCAACCATAAGATAAATTGGAATGCTCACTAGGCTTCCTAGTATCATGAGCATTTCCTACTTATTTCATTTTAATTCCAAAAATAAGTCTTCTCCTTGAACTTTCCCAATTAATTTTCCAAATACAACTAATCCTTTGATAGTCTAACCTTAAAATCTTTGGAGATGATATTTGTCTACTTTAATCGTGAGTAGTCTTAGGAAATTTAATTTCCTAAGATGTAATTAACTATGGAGGCTTATCTCCATAGGGAATTTAAGAACCTGTTTTATTATAAATCCTACTTTATTCATCCATATGTAGGGAAAATCTCGCATTCAAGACCCATCATGCCTTAGAGTCTTATTACATGATTAGTCCATTGTGGTGATGCCTCTATCTTTCAAGATATTAAATCATACCTCAATGTTGTACACGATCACCTTAAAAAGTACGCTCCCCCCTCCCCCTACACCCAAAAATAAACACCATAAGGCCCTCTTACATTGTTCATTGAATCATCTCAACATCATCCATTATTTTTGGAGTTTGCAGATGTCAATCCTCAAGTAGGAAAGGGTTCTTAGACTCATAATGTTGATTGATATACCTGGGTCAACTAGAACTCTAGATAGCCTGTATTTTCCAACATCCACTGTGATATAAAGAGAAAGTTGTGCCCGGTCATCCCTAAGAGTAAGTCTTCATCGCTAAATGTAACTCTTAAGATGTCCTCTGAGTGGAATTTCTCCTCTTTAGTAGTGGTTAGTTGAGCTAAGCATATCTCTAGATCAAGTAAGGCCTTGATTAGAGATTCCCTCATCTTTTTGGATAAGATAAGGTCATCACATATGCTTAACTTGGTTGGAAACTTTCTAAGGTGAGCTAGGACATTGTAATCAACTCTGGCTTGGTCCTCCATAAGCATATCCATGGGTGGAGCATCCTATGGAGGGACTATCTACTAACTAGCACCAATGACTTGCTTACCCTTATCCGAAAGTGCTACCTTAGGAGGTAGAACTTTGGCACTGCATAGATTGACTTTCGTGACTTCTTGGAATGATGAGCTTATGGACAGTTATGCCTTCTCATCGGGCATACCTACAACTTCTCCTATGGGATCCTCAGAGTCAGTTGACTCCAAGTCAATCTTAAGAGGTGAACCTAATTGATTCAGAGAAGGATAGTCTGACTCTGAATTATAAAGGAAAGGATCAGAACTACTAGAGTTATTATTTTTATTTAGACTAAGAGAGCTTTCAATAATAATAAAATTAATAGCATCAGATGTAGATAATTTATAAGTAGAATCAGCTTTCTTCTTTCATTTTTTTTTGGGTGGAGGTACATGATAAAAATCAAGTAAAGTAACTGGAGTAAGGTATTTAGTGCTCTTATCCGCATATACAACATTCATGCCACTATAAGAGGAGCTAGTAGAAGAGGTGGTAGCTGCAACGGTGGAGGGAGTACTAGACCCGGATGGTGACAGTGCTACTGGACTATCCCAGGAAAGTATGGTGAGCTGCTACTACTGTTGGGTCACCCTCCCCGAATTGTCCTTTGCAACTAGCAAACCTTCCTTAGTGTTGGAGGTTTGAGCTATTTCTGGCACTTGCAAGGAAGGCTTCTTGATCTTAGAAATGATCTTTTTAGAGGTTTGGGATAGGAGATATCCTATCTTTTGGTCTTAAGAGGACCGGTATCCCCAAGGATTACTCTATAGAATTGGATGGTTTGCTAATAAGTATTCCTTAGGGATAACTTGGCTCCCAACTTGTATCATTCATGCTAGTCCTTAAAAGTGATACAATCCTCAGAAATGGCCTTTGGTGGTGGGTAGTAGCTAGGATCATCGCTCTTGCCAATTTCCTTCGGCCTCTTAGGCTCTCATAATAGAAAGTCAGGTTTCTTTAAGAGATTTTGAAAGATTTTCCTAACTACCACTCTCTTGAATGAATATGGTTTATTCAATCTATTGGAAATAGTAGGTGGAAAGTAGCTACCTGGTGATGGATATGAATACTGCTGCTGGGTAGGCTGCTGAGGTGGTGGAAATGGTTGTTGTGGTGGCTGCAGTGGCTCATATGTTGGCCGAGGTGATGCAAAATGAGGTGGCAAAAGAGGTTGTTGAGCTCATAGTCACACATACTGAACTCTGGCTGGCTGCTTGCCTCTGTCCATTGACAACTGCCCCTAGCTTCTTCTCAAACACCTTCTGTGGATTGGGCCTAGATGATTGGTCGGGAAAAGACAACTATATGGCTTCCCCTTGTAGGCTAGCCGCCTTGTTGATTAATTTATCGAATGTTTTGATGGTAAAGCCCTTAAGCATGAAGGTGATCGGGCCATAGATATTCTTGAGAAGAATCAGAATGGCATGTTATTGGACATATGGTTCATATTTTATGCTCAGGTTATGCCACCTGAGAATGTAATCAACAAGGGACTCATTGAGTTTGTTTCTCAATGAGGTCTATCACCCTCTGTTGAGTGCCAACAAATCTCTTGATGAAGACGTACTCCAACACAGCAAAAGTCTTCACCAAACCATTGGGCAGTTCGGCGTATCAATCAAATGCAACACCTGACAGACTGGTAATGAAAAGGTAGAAGAGGAGTGCATTGCTACCACCGGTGTTGCAATAGCTAGCTCTAAAGTGTGCAATGTGTATCATGGTTTCCCACTGCCATCAAAGATCTTGAAGGATGGTGGCACAAAATCCTAAATAAAATAAAACTAAATAAAAAACCTAAACCTAAAAATAAACTAAAAATAAATAAAAATAAACCTAAACTAAAAAACTAAACCTAAAATAAAGCAAAATAAAATAAACATAAACTAAAACTAAAATAAACCTAAATAAAATAATAAAACCTAAACCTAAACCTAAAATAAACTACCAAAAACTATAAATAAAAACTAAACATAAAAATAAAATAAACTAAATAAAACAGCTAAAAATAAATATAAATAAAGATAACTAAAAGATAAAACTAGGCCTAAAGAAGATAAAATAAATAAAGAAAACTAAAAAGAAATAGCCCAAAAAATGAAATAAATAAAATGGAAGCTAAAGTAAGATAAAAATAGGCTAAAAAAAAAATAAAAGGCTAATAAAATAAAGATAAAATAGGAAAAAACACTTAAAACAAATAAACTAAAATAAAAAAATAAAAATAAACTAAATAAAAAATAAAAATAAAATAAACTCAAATAAATAAAATAAACTAAATAAACCTAAACCTACTAGTTTACTTAATTTTTTTTAAAAAAACCTAAACCCTAAATCCTAAACCAGAATTCTAATTCATAAACCCTAAAACCAACCCTAAACCCTAAACCTACAACCCTAAACCCTAAACCCTAAAACCCTAAACTCTAAACCCTAAACTAAACCCTAAACCCTAAACCCTAAACTCTAAACCCTAAACTCTATACCCTAAAACCCTAAACCCTAAACCCTAAACCCTAAAACCAACAACCCTAAACACTAAATTAACAGTAAACCGAGAGCCCTAAGAATGGGAAAAACCTTGATGACAGGAACATCACCGTCAACTATGGTCAGTCTAGATCTACCGTGGAGGTGAAGGCGAAGGCAATGGTTATCATAGTGGTGGTGGGGGATCTGGAGGTGCTAGTGAATATGGAGGTGGTTGTTGGAGCAATGGTGGTTATGGAGGTGAGAGGAGATGGAAGTTACCCATGGTGGTGCAAAGGAGAGATCGGGATATGATGGTGGATCCCACTACCAGAGGCGGGTTGGTTCTGATGGAAACGGAGAAACTAAAGAACAATCGATCTCGCTTATGGAACTATCTTTACAGAGACGTTCTACTTATCTTAAGGTTATGATTTGCTCTATGGGTGCTCATTTTCGATCTATGTCGTCTCTTGTGTCTTAGAAAACTTTTGGTGCTACTTGTTTGATGAAATTGAAAAGAAGAAATGTTGAATCTGAATTTGTTCTCTATTAAAAAAACCTTAAACCCTTAACCCTAAACCCTAAACTAAAACTTAAACCCTAAACCTAAAATGTAAACTATAAACCCTAAACCCTAAATCCTAAACCATAAACCCTAAAACCCTAAACCCTAAACACTAAAACCCTAAACCCTAAACCCTAAACCCTAAACCTAAACCCTAAACTAATACTAAACCCTAAACCCTAAACTATCCCTAAACCCTAAACCCTAAACTAAACCCTAAACCTTGAATAAAGATGTCATTAAAAGTAGATCTAAAGATTGACCTAATCCTAACATAGTTATGGTAGCTAAAGAAAATATCTTCAAGAGACTTTCCCTTGATTATTAGAGATTTGAATACCCTAAACCCTAACCCTAAATCATATTATAATACTATATATTAAATTATAATCTATCATCATATATTTGAGCATGTAGTGATGTGTTTTAGATGTTATAAGATGTTTTGAAATATTTTAGTATATTATGGTATTGTACTCTATAGTCTATATTAATATAAATCATAAAAAAATTGATTTAATAAATAAATGATGAAATTTGTTAAATTTGAAGTGGAATTAGTTGTAGTAAAGGTGTGCTATGCCACTTGTAGTCTAAAAGTTAGATTTTATGTTCAAAATAAATATTATATGTTGTAGCTAAACCTAAACCTAAATAAAATAAAAAAATAAAATAAAATAAAAACCTAAACTAATACCTAAACCTAAACCTAAAAATAAAATAAAATAAAAAAAATAAAAAAACTAAAATAAAATAAATAATAACCTAACTAAACTAAAAAATAAAATAAACCTAAGAATAAAAAACCTAAATAAAATTTAAACTAAATGTACAATAATATTAAAATAAAGCTAAAATAAAATAAAATAAAAACTAAATAAAACCTAAACCTAAAAAAATAAACCTAAATAAAAACTAAAATAAATAAAAATAAAACCTAAACCCTAAACTAAAAAAAAAACTAAGCTTAAAATAAAAAATAAAATAAACTTAAAATAAAATAAACCTAAACCAAAAAAACTAAAATAAACTAAACTAAATTAAAAAACCTTAACCTAAACTTAAAATAAACCAAACCTAAACCTAAACCTAAACTAAAAAATAAAATAAACTAAAAATAAACCTAAACCTAAACTAAAAAGTAAAACCTAAAAATAAACCTAAAATAAACCTAAAACCAAAACCTAAAAAAATAAAATAAAAAAGTAAACCTAAACCTAAAAAATTAAAAATAAGACCTAAACCTAAAAAATAAAATAAAAATAAAACTCAACTAAAAAGTAAAACTAAACTAAACCTAAACCTAAAAAATAAACTAAAATAAATAAACCTAAAATAAAAAAAACCCTAACCCTAAACCCTAAACTCTAACCTAAACCTACAACCCTAAACCCTAAACCCTAAACCCTAAACCCTAAACCCTAAACCATAAACTCTAAAACCTACAACCCTAAACCTAAACTAAACCTCAAACACTCAACCCTAAACCCTAAACCCTAAAACCCAAACCCTGAATACCTAAAAACCTAAACATAAAGTAAATAAAACCTAAAAATAAAATAAATAAATAAACCTAAGCCTAAATAACATAAGTAAAAATAAAATTAAATAAAAACCTAAACTAAAATCTAAACCTAAACCTAAACCTAAACCTAAACCTAAAACTAAACCTAAACCTAAAATTAAAAAGAAAATAAAATAAATAAATAAAAACTTTAACAAAACTAAAAAAATAAAATAAACATAAAAATAAAAAGCCTAAATAAAATAAAAACTAAAAGTAAAAAAAAATAAAATAAATAGAAAATAAAATAAAATAAAAACTAATTTAAAACCTTAACCTAAAAGATAAACCCAAAAAAAGAAAACCTAAACCAAAATAAAAAAATAAAATAAACCTAAACCTAAACCTAAACTAAACTAAAAAAATAAATAAAATAAAACCTAAACCTAAAATAAATAAACCTAAACCTAAAATAAACTAAACCTAAACCCTAAACTAAATAAAATAAAATAAACTAAAAATAAACCTAAACCAAAACTAAAAAATAATACTTAAAAATAAACCTAAAATAAAAACTTAAAACCTAAAACTAAGAAAATAAAATAAAAACCTAAAACTAAACCTAAAACAAAAATTAAAACCTACACCTAAAAAATAAAATAAAATAAAACTAAACTAAAAATAAAACTAAACCAAAACCTAAACCTAAAAGATTAACTAAAATAAATAAACCTAAAATAAATAAACTAAACTAAATAAAAATAATAATAAACCTAAATAAAAATAAGAAATAACCTAAAAACCTAAACCTAAACTAAATAAAACCTTAAAATTAAATAAATAAAAAAACTTAAACCTAAATAAGATAAATAAAATTAAATTAAAACAAAACCTAAACTAAACCTAAACCTAAACCTAAACCTAGAAATAAAATAAAATAAACTAATAAAAATAAACTAAAATAAAATAAATAATAACCAAAACTAAACTAATAAATAAAATAAACCTAAGAATAAAAACATTAATAAAATAAAAGCTAAATATAAAATAAAATAAATTAAATTAAAATAAACCTAAAATAAAGACTAAATAAAAATCTAAACCTAAAAAATAAACCTAAAAATAAAACCTAAACCATTAACTAAAAAAAACCTAAACCTAAAACAAAAATAAAATAAATAAAATAAAACAAACTAAAGTAAAATAAACTAAACCTAAACTAAATAAAATAAAAAAACTAAAAATAAACCTAAACCTAAATTAAAAAATAATACCTAAAACCTAAAAAAATAAAATAAAAGCCTAAACCTAAAAATAAAAATAAAACCTAAACCTAAAAAAATAAAAAAATAAACTAAAACCTAAAAAATAAATTAAAATAAAAAACCTAAACTAAAATAAATAAACCTAAAATAAAAAAAACCTAACCCTAAACCCTAAACTCTAAACCTGAACCTACAACCCTAAACTCTAAACCCTATACACTAAAACCTTAACCTAAACCCTAAATCCTAAACCCTAAACCCAAAATCCTAAACCCTGAACCTTAAACCCTAAAACCTATAACCCTAAACCATAAAGCCTAAACCCCAAACCCTCTACCCTAAACCCTAAACTAAACCCTAAACTCGAAACCCTAAACCCTAAACCCTAAAAACCTAAAACCTAAACCTAAACTAAATAAAACATAAAAATACAATAAATAAATAAACCTAAACCTAAATAAAATAAAATAAAAACAAAACTATAACCTAAACCTAAACCTAAACCTAAACCAAACCCTAAAAAAACAAACTAAAATAAAATAAAATAAATAAAATCTAAAGTAAACTAAAAAAATAAAATAAACCTAAAAATAATAAACTTAAATAAAATAAAAATTGAACATAAAATAAACCTAAAATAAAATAAAATAAAATCTAAATAAAAAGCTAAACCTAAAAAATAAACCTAAAAATAAATAAAAAATAAAACCTAAACCTAAAATAAACAAAATAAACTTAAATCTAAACCTAAACTAAAATAAACGAAACTAAAATTATTAAAACCTAAAATAAACTAAACCTAAACCCTAAAGTAAATAAAATAAAGTAAACTAAAAATAAACAAAACCTAAATTAAAAAATAAAACATAAAAATAAACCTAAAATAAAAACCTAAAACCAAAACCTAAAAAAATAAAATAAAAACCTAAACCTAAACCTAAGAATCAAAAATAAAACCTAAACTTAAAAAGATAAAATGAAAATAAAACTAAACTTAAAATTAAGCATAAATATAAACATTAAAAAAATGCTAAAATAAAAAACCTAAACTAAAATAAATAAACCAAAAATAAATAATCTAAACTAAATAAAAGTAAAAATAAACCTAAATAAAAAATAAAATAAATAAAAAAATAAATAAAATAAACTAAATAAACCTAAACCTACTAGTTTACTAAATTTAAAAATAAATAAAAAAACCTTAAACCCTAAACCCTAAACCCTAAACCCTAAACCCTAAACCCTAAAACTAACCCTAAACCTACAACCTTAAACCCATAACCTAAAACCCTAGACTAACCCTAAACCCTAAGCCGTAACCCTAACCCTAAATCCTAAACCCAAAGCCCTAAATGCTAAACCCTAAAACCTTAAATCCTAAACTAACCCTAAACCTTAAACCCTAAACCATTAAACCCTAAACCCTAAAGCACAAACCCTAAACCCTAAGCTAACCCTAAACCCTAACCCCTCAAAACTCTAAATCCTAAAGCCTAAACCCTAAACCCTAAACCCTAAACCCTAAACCCTAAACCATAAACCTTAAAAACCTAAAAACCTAAACCTAAACTAAATAAACTAATAATAAAATAAATCAAAATACCTAAACATAAATAAAATAAACAAAATAAAATAAAATAAAAACCTAAACTAAAACCTAAACATAAACATAAAAAATAAAATAAAAATTTAAAATAAACTAAAAGAAAATAAATAAAAACCTAAACTAAACTAAAAAATAAAATAAACCTAAGAATAAAATAAAAACTAAATGTAAAATACAAATAAAATAAACTTAAAATGGAATAAAATAAAAACTAAATAAAAACCTAAACCTAAAAATAAATAAATAATAAACCTAAACCCTTAACAAAAAAAAAAACCTTAACCTAAAATAAAAAATAAAAAATAAAAAACCTAAACCTAAACTAAAATAAATGAACTAAAATAAATAAAACCTAAACCAACCTAAACCTAAACCTAAACTAAATAAAATAAAATAAACTAAAAATAAACCTAAACCTAAATTCAAAAAATAAAACCTCAAAATAAACCTAAAATGTAAACCTAAAAAAATAAAATAAAAACCTAAACCTAAACCTAAAAATAAAAAATAAAACTTAAACCTCAAAAATAAAATAAAAAAAATCAACTAAAAAGTAAACCTAAACCTCAAAAATAACTTAAAATAAAAAACCTAAACTATAATAAATAAGACTAAAATAAATAAATTAAACTAAATAAAAATAAAAAATAAATTGAAATAAAAAAATAAAATAAACTCAAATAAATAAAAATAAACTAAATAAATGTACAACCCTAAACCCCAAACCCCAAACCCTAAACCCTAAACCCTAAACCCTAAACTAACCCGAAACCCTAAACGCTAAACTATCCCTAAACCCTAAGAATGGGCAACCTTGACAACTGTAACATCACGCACAAGGCTCACAGATCTAGTGGAGGCAAAGTGAGGGTTATCAATGTGGTGGGGAATCTAGAGGTGCTGGTGGATATGGAGGTGGTGAAGCAGGTTATGGAGGTGAGGAACGATGGAGGTTACAACCATGGTGGTGGCGAGGGAGAGTTAGATATGATGGCAGCCCACTACTGAGAAGTGGTCATTCGATGGGAATTGGAAATGAAGAATGACCAATCCGCTTATGGAATGGTGTTTAAAGTGACGGTTCTACTTATCTAGGGTTTTTGATTTGCTCTATGAGTTCTCATTTTTGATCTATGTTGTTGCTTCTGCCTAAAACTTGGGGTGCTACTTGGTTGATGAAATTGAAAAGAAGAAATGTTGAATATGAATTTATTCTCTGTTAAAAAAAATCTTAAACCCTAAATTGTGAACCCTAAACCCTAAACCCTAAACCCTAAACCTAAAACCCTAAACCTAACCCAAAACCTAAAAAAAAAAAAAATAAAAAAATAAAACTTAACAAAAAAAAATAAACCTAAACCTAAAAAAAGTAAACTAAAATAAATAAAAATAAAATAAAAAGTAAAATACATAATGAAAACTAAATAAATAAATAAACTAAACCTACCCATTTACTTAATTTTTTAAAAAAAGACCCTAAACTCTAAATCCTAAACCCTAAATCCTAAACCCTAAACACTAAAACTAACCCTAAACCCTAAACCCTAAACCTAAAACCTTAAACCTACAAAACCTAAACCAAACTAAATACTAAACCTAAACCCTAAATTAAACCTAAATTTAAACTTCAACCTATACCCTAAACTTTAAACCCTAAATTCTGAAACCATAAATCCTAAACCCTAAACCCTAAACCAAAAACCCTAAAACCTATAATCTTGAAAACTAAACCCCAAACCCTAAACCCTAAACTAACCCTAAACATTAAACTAAAACCTAAACCTAAACCTAAAAACCTAAACCCTAAACCTTAAACTATAAACCTAAACTAAAACTAAACCTAAATCCTAAACTAACTTAAACCAAACCTAAAACTAAAACCCTAAAGTTAAACCCTAAACTAACCTAAAACCCTAAACCCTAAAATCTAAACCTAAACCCTAAAAACCTAAACCCTAAACCTAAACCCTAAACCTAAAACCCTAAACTAAACCTAACCCTAAACCTAAACTTAAACTTAAAACCCTAAACCTAAACCCTAAAACTAAAACCTAAACTAAACTAAAGAAACCTAAAATAAAATAAATAAATAACCTAAACCTAAAAAAAATAAAATAAAATAAAAAACTAAACCTAAACCTAAAAAATTAAATAATAGAAAATAAAATAAACTAAAATAAAATAAATAAAACCAAAAGAAACTAAATAAATAACTAAAATAAAATAAATAAAATAAAGTAAACCTAAACCTAAACTAAAATAAATTAAGCCTAAACCTAATCCTAAACGCTAAACCCTAAACCCTAAAGCCTAAACCCTAAACCTATAACCCTAAACCTACAACCCTAAACCCTAAACCCTAAACCTTAAAACCTAAAACTCTAAACC
Source organism: Cymbidium sinense (assembly GCA_021442155.1). NCBI lineage: Eukaryota > Viridiplantae > Streptophyta > Magnoliopsida > Asparagales > Orchidaceae > Cymbidium > Cymbidium sinense. The sequence goes on along the minus strand of CM038214.1, from coordinate 64,571,422 downwards.
CTAAAGTTTAAACCCTAAACCCTAAACCTTAAACCCTAAACCCTAAACCCTAAATGTTAAACCCAAAAACCTTAAACTCTAAACCCAAAACCCTAAGCCCTAAACCCTAAACCCTAAAACCTACAACCCTAAACCTTAAACCCCAAACCTAAACTTTAAACCCTAAACCCTAAACTAACCCTAATCCCTAAGAATGGGAAAAACCTTGATGGCCGGAACATCACCATCAACTAGGCTCAGTCTAGGTCTGGCAGTTGAGGTGAAGGTTGAGGTGGTGATTATTGCAGTGGTGGTGGGGGATATGGAGGTGCCGGTGGATATGGAGGTGGTGTTTGGAGCATTGGTGGTTATGGAGGTGAGAGGAGTGATGGAGGCTACAGCCGTGATGGTGGCAGAGGGAGAGATCTGGGATATGATGGTAGATCCTGCTACTCGAGAAGCAAGGGTGGTTCTGATTTGAATTGGAGAAACTGAAGAACAACCAATCTGATCTATGCTTATGGAATTGTGTCTTTACAGTAGAGATAGTTCTACTTATCTAGGGTTTTGATTTTCTTTAAGGGTGCTCATTTTTATCTATGTCATCGCTTCTATCTTAGAAAACTTGGGGTGCTACTTAGTTGATGAAATCAAAAAGAAGAAATGTTGAATATGAATTTTTACTCTATTAAAAAATGCCTCAAATCCTAAACCCTAAACCCTAAACTAAAACTTAAACTAAACCTAAAACTAAACCTAAACCTAAACCCTAAACCCTAAACCTAAGCCTAAAACCCTAAACTAAACACAAAATTATAAACACTAAACCCTAAACCTAAACCACCTAAACCCTAAACCTAAACCTAAACCCAAGCCCTAAACCTAAACCCTAAAACCCTAAAAACCTAAACCCTAAACCCTAAAACCATAAACTAAACCCTAAAACCTACAAACCCTAAACCCTAAACCCTAAACTAACCTAAACCCTAAACCCAAAACTTACCTTAAACTAACTAAACCTTGAATAAAGATGTCATTAGAGTAGATCTAAATAATGACCTAATTCTAACATAGTTATGGTAGCTAAAGAAAATGTCTTCAAGAGACTATCCCTTGACTATTAGAGATTTGAATACCCTAAACCCTAAACCTAAATCATATTATAATACCATTTATTATAGTATAATGTAGCATCTTATATTTCAGCATGTAGTGATGTGTTTTAGATGTTATATGATGTTTTGAAATATTTTAATATATTATGGCATTGTTTCCTATAGTTTATATTAATATAAATCATAAAACATATTGATTTAATAAGTTAGATGATGAAATTTGTTAAATTTGAAGTGGCAATTAGGTTGTAGTACTAAAGGTGTGCTACGTCACTTGTAGTCTAGAAAGTAAGATTTTATGTTCAAAATAAATATTATATGTTGTAGCAAAGTGTAACATCATATATCATAATATGTTATTATGCGCATTTTAAATTCTTTCGATATTTTACAATCATGCAAGAGCCTACACTAGCATTATTTATGAAAATGTTGACTTTTTAAAATGGTGGAATTTGCCAAATTCATAATAAGTAGAGCATGGCATCATAATATATTGTTTCAATTTAAAATATGTAAGTGATACAACTAAAATATATAATTTTTTATTATTTAGACTAATTTTATGATTATTTATCTTAAGAAATTTTGATGTGATATGCAATATAATATAATATAATATGTTATAGTGTATTATAATATATAGATAACATAACATAGATCATGCATTATAGCATACTATTGTATTACTACTTATTGTTTAGCATATTTTAGTTTGGTATAGTATGATGTAGTAGAGTTTGTATTGGTATAATTCATAAATATACTAATTTATAGGTTGAGATTATGGGATTTGGCCAAATATAAAGTAAGCTTTTGGGAACATCATTGGGGGTGTGTGATGGTGTGTCATTTAATCAAAAGAATGGAATTTTGCATCCAAAATAAATGTTCATTTTTAAACCAAAATTTATAAATTTTTTGCTTAAAGGGATTCATTTTAAGGTGTAATGTAAGATAATATCATATTAAAATATAATGTACATAACAATATAGCTTCATATATATATATGAATGTGGTGGTATGTTACTAAATGTTATTGTACATTTTAGTATGTTTTACTTTTGTTATAATATATTGGGTCAAAACTCACAAAAATGTTAATTTGAAGGTTGAGATGGAAGAATTTGGTCAAATTCACATCACACACAAAGAAGCAACACCAAAATCATGCTATTTTGTACCATTTCTAATAGAAAAATAACAATTTTACATAAAAAATGAACATTATTCATATTTTTAGAAAATTTTGTTATTTGTTCCTTTTAAGTGATTCTAATGAGGTGTAATGTTAGATATATTATATTATAGAAATTATAATATAACATCATATATTATAATATAATATAGTGTGTTAATTCACTATAATATGTTTAGCATGATATTGTAGTTAGTTTGAGCTTGCACCATCATAAATCATAAAATATTGATTACAATGTTAAGATGTAATTTGATCCAATACATTGTTAGCTTTTGGTTGAAGTATTAAAGGTGTGCATAAGAGAAGAAATAAGATTTGATGAGAATTCCATGCCAAGGACATGGAGGGAGATCCGCTAGGGGATCACACATGCATTGGAAATGACATGTGAGGGGTCTATGTCAAGGGCATAGAACAAGAAAATATGTTGGGGATATGGTTTGAATTTGATTTGATTATATGATTTATGGAAAGAAGATCCATTAGGGATAAGAATCTATAATCCATTGAGGATTATGATTGAATTGACTTTAATTTGTTCTATTTTAATTGATGTGGAGACACATATGCTAGAGATATCAGTCTACTGGGATCGGGCATATGAACCTTCTACAGGGGAAGGTGTTGGGATATCCATGGGATTGATTTGAGTTTGATTTCATAGGTTTGTGTGGGATGTATCCACTGGGAATAAAAGTTTGGTTAGATTTCTTTGATTTAGACTATATTGGGGAAGTTGGTTTAATTTGGCTCCACTGGGGAGGTTGGTTTTGAATTTGATTTATTTGCTTGACATGTTTATATATGATTTGCTCCACTTGGGAGAAGGGTATGATTTAACTCCATTGGGAAAAATGTTAGGTTTAATTTAACTGAGTTAATGTATAGACCTTGTGTGATGGACCCACTGAGAAGGGGCTATATCAGCCTTGACCTACCTCAAGTTTACAAATCCAAAGTGATAGTCTACCGACTACGGGGTAGAGCTAGCCAACCTAAGGGGTTCCCTTTCTATGTGCAAAGGTTGTGCTAGGAAGAATGTGTAGCAGAATTACATCTTCCAATGTGAGGAACAACTGTTGGGTGACCTATTGGATGCACAACAATGAATCTAACCTAGGAATCAGTCAATGCCAGGACTTATGTCAACTCAAAAGTAGTCAGGATTAGTTTTATTTTAATTTTATGTGATTTGATATGGTTTAGTTTGGCTTAGTTTGATTTTGAATTGAGGGAATATCCATTGGGGATGTGAGCTCGATCAAATTTGATCGATTTAATTTATCAACCATGTCAGTGTGTGATGGACCCACTAAGAAGGGGATATATCGGACTTGTCCAATCTCAAATTTACTAATCCAAAGTAATAGTTTACTAGCCATGGGGGAGAGCTAGCCAACCTAGGGGGTTGCCTTTCGGTGTACAACAGCTATGCTAGGAAGAAGTAGCAAACTTACATCTTCTAAAGTAGGGAACAACTGCTGGGGTGACTTGTTGGTAGCACAACAAATAGAACCCACATAGGGCCCACTACTGAGTGAATGCCACTGGGGACTTATATCAACTCAAGAGTAGTCAAATTCCTATAGGGAGTTTTGCTAAAACTGGCCTAAAGATAGGATGCCTGCTTGGGAAAATGTATTGCTAAGAGTGTCCTAATCCACAAGTGAATATATATTTTGTTTATATGTTTGCATGGACCCTATTGGTATGCGAGAGACCACACTAAGAAAGGGCTATGTTGACCTTAACCTATCTCAGATTTACTAGACCAAAGAAGAATCTGCACATCCACAGAATGGATTCTCTAACCACGTGGTGGTTAAGGAAAGGATCGTCAATCCGATAGTAACTCGGGGAATGTATAAATGGGTTCGCAAAGGATGTGATCCAAATATAGTGCCCATAGGAGAGATGCTACTAGGGGCATTATCTTGAGCCATGGAAAAGAAAGCCTATAGCTGTACAGTGGCCAACTCAAGGAGAAAGTGAAGCAGACTTACATCTACCATGAGTGGTGTATCCTAAGGTGCAAGAACCAACCAACCTAAGGTGTATCCATCAACATGAGTGGTGTATCCATCAGCATAGTGAGAACCAACCAACCTAAGGTGTCCATTGGTGTGCAACGATCAATCTAGAAAGAAAGTGTGTAAGCTTACAACTTTCCAAGTGTTACTAATCATTAAGATAGTCTATCATCGGCAGCACAGATGCTATTTGACCTACAATGATGACTAAGTAGGGAGCTCGAGGAAGGACTGGACCCAGACTTGAAGTAGTCAGGAGGGAAGGAAATGCTAGGGGACTTATCCTAAACCTCAAATATACTTGACCCAATCAGTGCATAGAGGCTAATCTAAGAAGAATGCATACCAGACTCACATCCTCTTAAATGTAACCAGCATGAGGTAGCTTACCGGCCACATAGTAAGGCCTACCAAACTAACAAGGCACTCGGTGCGTGAGTCAAGTAAGGAAGGAAAGCATAGCATACTTACATCCTCCAAAGCAAGAAGACCACTGGGTGGCACACTAGAGGGTAACACGCCACCTAGAGCTATTGAGTGAGTACCATGGGGTGTTATCTCAACTAGTAGTAGACAAAAATATATGTGTTTATTTTATATATTTGTGTAGTTTATGTTTATGTTGTATCGATGAAGGATAGGACATTGCTCGGGTTCCTTACACCTACCCTAAATACATCGTGGAAGATTCATAAATAAGAATACTTTTAACATAGAAGAGATTGAATTTGAAATGGAATTTTCATTAATGATAATTATTTTCAAACATGATTTATAATATTTCTTTAAGTAGAGCGCATTGATTCAAAACATTGGATGCTCTCTCTTATGATTAATAAGCTGATAAGATCCTCCTTGGTAGACCTTCTCTCTGCCAAAGGGCCTTCCCAAGTGGGTTCAAACTTGCCTCCCATCTTACAATGAGCAATAATCGGTCTCCTTAAAACTAAAATAAGCTCTCCTACTTGAAAAGTTCTAGGATGGACCAACTGGTTGTGAACTTGAATCATTTTAGCTCTATATAACTTGAGGTTTTGGCATGCCCGCAAGTGTCTCTCCTCCAAAACTTTGACCTCTTCTAACCTCAACTTGACATTCTACTCTGTTGTGATTTTGCTACCCATAGCTATCCTTAGTGATGGGAGTTAGACTTCTAATGGTAGAAAGGCTTGGGACCCATACACTAAGGAGAAAGGAGTAGACTGAGTTGGAGTTCTATATGTGATGCAGTAGGCCCACAAGGCTTCAACTAACTGCTCATGCCACTATCGCTTATTATTGTCAAGTGTCTTCTTTAGTATTTGGATGAGAGTTTTGTTGAAGGATTCTTCTAAGCTATTTGTCCTCGGGTAGTTGATGGTAAAATATCTCCAATCTATGTTGTGTCATTGGGCAAAGTTGTTGATCTCGTTTTGAATGCAACACCATTATCGATATAATTCTTTGAGGCACTCAACTTATATATGATGGTTCTTAAAAATTGGAGCACATGCTTAGGTGTGACCTCTCTCGAGAATCACCTTCCCATTTGGAAAAGTATTCAAGAGGCCTAAGATGAACCGATGACCCTTGGAAAAAAGGAGGATCAATCGACCCACTATGCGGTACCCCAACACTTGAATGGCCATGAGGCCAATGTAGGATTTAGAATGTTCTGGTTGGTAGGACCACACCATGTATTTGACATTAGCCATATCCATGCAATCTTTGATCATCGATGGCTAGTAGTATCCTAGTCTCTTGATCTTGGTTTTCATCTTTGGACCGATTGGTTGGCTCCACATAATCGAGTGTACCTCACCATGATCTTATGAGCTGCTTGTCTAAATAATGTAACAATGTATGATCAAAAGATCACTACTACAAGACATCATCCACAAGAGCGTAGGAAAGTGCTCTTTGCTTCATCTGCTAGGCTTGGGACTTCTCTTGAGGTAGTTTGCCTTTATTTAGGTAATCCATGAATGGTTGCCTCCAATCTAACTCCTCATCCTTCTTAGCAATGGCAACCTCCCCTTCAAGAGAGTACTTTTTGATGAGTTCAATATCAATAAGGGATAAGACTTGTCTATTTTGGACCTTTATTAATATGGACTCATCCTCCAGACATGTCAACTCCTTGGCACGCTTGGCTAAGGCATATGCTATGACATTATCTATGAGGAATCTTATAAATGGTAACCTCTGGGATTTGGGCCAAAAACTCCATGGTGTACTTGTGGTAGTGATGGAGCTTGGGCTTTATAACCTTATAGACACAACCATTTGGCTGATAACTAGTTAAGAATCCCAAAGATGTGATGTTCTGATGCTTAGAGTAATGGCTAACTCCATACCGGGCAAGTGAGACTCATATTCGCTTCATTGTTGGTGTGATTGGATGATATGAGATTCTCATCACATCACGGTCCGAGTTACGAGAACTATTCCTACCCCTGCCATTCCTAGAATAGTAGATTCTAGTTCTTCTCCTCTTTTAGAGGAAGTCACACCAACAAAGTACATCTCCCAATGGTGAATGCTAGTATCCCATAAGTTCATGATTTGTTCATCGAGGAGATCATCACTAAGCGGAGAGTCAGCAGGAAGTGGGTGTTCTACTAAGAAATCCACTAGCACTTATCCTTTCATCGCTTGAAGGGGTATGAAGGTAATGTCAAATTATGAGAGGATCATGGATTGTCATGCCAACCATTTGGATAGGGTCGGCCATCTCATGAGATACTATAGTGGATTGATCCTAGAGATTAAGTTCACCTTATGAGGAAGCATGTAATGCTATAGCTTTTGGGATGCAAAGATTAAAGCTAGGCAATGCTTCTTAATGGGTGGATAATTAGCCTCAATAGGGATTAGACGATGGCTAAGATAGTAGAGTGCATTTTCCATTCCTTCATCATTGGCTTGAGCAAATAAAGCACCAAGAGAGTCGTCTAATGTAGTAGTGTAAAGTATGAGTGGCTTTCCTGGGATAGAGTTGCTAGAATTAATGATGTCATCAGGTAATGCTTGATGTCTTCAAAGGAAAGCTCACACTTATCATCCCAATTAAACTTGGCATCCTTTTTGACAAATGTTGAGAATGGCTAACATCTTCCCGATAGGTTGGATATAAAGCATCTTAAATACTCTAACCACCCTTGGAATTGTCTGAGTTGAGTTAAACTTTTAGGTGGTGGCATTTCTAATATTGCACTGATCTTTGCTGGATAGATTTTGATTCTCTAGTGTCAGACAACAAACCCAAGGAATTTCCCTAATGCTACTCCAAATGCACACTTCAGGGGGTTCATTTTGAGGTTAAATTATCTTAACTGTTTGAAAACTACTCTCAAGTCAAAGAGATGATCTTCCTTTTCTCTACTTTTGACCATAAGATCATCAACATAGCACTCAACTTGATGGTGAATGAGTTCATTGATATTTGAGTAATATCACCGGGTATGTAGCAATCACATTTTAAGGCGAAAGGCATGACCTTATAGTAATAGATTCCGATCGGGGGTTCTAAAAGTAGTGTTTCTTTCATCTTCATGGGCCATCTTTATTTGGTTATATCCAGATGAGCCATCCTTGAAAGAGAAGATTAAATGAGATGAGGCAATGTCCACCCACCATCAGATTGGTAGTGGAAATTCATCTTTGGACATGCCTTATTTAAATCCCTAAAATTGATGCATATGTGAATTTGGCCATTCTTTTTTTAACTAGATGATTACAAGTGTAGAGTATTTTTCTTCTGATAAAGCCAGCATCGATCTTTGACTCATAAATGACCTGTTGTTCTATGTTAATCGCATGCCTAGAGCTTGCTTGATATGGTTAGTAGGTTCTATTACTAGTTTATGGACCACTACGCCAGAGCCAATCCATCTCTTCATAACTCCATGCAAAGTAGTCCTTAAACTCAATCAATAGTCTAACTAAGTCATTGGTTTTAATTTCATTCAACAAAGAACTGATGTATGTCAGGCGTGGATCTTCTTCAGTTCCTAAGTTGATTTCATTGAGCTCATCGATGGTTGACTTGATCTCTTCCTTGAACTCTGGAGGTGCATCTTTAACTTCAAAATCATTTGGATCATCTAAAGTTTCTAAGCATAGCTCCTCATATGAGTTAATGTGATTTGAAAAGAACCTATCAGATTCTAAATGATTGGTGATGACTAAGCAGTAATCATCATCGCTGACCAACCCAATCTGAATCCTAGTCTTGTCTTGATTGAGAGCTTATCATAAAAGTAATTTGACCTACGCTTTGACCAAGTATGTGGGATTAACCCTTTCTTTGCTAAATTATGAACACAAGGCAAGTACAAATCAAAAGGTAATTTTATTAAATCTTTATATGAATCATCCTCAAGTTCTACATCAATTTCTTGACTTAAGGATGATGCTCTAAAGAACCTCGAGTCGTGGATGACTTAGGGGCTTCCTTAACTACCAAACCCTTAGCTTTTTAAGAGGAAAGTTGGTTTAGAGCTAAGGTTCCCAACTGATGCATAAATGTTTCACATATAGACTTGGATACACTTATGCTTTGCTTTGGAGCCTGATCTTTGTCATTATCTCACTCAAGTGTCACCTCCAAGGGAATCTACTATTGAGAAGAGTTGGCTGGTGTGCTAACCATATAAGACTCATCTTATGAAATAGATTTTAAGTCTATATGGATAGTGGTGTACTCTAGTATGGGACATATCTTATTTGGTGGCCAATAAGAGGTTTTGCACCCCTAGGATGGCCTCTGAACTGGCCTCTTCCTCTGCCTGGTGGAGGTCAGGTCATCCTACCCATATGTTTGAATGAAGTAACGAACTGTGGGTGAAATCTAATGTTAGGCTTCACTTCCTCCTCCAAGTCTATTTTCGCTCCCTTTTATTTTCTTTATCATTTTCTTTTCTTTTTTTTCTTTTTTTTTTTTTTTTTAAACTTTGGCCAAGTTCACGAGAATAGACTTGTTGATTTTGAGGGAGGTAGTAAGTTGCATCCTCATATATGATAACCTCATGAATTGTAAATGGCTTGAGATCTCCATTGACTTAGTAGATGATCCCACCTCTCACGAACTATATATAATGATGTAGAGAGGATGGAACTATGTTGTTCTCATGTATCTATGGTTCCCAAACAAAGTGTTGAAAGATGTATCTGAGTCTATAATGTGAAACTTGACTTCAGTCTTCCAATCATCTATCTCCAAGGGCAACACTTAAGAGTCTTCTAAACACTAAGACTTCTCTAGTCATAAGACACTTCTAACAATTAAGAAAACACTTAACCTAAGCCTTAGGGATTAGGATACCAAATGTAATCCATGTTCACATTCTCAAACCAAACCTCAAGTTCAATTCAAATGTCAAATTCAAATCGAAATCCAAACCGAAATTTCAAAACCAAATGATTGAAGCCCATGATTAAATCAAAACTTGAAACCCTTCCTCAGCCATATGACCTATCCCATGGACTTAGCCAAACCTTAATCCAAATCAATCCAAAATCAATTGATTATCTCATAATCAATTTATATCTTCAATCATCTTTTTAAATATAAATCAAATCTATATTCAAATGATCAAAACTAAATCAAACTAAATCAAATTAAATCAAAGCCCTTCCTAAGGCATATGACCTATCCCATGGACTTAGCCAAATATTAATCCAAATCAAGTCAAACTCAATTGATTTTCTCACAAATCAATCATATTTTTTCATCTTCACAATTTAAATGAAATATACATTTAAATCATCTAAATCAAACCAAATCAAAATCCAAACCTAAGCCACATGACCCAACTCCATCGACTTAGCCAAATTTCTTCATTCCAAATTTCAATTGATTTTCTCATGAATCAATCATACCTTCAATCATATTCACAAATATAAATGAAATCTACTATCATCAACCCAAACAAAAATCAACCCAAGTCAAACCCAACTTAACCCTTTCGACTTGAAATGTTCAAATGAACCCAAACCCATTTGAACCAGAGCAAATTGCAATTGAATTTATATATCAATCCCAAATCCATATATAAACTCAACTAAATAAAACTCAACCCAAAGTCAAGCCAACTAAACCTAATTGGTCCACTTGACCCAAAGTGGCTAATTTGACCTATTTAATCCAAGTTCTAATTCTACCAAAATTGGATTGAACCAAGCCCATCAGAACCCCCATCATGATTGTTGATCACCCTAGGTTGATTAATTGTCCTAAATTAGGTCAAACCAAGTCAACTTGGTCATTTGACCAAGTCAACCCCATAACCCATATGAACCCAAACTAGCCAAATTTCAACCTAAGCTAAATCCCTTGAAACCAATGATTCATACCAAATCAAAATCAATATTTGAATATGACTTGACCTTCAATTGAGTCAAACCAATCCCAATTGTCCCTCTAGACCCAAGTTGACCCAAATTGTTCTAGAAGACCAAATTGGGTCAAATCAAAATATAAACTAAATTGATTGCAACCAATGGCTCAAGTTCATTCCAAATTGATTGTTAAGCTTGACCAAAGCCATGATTGGACCCAGTTGAACCCAATTGACCTACTTAGCCCAAATTGACCTAAACATTCAAGTTGGCCTAATTCAAAACCAAATCCAAATTAATTGAAACCAAAGTGTACAATCATCTTCAATTGGTCAACTAAAGCCAGACCAACACCCAACCCAAGCTAATTTGGTCAAATTGGTCAACTTAACCCATTTTACCCAAATGAATTCAAATGACCCAAAATAAACCAAACCAATTGAACCAAAACATCCCAAATGATCATATGAACTTGACCCAACCCTTGGTTTCACCCAACCCAATTGGTCAACTTGACCAACCTAACTCAAATTGACCTAAATGAGTCAAATTGAGCCAAACCTAATCAAATCAACTCCAATTGACTTGAAATTTGGGCTTACCCACTTTTGGCTCATTTCAAATCTGCCCAAATCAAATCCAATGCCAAATGATCATTCTACCCTTGGGTCGAGAGCATCACATGAGACAAATCACCCATGTAAGTGATCATTTCCTTGGCCACTTGGTACTCTCCAATGGTGAACATAGAGCCTGACATTGTCAACCCAACCCTGGGTGGTTAGGTCAACCATGACCCATGGGAGTTGTAATCACCTCACCTTCCCCATTGGAGCATTTGAAACCCATAGGACACTCATGATTCCTCCTTTTCAGCCACCTCCACACCTTCAACCAGCCAAGCCAAGCCAACTCACTTCCTCCCTACCACCCATGACTCTGAGATGGCCGAATGGCCACTAAAAGCAAACCTGATCCCACCATCCAATCAAGATGAATGGGGCTATACACCTCTCATTCCCACTCAAACACACACACAAAAAATAATTCCTAGAGCCCTAGCTAACCAAGAAGAGAGAGCCATTCCTAAGCTTTAAGCTCCTCGATCAAAAAATTCCATTCCCATACGTTCTGAAAATGGACACTCCCATTTTCAACCTAACTCCCCATTTCTCCATCAAACTCAAATTAACTTTGCACACCTTCCTAGGCCTCATCATGCAAGAATGAATTATCTCCCAAGCATCGCGAGCACTAGAGGTGGGACTTCGATCAAATCTGAGCTCCAAATCATCATGGCCTTCCAAGTGAACGTTGAGGGATTGATCCAATTGCTACTCAACAGGGCTTTGTCTCCACTAGATGAAGCTTCCTCAATCATTCGAGCCTACAGTCTTGACCTCTGGCGAGGTATGTTTCCAAAATTGATCCTTAGGCAAAAATGGGTTGGAGCTTTTTAAAGAAAACCTTCATCTTGTGTGATCTTGACTATGGATCCCTCCATCGATCTTGTGAAGATGTGGGATCCTTTTGGAGTTGATCCAAGCTCGGGTAAGCTCGGATCAAGAGAGCAATGGTAGATAGACTCCATTCTCCCTCACTTGCATGACATTAGAACACACACCATCCATTCCATGTGATCATAATGGACGGTCATGATTAGATCCACTAGATCGATCTGATTTAATCCTATTAAGCTCTGAGATTAATCATAGCCATCTGATCATAGATTGGATGGCGGATGAGAAAGTGCATCTGTCATTGCCATGTAGGTGTTGAGTCGGATAGATTTTAAGTAGCCAATCTCAGCGTACAAATGTGTGCCACATGGCCAATAGGATTTTAGCTTTAATTAATCATTTTAATGGTGAAACTTCTAAAAAATCATAAAAAATCATAGAAATAAATAAATGCAAATAAATATTCATTTTAAAAGTATTTTAGAGGAGAATTAATTAAAATGATCTTAACTAATTTTGAACAATAATTAAAGTTTAATTATAAAAATTAATTAGCTTAATTACTCCATAATTACATGAGCAATTAATCCCAAATTTTGTAGGTTAATTTAATGGCATGACCTCTGCCTCTCATTATTTTCTTGGATTTATTACTCACTTAATTAAGAAAATTGACTAATTAAACCTTAACTACTCTTTTAAGTTAATTAATGATTAACTAATCCCATGAATAGTAATAAATTGGTTAATTAAGTTTATTAATCATTGTTCAATAGTAAGTGAACTAAGGAATAGGGTTGGGACCCCTTTCCTTAAGTTCATTCACCCTTTTTAAAGTGAAATTAATTAAGATTTAATTAATTAATTAAATCACTTAATCAAATTGAAATCATAATCACATTAAACGTTAATTAATTAAATCTTGGGGTAGATCTTTAAGTGTTTAATAACCTAAAGGAATTTAATGAAAATATGGTTAGTCCACATGTGGGAAAACCATAAATGTAATTAATTAAGTCCTTTAATCTAAATAACTATTAATCATGATCCAATTACATTATTTATTTTATTTCTAGGATCATTGCAAAGTTTATTTTCCATGCATATCATGTTTGCTCATATTTATTTAGTTAATTACTTTAAGGTGACATCAAGGGTAATTAATTCATCTAATTAAGGGTCAACTTAATTAACCCATAAAATCAACTTAATTACATTTCCTTAAATTAAATCAAATCACTAATGTGGGAATGGGTTTAAAACATCAAGTGATGATTTCTCTTCTCCTCTTTAGATCAAATCAAATCCAAAACATAATTAATAAAGAAGCTTTGGTTTGCTTTATATAATCTTATTTGATTTGATTGTCCTTAAGAACTAGTTTTGTTGAATGAATCACATGCTTATATTTGATTGTCCTCTTTCCAATCATGTTAAATTTGGTAAGTCATTTGAATTCATGCATCCATCTTTTCAAAATCAAGTAAAATAAAATGGATTTCCTTTATGTAAGCTTGCATGTGTTGATTTAATTTAATATATGTGGCTATTATCACTATTAAATCCAAATGTATTTTTCAAAATCTTATAAATGAATAATAATATGTGTTATGATGCTAGTTATAGATACATAAGAAATGCATGTGGTTATAGCTTAAGTGTATGAATGTTGAGTTCTCTTTCCTCTATTCAAGTGTTGATTTGTATAAGATTGAATGATAATGGGTATATAATGGACAGGAACACGATTTTAGCTTGCCCCAACGAGGCCATTTGATTACCTCACTTCCTGTTTAACAATGATACACCATTTGATTTCATTCTTATGTATTTCAAAATTAGAATTTGGATAGAGCTTTAATTCATATATATAAATGATTAAATCAAAAAAATATATATTTTTGTTTTTTCTTTCCCTCATTTATGTATACATCCATGTGTGTCCAAGAAAAGCAAGTATATAGTCTAAACATCCTGAATATGAGGCTTTAGTTAGCCCCAAGGAGGTCATTTGATTACCTCACTTCCCAGTTTAACAAAGACACGCATTGCCTATATATCTTTGTACATGTATATGTATATGTGATTAGTGAATGAAAATTCCATTTTACATTAAAATTGCATGCATTCATAATTGACTAAGTGGTTGAATTAATTAGCCATATGATTTGGAGCTTACTTCCTATGTTCATGTATATGAATTTACATATGTTTGAATGCAAATGGGTATATAGTCTGGACATCCCGAGAATACGAGGCTTTAGCTAGCTCCAAGGAGGTCATTTGATTACCTCACTTCCCTGGTTTAACAATGGCACATGCCTATTTAATTTCATTCTTATGTCCTTTTTGTTTAGGAATTTGAATAAAGTTTTAAATTAATATGTTTAAATAATTCAATCAAATAAAATATAAATTCTAAACATATATATACATTCATCATTTAAGTGTGCTAAAATATGTTGCATGTATAGATACACTTAAGATTAAATCATATGCATGTTACATGTCATGGAAAGGAATGATTTAATATATGTCATGTGGTAGTAATTGAATTAAATTAATCTTAAGATGCCTTTCATTTTGAATAGGATTATTTAAAGTGAACCTAAACTTAGGATTAATTAAATCATTTAATAAGCCATTCACTAAAGAGAACTAAATCAAATTAATATACTTTAGAAAGTGACTAAAGGTAGGGATGAAAGAGGGCAATCCTCTTTTCCTCTCTTTATAACACTTAGTTGCTAAGTGTAATCAAATAAAAAAAAAAAGAAAACACAAATTAAATTTGTCAAATCAATTAAACTACTTCAAGTGAAATCAACTTTTCATGTTAAATTGAATCCTTCTACACTTAGAAAATACAACAATAATGCCTAACAAGACTTACCACATAAGCCTTAATACACACGTTAGAATTAAGTCACCACTTCAAGCTCTAAGTTAGGATGGTGTATGATGTGATTTATGTTTTTTTTATGATGTCTTATTTTAGATTAGATGTTAGGTGTATGTAGACGGAAGATAGGCCAATATTAGCCTAATCATGTTTTCAGCAGGAGATTATGCTTAGGGGATGCTTAAAAATAAATGTGAATGCTTTTTTTGATTGTTGCTTATATCCTTATGCATAATCCAAGTTAGGATGTGTGGGCTTAGTTATTTATGTGTGCTAAGTCCAAATTATAAATACAACTTTGGGATTATATGTATATTTAGCTAACGTCTATTTTTTAGGTGTAGTTATATTTATTTTTCCCACATAAATGTAATTTTTGTAATAAGAATTAGGATTACTGCTATGGGGGATTAGGATGACCAGTGGCCAGAAGGCTTTGTCCTGGGGTCAACCAGAACTCTAGATAGCCTATATCTGCCAACATTCACTGTAATGTAAAGAGGCGGTTGCGCTCGATCATCTCTAGAGTAAGTCTTCATTGTAGAATGTAACTCTTAAGATATCCTTCAAGTGGCATGCCTCCTCGGTAGCTATATCTCTAGATCAAGTAAGGCCTTGATTAGAGATTCCCTCATCTTTTGGATAAGACAAGAGCATCATATATGCTTAACATAGCTGGATACTTTCTAAGGTAAGCTAGACATTGTAATCAACTCTGGCTTGGTCATCCACAAGCATATCCATGGGTGGAGCATCCTATGGAGGGGCTATCTACTCACTAGAACCAATGACTTGTTTACCCTTATCCTAAGGTGCTACCCTAAGAGGTAGAACTTTGCCACTGGTAGGTTGACGTCAGTGACTTCTTGGAATGATGAGGTTGTGGAAAGTTCTACCTTCTCATCGAAAAACCTACATCTTCTCTTATGGGATCCCTAGAGTCAGACTCCAAGTCAATCTCAAGAGGTGAACCCAATTGATTCAGAGAAGGATAGTCTGACTCTGAATCAGAAAGGAAAGGATCGTAACTATTAGAGCTATTATTTTTATTTAAACTCGGAGAGTTTTCAATAAAAATGAAATCAAAAGCATCAGATGTAGACAATATATAAGTAGAATTAGCTTTCTTCATTAATTTCATTTTGGGTGGGGTACATGATAAAAATCAAGTAAAGTGTGAGTAAGGGATTTAGTGCCCTTATCAGATACAATGCTCTGTGGTAAGAGGAGCTAGCAAAGAGATGGTAGCTCCATCTGGAGGGAGTACTGACTCGACGGTGGCGCTGCCACTGGACTATTCCGCAAGCATGAGTCAGCCGGCTGTCACCCTCCCTAAGTTGTCCTTTACAACTAACAAACCTTCCTTGGTGTTGCAACAGCTGGCTCTAAAGTGCGCAATGTGTTATTATGGGTTACCACTACCATCAAAGATCTTGAAGGATCGTATAAAAACCTTAAATAAAAATAAAAAACTAAATAAAAAACCTAAACCTAAAAAAAAAACAAACCCATAAATAAATAATTCTAAACCTTAAACTAAAAAACCAAAACCTAAAATAAACTAAAAAAAACCTAAACCTAAACTAACAAAAAAAAACCTAAAATAAACCTAAAATAGTAAACCTAAAAGATAAAATAAAAGCGTATAAAACCTTAAAATAAAAATAAAACTTAAACCTAAAAATAAAAAAAAATTAAAATTAAAATAAAATAAACATAAACCTAAACAACTTAAACTAAACATAAAGTAAAAAACCTAAACTAAAATAAATAAACCTAAAATAAATAAACTAAATAAAAATAAAAATGTACTTAAATAAAAAATAAAATAAAATTAACTAAAATAAATAAAAAAATAAACTAAATAAATCTAAAATTGGGTTTACTTAATTTTAAAAAAAAAAAAACCAAATCCTAAACCCTATACCTAAATACTACCTAAACTAAAACCAACCTTAAACCTGACTATACTTACACCCTAAATCCTTAATCCTAAACCTAAACTAACCTAAATCCTAAAACCTAAACCACAAATAAAAATAAATTGAACTAAAAAATAACAACAAACTTAAACTATAAACCAAAAGTAAACTAAAATAAAAAACTTGAATAAAATAAATAAACCTAAAATCTAAATAAAAATAAAAAATAAACATAAATAGAAATGAAATATAAAATAAACAAAAATGAAAAAGAATAAATAAAAAAAACTAAACCCAAAACTTTAAAAATGAGGCGTGAGCTGTGTTCACACCCTAAACAGGCTAAACCTAATTATCTAAAAAGCCTACATCAGGACTATATGTGGGCCTGGCCTATGCTCCTGGGCCCTGGGCCCTGAGGCTAAGATCTTAGGTAGGGCCTGAGCCATGGGCCAGTCTCCTGAATCCTGAGCCAAGGCCCTAGGCCCTGGGCCAAAAGATGGGACAAATAAAGACCTGAGGCTTAAGGCGCTGGCCTAAAGAGATCTAAATGACTGGCTAGGTTGAGAGGCTGGGCCAGGCTAAAGACTGGACGTTGGGCCCTGAGCTATTTGGACACTGTGCCCCAGGTAGTGGGCTAAGATCTGGGCTCTGAGCCCAGGCCCAGCCCTAGGCAGCCCAAGAGCCCAAACTGGGCCTATAGGCATGAGAAGCTCTGAGCCACAAAATACCACAGGCCCTGAAACTACACAGGCCTAACCCAGGCAACCACAAAATGACCCTGAGCCCCAGACCCTAGGCACAGCCTAAGCCTAAATCACAAAGAGCCTAAACCTACCTCCCTGGCTAAAGGCACAAAATCAAAACTCAAATAGAAAATTCCTTGGTTCATTTCTTGAGTGGTTAATAAACTTAATTAATCAATTTACTATTCATGGGATTAATAGTCATTAACTTAAAGTAATTAGGTTCAGGTCAATTTTCTTAATGGCATAATAAATCTCTCAAAAATCATAAGGTGATTAAATTAACCCATAAAATTTGGGATTAATTGCTCTAATCTTAACCTAAATAAAACCTTAAAACTTAAACCTACTGATGAACTAAATAAAAATAAACTAAACCTAAATAAAATATAAACAAGAAATCTAAAATAAAATAAATAAAATAAAACTATAAACCACAAACTAAACTTAAAATAAATAAATAAATAAATCATAATAAATAAACTAAACTAAAAAATCCTAAATCTAAAACTAAACAAACTAAAAGAAAAATAAAACTAACCTAATAAACCCAATCTAAACAAACTAAATAAACATAAATATAAAAATTAAAAATAAATAAACCTAAATCTAAATCTAAAAAGAAAATAAAAAAACCTAAACTAATCTAAAGAAATAATAAATTAAAAAAAATAAATAAGCCAAAACCTAATAAACTAAAAGAAACCTAAAACAAGAATGGAAATAACCTTGACAATGGAACATTAGTAAAAATAGATCTAAGGCAAAGCATTATTCTGAGGTGGTGGGGATCAGGTGCTAGTGGATATCTGGTGGTGAGTAATGGTGGTTATGGAGGTGGGGCGAAAAGGTTCTGAGTGTGGTCTGGAGGAGAGATCATGGTTATGATGGTGGATCCATACTGAGCTAGGGTGGTTCTAATGGGAACTAAAGAAATAATAAAAATCGATCTGAGCTAACGAGGCTGTGTCTTTACAATGATGGTTCTAATCTAGGGCTTTTATTTGCTCTATGCATCCTCATTTTATCTATGTCATCACTTATGTCTTAGAAAACTTAGTGTGTTACTTGGTTAATGAAATCAAGAAATGTTGAATATGAATTTATTCTTTGTTAAACTATAAAACTAAAATCTAAACCTACCTAACCCTACCTACTAAATAGAACCACCTAAAATAAAATACCAAAATAAATTAATGGGCCACAAACTCTAAAACCATACCTAAATCTACTGACTCTAAAACTGAAATGACTCTAAACCTACCTACCATACCTAAAACCTAAACTAGCCAAAAAACTAAACTAAATAAACTAAACTAAAAAACTATAAAAGCATAACCACAAAACCTAAAAAATAACTTAAAACCTAAACTAAATAAATAATAATAAATCTAAACCTTAAAAATAAACCCTAAAATCATGAACTCTAAACCTAAACCACTAATTCCTTGGTTCATATTGAGCAATGATTAATAAACTTAATTATTTAATTTATTACTATTCATGGGATTAATTAGTCATTAATTAACTTAAAGAGTAAAGGTTCAATTGAATCAATTTTCTTAATTAACTAAAAAATAAACCTAGAAAATCATGGAGGTAAAGGTCATAAATTAACATAAAATTTGGGATAAATAAAATCTAAAAACTAAAAAACCTAGACCTGGCATAAACTAAACTTGATCTAAAAGACCTAAACCCAAACTAACCTAAAAAACCCTAAAACCCTAAATGAAATAAACCTAAAATGAACCACACAAAATCCTACCTAAAAAAATACTACCCTAAACTAACATGACTGGACTTAAACCCTAAACTACTAAAAACCCTACCTAGGCCTAAATAAAACATACCCTAAACTAAATAAATAACCTAAATCTAACCTAATAAAACCCTAAAATGTCAAAAATCTAAACCTATACCTAACCCTAACCTCTCTAAAATAAAAATAAACCTAATAAATAAATAAATTTAAATATAACTAACCCAAACCTAACCTAAACAAACTAAACCCAAACCTAATCAAGTAAAAAAAACCAAACTAATAAACTAAGCTGACTTAAATAAGAATGGACATAACCTTTACAACATCACATCACTAAAAAGAAATCTAGAGGTGGAGGCCTGGTGGTGGGGATCTAGAGGTCTTGGTGGATCAGGGTGGTGGTGAGTAGTGGTGGTTATGGAGGTGGGAGAGGCGGCGAAGGTTATAATGGATGGGGTTATAATGATGGATCACTACTAGGCTAGTGGTTGATGAACTAGAGAAATAAAGATGCCGTCAGCTAAAAATGGCTGTGTCTTCTGAGAGATGGTTCTAGTTATCTAGGGCTTTTATTTGCTCTATGTCCTCATATCTATGTCATCACTTGTCTCTTAGAAAACTTAATGTGTACTTGGTTGAAATCGAAAAAAGAAATGTTGAATATTAATTTATTCTTTGTTAAAAAAAACTAAAAAAACTAAAACTAAAACCTTAACCCCAAACCTAAAATAAATAAACTAAATAGAAAACCTAAACCTATAAATAAAAAATATAAAAAAAATAAAAAAATTCTAATGAATTACTAAACCATAAAAACCAACCCAAAACCAAATAACCCTAAAAAAAAACCCAAAACCAAACCCAAACCTACTAAACCCTGAGCCTAAAATAAACTAAACCTAAACCCTAAACCCAACCAAAATCATAAAATACGTTACAACAGACCCAAATAAAAACCAAAACTAAACCTAAATTTGGGCTAAATAAAACCTAATAAATAAAATAAAATAAAGACCAAACCTAAATAAAATAAAATAAATAAAATATATGACTAATACTAAAACTAAACAAAACTGAAATAAAAAATCAGAAAATAAAATAAAGACTAAATAATAATTAAAACTTAAACTAAAAAAATAAAATAAACCTAAATAAAATCTAAATAAAAATAATTAAATTAAAACCAAAATAAACCACAAAATTAAAGATAAAACTAAATAAACCAAACCTAAAAATAAAAAAATAATAAAATAAAATAAATAAAATAATAAAATAAAACTAAAAAAACCCAAACAAAAAATAAACCTAAAATAAATAAAAAATAAAACCTAAAAAACTAAAAAAACCTAAACCAAAAAATAAACAAAATAAAATAAACTTAAACCAAAATTATAATAAACTAAATAAAATAAATACCTAGGCTAAAAAAATAAATTTATCCTAAACCCTAAACTAAATCATAAAATAAACTAAAATAAAACTAAAATGAAACCAAAATAAAAAAATTAAAACAAAACCTAAAAGAATAAAATAAAATCCTAAAACTAAACCTAAAATAAAAATTAAAACCTAAACCTAAAATAAAATAAAATAAAGCTAAACTAAAATAAGCAAACTAAACCTAAACCTAAAAAATAAACTAAAATAAAAAACATAACCTAAAATAAATTAAATAAAAATAAAAAATGAACTTAAATAAAAATAATAAATAAAATAAAAGAAAATAAAATAAAATATATAACAAATAAACTAATTAAACTAAAAAAAACCTAAACCTACTAGTTTACCTAATAAAAAGATCACTAGGCAGGCTCTGGGCCACTGAGCCCTGAGCCCTAGATCCTGAGCCCTAACTACCACTGGGCTGGGCAAAACTGGTGACCAACCACTGAGCCATGAGCCACTGACCCTAGGCTAGGCCTGGCCCTAACTGACCTGGGATGGGCCCTAGGCCACAACCCTAGGCACCTGAGCCCTGGGCCCTAGATCACAAGAATGCATGAGCCCAATGACCACTGAGCCTGGGCACAGGCTCAAGCTGAGCACTGAGCCCTAAAAGATCTTGAGCCCTAAAGCTAAACCCTAAGGCCCTAGGCCCTTAGAAAGGCTTGGGCTGATAAGACCCAAAGATGGATAAAACATAAAAATAAGATAAAAGATAATAAGATAAAACCTAAACTAAACCTAAACCTAAAATAATAAAGATTAAAAATACTAAACTAAAATAAAATAAACCTAATAAAACCTAAATAAGATAAAAAATGGATGTAAAATAAATAAATTAAACATGAAATAGATAAAATAAAAATAAATGAAACCTAAGCAAAAAAATTAAACCTAAAAAAAATAAAAAAATAAAATGAAACTCTAAACTAAAAAATAAAAAACTTAACCTAAAATAAAATAAAATAAACAAAATAAATCTAAACCTAAAAATAAAATAAACAACTTGAACAAAACTAAATTAAATAAAATAAACTAAAATAACAAACTAAATAAAAATAAAACCTAAAAACCTAAACCTAAACCTAAAAAATAAAATAAACTTAAAATAAACCTAAAAATAAAAATAAAACCTAAACCAAAAAAAAACTCAAAAAAATAAACCTAAATAAACTAAAACCCAAACTAAAATAAAATAAAATGATAAATAAACTAAACTAAATGAAATAAAAAAATAAAAATAAAATAAACTAATAAACTTAAAACTAGTTTGCTTAATTTTAAAAATTAAAATAAAATAAACAAAATAAAAAAATGCTAAACAACCTAAATAAATTAAAATAAAACCCTAAACCCTAAAAACCCTAAACCTTAACCCCTAAATCTTAAACCCTAAACCCTAAAGCCTAAACTAAAACCTCATTGTGAACCTTGATAGCAGGAACATCATTGTGAACCATGCTATCTACAGCGGTGGAGGGAGAAAGCGGGCGTTTGCTCATAGTGGTGGGTGATCTGAGTGCTAGTGGATATGGAGGTGGTGAGGAGCGATGGTGGTTATGGAGAGCAATGAAGGTTACAACCATGGTGGTGGCGGAGGGAGAATGGATCGATGGTGGATCCCCTTTAGAGGCGGGTAGTTCGATCGAATTGAGATCAATCCGATCTACTACTTTTGGAACTGTGTATTTATAGTAGAGATGATTCTAGTTATCTAGGGTTTATTATTTGCTCTATGCGTGCTCATTTTTATCTATGTCGTCACTTGTGTCTTAAAAAACTTGGTGAGTTATTTTGTTGATGAAATCGAAAAGAAGAAATGTTGAATATGAATTTGTTCTTTATTAATATAGAAAACCAAAAACACTAAATCCTAAAATAAAATCGGAACCCAGGACCTAAAACCTAAACCCTAAACCAATAAACCCTAAACCCTCAACCCTAAAACCTAAACCATAAACCTTAAACCCTAAATGCTAAACCCTAAACCCTAAACCCTAAACCATAAACCTAATAACAAACCTCAAACTAACCCAAATAAAACCACAAAAACTAAAAATGTAAACCTAAACTAAATCCTAAAAAATAAAATAAATAAAAAACCTACCTAAATGAAATAAAGAAAATGTAAAACTAAAATATATGCATAAAACTAAAACTAAACTAAAAACATAAAATACCTAACAAAACCTAAAACCTAAACAAAAAATAAAATAAAACCTAAACCTACATAAAATAAAAATAAAACCTGACATAAAATAAAATAAAATAAAACTAAATTAAAATAAACTGTCTAAACCAAGAAATAAACTAAAATAAATAAGGCGAAATAAATAAACATAAATAAAAGAGAAAATAAAATAAAATAAATAAATAAATAAAATCAAATAAACTAAATAAACCTAAATCTGAGTTTTCTTAATTAAAAAAAAGGTTCACAACCTAAATCCTAAATCCTAAAACTAAACCTAAACCCCAAACTAAAGACCCTAGGCACAAACACTTAAAACCATAAACCCTACCTAAATCCACAACCTAAACCTAAAACCTACTACCACAAAACCTATAACTAAACCTAACCTACTTTAGCCCTAAACAAGCCATAAAATCTAAAAACTTAAACCTAAATTAAATAAAATATAAAATAAAATAAATCATAAAATCTAAACATAAATAAAATAAAATAAAAATAAACCCTAAAAATCTAAGACTAAACCACAATCCTACCTAATGTAAAATATAAAGTAAAATAAAGAAAATAAACTAAAATATAATAAATAAAAACCTAAACTAAACTAAAAAATAAAATAAACCTAAAAAAACCTAATTAAATAAAAACTAAGCATAAAATCAAAATAAAATAAACCCATAATAAAATAACATAAAAACTAAATAAAATCCTAAACCTAAAAATTAAACCTAAAAATAAATAGAAAATAAAACCTAAACCATAAATTAAAAAAAAACTAAACCTAAAATAAATAAAATAAAATATGTAAACCTAAACTAAAATAAATAAAACCTAAACCAAAACCAAAAATAAACTAAGCCTAAACCCTAAACTAAGAAAAATAAAATAAACTAAAAATAAACCTAAACCTAAACTAAAAAATAAAACCTAACAATAAAACTAAAATAAAAACCTAAACCTAAAAAAAAATAAAATAAAATCTATAAACCTAAAAATAAACAATAAAAACTAAACCTATAAAATAAAATAAAAATAATACTAAATTCAAAAATAAGCATAAAGCTAAAACTAAACTTTTAAAACTAAACTAAAATAAAAAATCTAAACTAAAATAAATAAACATAAAATAAATAAACTAAACTAAATAAAAATAAAATAAACCTAAGGTAAAATAAACAATCTTATAAACTAAGATAAAATAAAAAAAATAAATTAAATAAATGAAACCTTGGTTTACTTAATTTTTTTTTTTAAAAAAAACCCAAAATAGGCAGCAACCCCAAACTCTAAACCTAAACCCTAAACCCAACCTACCTAAAACTCTAGGCAAACCCTAAGCCACAAAACCCTGAGCCTAAAAGCTAAAACACTGAACCCTAAACCTAAACCCTAGGCAGCAAACCTAAAGACTAAATCTAAAACCATGAGCCTTAAACACAAAATGACAAAAAAAAACCTAAAACTAAAAGACTTAAAAAAAAATAAAAAAAACCTAAATAAACCTAAACCTAAACCTAAAATAAAATAAAATAAAATATAAAAAAACACTAAAATTAAAATAAATAAAACTTAGACTAACTAAAAATTATAATAAACCTGGAATAAAAACCTAAATAAAATAAAAAACTAAATGTAAAATAAAATAAAATAAACTTGAAATAAAATTAAATCAAAACTAAATATAAACATAAACCTAAAAAATTAAAATAAAATCCAAACTAAACTAAAATTAAAGAAACAGCTAAAATAAAATAAAATTAAAAATAAACTTAATCCTAAACCTAAACTAAATAAACTAAAAATAAATAAAACATAAAATAAACTAAACTTAAACCTAAACCTAAAACAAAATAAAATAAAATAAACTAAAATAAAACTAAACTAAAAATAAAACTTAAAAGTAAACTAAAATAAAACCTAAAACTTAACCAAAATAAAATGAAACCTAAGAAAACTAAACCTAAAATAAAAAAATAAAACCTAAACTTAAAATGAAATAAAATAAAACTCACTAAAAATAAACTAAACATAAACTAAAATAATAAACTAAAGATAAATAAATCACGAATAAAATAAACTAAATTAAATAAAAAAATAAATAAAATAAATAAAACATAAACTAAATAAACTAAATAAACCTAAACCTGGGTTTACTAATTTAAAAATTAAAAATAATATAAAACAGATAAAAAAAACCCTAAACCTAAACCAAACCTGAGCCTAAAACAGGCCTTAAGACCACAAACCTAGGCCACAATCCTGGGCCCTGATCAGCAAACACTAGGCCTTGTGCGACTCTACCTGGGCCAGATCCAACCCTAAACCCTAGCCACCCACACCCAAACCACAGGCCTTAAAACCACAAAAAACTAAACCTAAACTAATTAATTTTAAATAAAATAAATAAATAAAACCTAAACTAAAATAAAACTTAAACTAAACAATCCTAAAATAAACCTAAACCTACCTAAATAAAATAAATAAAATAAAAACTAAACTAAGATAAAAAAATAAAATCTAATAAAATAAAATAAATCTAAAAGTAAAACCTAAATAAAATAAAACTAAATGTAAAATAAAAAATAAAATAAACTAAAATAAAAAATAAAGAAAACTAAAACAAACTAAAAAAATAAACCCAAAATAAGACCTAATAAAATGAGATAAAATCTAAACCTAAACCTAAAATAAATAAAATAAAATAAACCTAAACCTAAACTATAATAAAATAGCTAAAATAAATAAAACCTAAACCTAAACCTAAAATAAACTAAGTAAGCCTTAAATAAAAAATAAAATAAAATAAAAGTAAACCTAAACTAAACTAAAATAAAACTAAAAATAAATAAATAAAACCTAAAACTTAAACCTAAAGAATAAAATAAACCTAAACTAAACCTAAAATAATAAAAACAAAACCTAAACCTAAAATTAAAATTAAAATAAAACTAAACTAAAATAAGCAAACTAAACTAAACCTAAAACATTAAATAAAAAAAACTAAAATAAATAATCTAAGATAAATAAACTAAATTGAAGAAAAATAAAGAATAAAAAATAAAATAAACTAAAATAAATAAAAAATAAACTATATAAACTAAATAAACCTAAATCAATCGGTTTACTTAATTTAAAAAAACCCCATAAACCCTAAATCTTAGGCCCTAAACCCTACCCTACCCTAAATCCAAACCCTACCCTAAATCCTAAATCCTAGGCCTAAACTATAACTACTAAAAGTAATCCTAAATAAATCATTACTAACCTAAACCTAAACCCTATGCCCTCAAAACCCAAACACTAAACCTAAACACTTAAGCCTAAACCTAAAGCCTAAACAACCCTGGCAGTAATCCCTAAAGCATAAGCAGTAAAACCTAAACCACAAAATCTAAACCCTAAACCCACAAACCCTAAACCACCTAAACCAAACCCTAAACCTAAATCTAAAGTAACTAAATAAATTAAAAATAAACTCCATAAAACCTAGTAATTCTAAGCTGAGAATGGTAGAACCTTGGCAAGAACATCAGTCAACCAAGCTGGGTTTAGATGCAGATGGAGGTGAAGGGGAAGGCGGCAGTTATCAGGTGGAGGGGTATCAGGTGGGTGATGGAAGTGGTGGTAAAGTGGTGGTTATAAAGGCAGGAGGAGTGATGAAGATTATAGCTGTGGTGGTGGTGGAGGGAAAGATCTAGGATACGATGATGGATCCTGCTACTCTAGAGGCTGGGGTGGTTCTGATGGGAACTAGAGAAATTGAAGAATGGCCAATCGATCTTTCTACTTTTCTTGATGTCTTTATAGTAGAGACAGTTCCAGTTATCTAAGGTTTTTGATTTGCTCTATGCGTGCTCATTTTGTATCTATGTCATCACTTGTGACATAAAAAACTTGGTGTGTTATTTGGTTGATGAAATTAAAAAGAAGAAATGTTGAATTTGAATTTATTCTTTGTTAAATAAAAATCAAAAACCCTAAATCCTAAACTAAAACTTAAAAGTAAAATAAAAACCTAAACCTTAAAAAAATAAACTAAAACTAAACTAAAAAATAAACCTAAAACTAAACCTAGAAAATAAATAAAATAAAAAACCTAAACTAAAATAAATAAACCTCAAATAATTAAACTAAATAAAATAAAAATAAAAATAAACCTAAATAAAAATAAAAAATAAAATAAGATAAAACAAATAAAAATAAACTAAATAAACTTAAACCTACAAGTTTACTTAACTTTAAAAAAATAACCCTAAGCTTAAACCCCACCCTCACTCTAAACCCTAAACCTACAGCTCTATGAAACCTAAACCTTAAATCCACAAACCCTGAGCCACAAAACCCTGAGCTAAACCTGTGCCACTAAAACTAAAACAAGATAAACCTAAAAATAAAATAAATCATAAAGCTAAAATAATATGTAAAGAAATAAATAAATAAAATAGAAAAAACTAAACTAAACTAAACTACTAAATGTAATGTTATAAAAAATAAAATTAAACTAAAATAAAATAAAACCTAAACTTATCTAGAAATAAAATTAAGATAAAACCTAAAAACTAAATAAAAAATAAAAAATAAATACTTAAAATAAAATAAAATAAAACTAAAATGTTAAACATAAAAATAAAACTATACTTGAAAACTAAACTAAAAAATAAAATAAATCTAAACTTAAACTAAAATAAAACTAAAACTAAGATAAATAAACATAAAATAAATAAACTAAACAAAATAAAAATAAAAGTAAGCTAAATTAAAAAAATGTACTAAATAAATAAACCTCTTGGGTTTGTATTTTTTTAAAGGCTAGCACCACCCAACCCTAGACTGGCGTGAGTGGTACCCTAGCCAAAGGCTAAACTACCCTAAACAGCCAGGAACTGACCCAGGCCCCAGGGACTTGACACTGCTCTTGACCATAAGATCTGAGCCCTGGGCCCTGGGCCCTAGTACTAGCTGACCCTGGGCCACTGGGCCACTGAGCCCTGGGCCCTGGGCCATGGGCTGGGCCTGAGCCAAAGACCTGAGCTCACTGACCTAGGCTGAGGCCAGAGCCACCAGGCCTAGATCACAGGCACTGGGCCTGAGCCCAGGCCCAGATGACCTGGGCCACAGGCCTGATCCTGGGCCTGACTCTGGGCCCTGGGCCTGGGCTGAGCCCAGGCACTGGGCCCTGGGCCAGCAAGATCTAAAACTATCATACTGGAAGATAAGATAAACTGCTAGTCTAATGTGAGATAAAAAGATAAAAATTAAAATAAATAAGACCTGAGCCTGGGCTAAGATGGCTAAAGGCTGAATAAGTGAGCCAACCTAAACTGGGCCTACTATAAAATCAAAGTAAACGTGAGCTGACTAAAATAAATCCTAAAATAAACAAATAAAATCTAAACCTAAAAAAGAAAATAAAATAAAACCTAAACTGTTCTAAAATAAAATCACGACAAAAAAATTAAAATTAATTAAATAAAATGGTGAAGCAAACTAAACCTAAAATAAACTAGATAAAACCTAAACTAAATAACTGGCTAAATAAAAATAAAATAAAATAAATTTAAAATATGTCTAAGATTAATAAAATAAACTAAAATAAACCCTACTGGGTTCATGGCTTTTTTAAAGGCAACCAGGAGACCATGGACCAGTCTTAGGCTCACAGGCCAGGCTCTACCACTTGGCAGGACAGCCCAGGCCAAGATCACTGACTGACCTAGATCCTGGCCCAAGATCTTTTGGGCCCTAGAGCCCTGGTGGCCCTAGGCCCTGAGCCACTGAGCTGACCACTCCCCCTGGGCCCAAAGATCCTAGGCTGGGGCCACTGGTGACCTAGCCACTGAGCCATAAGACCACTGGCGTTGGGCTGAGCCAGACCCTACTGACCCTGGGCCCAGCCAGGTAGGCTGGGCTAGATCCTAGGCTCCAAGGCCACTAGCAAGGCTGAGCACTAAATCATGGGCCACTGAGCACTAACCACAGGCCCTAAAGACCCACTACCCTAAACTGAAACCAGGCTCAAACCCTGGGCCAAAAAGCTAGATCTAAGGAATAAAATAAAGATAAATAATAAAAAAAAAACTGCATAAGATAAATAAAATAAAATCAAAACAGATTAAAACCTACTAAATAAAATAAAATAAAATAAAAAACTAAAATAAAATAAACCTAAATTAAAGATAAAAATAAATTAAATCTAAAATAAAACCTAAATAAAATAAAACTAAACATAAAATAAAATAAAAAAATAAAACCTAAAATAAAATAAAATAAAACTAAATAAATACTAAAATAAACCTAAACTAAGACCTAAAATAAATAAAAAAAACCCTATTTAAAAGAGCTTAAGCCTAAAAATAAACCAAAACCTAAACTAAAATATAAACTAAAATAAATAAACCTAACACTAAACCCTAAACTAAATAATATAAAATAAACTAGAATAAACTAAACCGAGACTAAAAAATAAAACCTAAAAATAAACATAACATAAAACCTAAAACTAAAATAAAATAAAACTTAAACCTAAAAAAATAAAACCAAATCTAAAATAAATAAAATAAAACTAAACTAAAAATAAAAATAAACTAAAGACCTAAAGATAAGATAAAACCTAAAATAAATAAATAAAACTAAATGAAATAAAAATAAACCTAAATATTATATAGATAAATATAAGATAAAATAAACTAAATAAACTAAACTGCCTGTTGCTTTTTTTTTAAAACTCTAAACTGACCACTAACAAGCCCTAGGCAGCCATCTTACCTGATCCTGACCTCACTGATCATGGGCCCTAGGCCCTAAAACCCTGACCCTAGCATTACCACAGGCCACTGAGCCCTAGGCAGAAAGGCCCTGAGCCATGGGCTCAGGCCATAGGCTCTGGAGCCCTAGATGAGCCTGCCATGAAGACCCTAGGCCTGACTGAGCCACAAAGATCCTGGCCAATTGACCTGAGCCACAGGTTGTCCTGAAACTGGCCTCAAGCTCAAGACCATGAGGCATAAGGCGAGCGCACTAAACACTAGGCTCTGAGCTCTGATCCTGGGCCATGAGCCCTAAGACCCTGGGCCCTGGACACTGTACCCTAAAGGCTGACCACAACCTAGAGCCTGAGCCTGGCTAAAATAAACCTGATAAAATAAAAAAAAACCTAAAAGATAAAAAATCTAGTGATAAAGCCAAAACTGAGCTAAAACCAAAATAAAGATTACAAATTAAGATAAACTAAAAGATAAATAAAGAGCCTAAACTAAACTAAAATAAAATAAACCTAAGATAAAACCTAAATAAGATAGAAACTAAAAATAAAATAAACCTAAAATAAAATAAAATATAAACTAAATAAAACTTAACCCAAAAAATAAACCTAAAAAAATTGAAAAATAAATAAAAAAATAAAATCTAAACCCTAAACTAAAAAAACCAAACCTAAAATAAAAATAAAATAAACAAAATAAAATAAACCTAAACCTAAAATAAAACCTAAACCTAAACCTAAATTAAACCTAAATAAAATAAAATAAAATAAGCTAAAAATAAACTTAAACCTAAAATAAAAACCTAAAACCTAAAACCTAAACCTAAAAAATAAAATAAAAACCTAAACCTAAACCTAGAAATAAAAATTAAAAACTAAACTTAAATAATAAAATAAAATAATCGACTAAAAAAATAAACCTAAACCTAAAAAATAAACTAAGATAAAATCTAAACTAAAAAAACTAAACTAAATAAAAAAAAATAAACCTAAATAAAAATACAAAAAAAATAAACTCAAATAAATAAAAAATAAACTTAATAAACTAAATAAACTTAAACCTACCGATTTACTTAATTTTTTTAAAAAATTCCTAAACCCTAAACCCTGAATCCTAAACCCTAAACCCTACACTTTAAAACTAAACCTAAACCCTAAACCTTAAACCTTGAACCCTAAAACCCTAAACTCTAAACCCTAAACCTTAAACCCTAAAGCATAAACTCTATACCTAAACCATAAACCCCTAAACCCTAAAACCTTAAACCTTAAACTCTAAACCTAAACCTAAACCCTAAACCCAAAACCCTAAACTTTAAACCCCAAAATCTATAATCCTAAGCCCAAAACCCCAAACACTAAACCCTAAACTGACCCGTAAACCCTATACCCTAAGAATGGGCAGAAGCTTGATGGTAGGAACATCACCGTCAACTAGGCTCAGTCTAGATCTAGCGGTGGAGGCGAAGGCCAAGGCGGCGGCTATCGTAGTGGTGGTGGGGGATCTGGAGGTGCTAGTGGATATGGAGGTGGTGGTCAAAGTTGTGGTGGTTATGGAGGCGGGAAGAGCAACAAAGATTACAGCCGTGGTGGTGGTGGAGGGAGAGATCGAGGATATGATGGAGGATCCTACTATTTGAGAGGCAGGCGTGCTTCTGATGGGAACTGGAGAACTGAAGAATAGTTGATCCGACCTACTGCTTACAAAACTATCTTTATAGTAGATGCAGTTTTACTTATCTAGGGTTTTTGATTTTCTCTATGGGTGCTCATTTTTTATCTGTCTTTCCTTGTGTCTTATAAAACTTGGGCTACTACTTGGTTGATGAAATCAAAAAGAAAAAATGTTGAATCTAAATTTGTTCTCTATTAAAAATTAAAAAAAATCTTAAACCCTAAACCATAAACTAAAACTTAAAACTTATACCTATAACATAAACCCTAAACACTAAACCCTAAACCCTAAAAACCCTAAACCCTAAACATTAAACCCTAAACCCAAAACTCTAAACCCTAAACCCTAAACCCTAAACCTTAAACCCTAAACTCTAAACATTAAACCCTAAACCCTAAACCCTAAAATAATAAACCCTAAACCTTAAAACCTAAATCGTAAAACCCTAAACCGTAATCCCTAAAACTTACAACCCTAAAACTTAAACCTTAAATCCCAAACCCTAAACTATAAACCCTTAACTAACCTTAAACCCTAAACCCTAAACTAACCCTAAACTCTAAACCCTAAGCCTTGAATAAAGATGTCATTAGGAGTAGATCTAAAGAATGACCTAATCCTAACATAGTTATGGTAGCTAAAGAAAATATCTTTAAGAGACTTTCCCTTAACTATTAGAGATTTGAATACCCTAAACCCAACCCTAAATCATATTATATTACGATATATTATAGTATAATGTAGCATCATGTATTTGAGCATGTAGTGATGTGTTTTTAGATATTATAAAATGTTTTGAAATGTTATAGTACAATATGGTATTGTGCCCTATAGTCTATATTATTATAAATCATAAAAATATTGATTTAACAAATAAGATGATGAAATTTGTAAAATTTGAAGTGGGAATTAGGTTGTAGTACCAAAGGTGTGCTACGCCACTTATAGTTTTAAAAGTAATATTTTATTTTGAAAATTATTATTATATATTGTAACATTGTATTGCATCATATATCATAATATATTGTTCTACACATTTTAAATTCTTTTAGTATTTTACAATCATGTAGTTAAGCCTACACTAGCATTATTTATAAAAATGTTGATTTAGACTTTAAAATGGTGGGATTTTGCCATATTCATAATTGGTAGATCATGGCATCATAATATATTGTTTCAATTTAAAATATGTAAGTGATATGACTAAAATATATAGCTTTTTATTCTTTAGACTAATTTTATGATATTTTATCTTAAGCAATCCCTTGTGATGTGATATGCAAAATAATATAATATAATATGTTATAGTGTATTATAATATAGAATGTCATAACATAGTGTTGCATCATGCATTATAGTATACAATTGTGTATTACTACTTGTTGTTTAGCATATTTTAATTTGTTATAGTATGATGTAGTAGAGTTTGTACTAGTATAATTCATAAAAATATTGATTTATAGGCTGAGATGATGGGATTTGGCCAAATTTAAGGCAAGATTTAGGGAACATCATTGGGATGTGCTATGGTGTGTCATTTAATCAAAAGAATGGAATTTTCATCCAAAATAAATGTTCATTTTTCAACCAAATTTTATAAATTTTTTTTCTTAAAGTGATTCATTTTAAGGTGTAATGTAAGATAATATATTATATGAAAGAATATTAAAATATAATGTACATAATAATATAACTTCACATATATATGAATGTGGTGGTGTGTTACTAAATATTTTTGTACATTTTAGTATGTCTTACTTTTGTTATAATACATTGGTTCAAAACTCACAAAAATGTTAATTTGAAAGTTGAGATTAAAGAATTTGGCCAAATTCATGGCACACACCAAGAAGCAACACAAAAATTATGCTATTTTGTACCATTTATAATAAAAAAAAAGAATATTTTACATCAAAAATGAACATTATTCATATTTTGACAAAATTTTGTTATTTTTTTTCTAAGTGATTCTAATGAGGTATAATGTTAGAAAATATATTATATTATTATAGATTATAATATAGCATCATATATTATAATATAATACAGTGTGTTAATTCCACTATAATATGTTTAGCATGATATTGTATAGTTAGTTTGAGCTTGCACCATCTCAAATCATAAAATTTTGATTACAATGTTAAGATGATGTAATTTGAACAAACACATTGTTAGGCTTTTGGTTGAAGTATTAAAGGTGTGCATAAGATAATAAATAAGATTTTATGAGAGTTCCATGTCATGGACATGGAGGGAGATTCGCTAGGGGATCATACATGCATTGGACATGACATGTGAGGGGTCTTTATCGAGGACTTATAAGAAGAAAATATGTTGGGGATAAGGTTTCAATTTGGTTTGATTATATGATTTATGGAAAGAAGATCCACTGGGGATAAGAATCTATAATACATTGAGGATTAAGATCGAATCGACTTTAATTTGTTTTATATTAATTGATATGGAGGCATATCTACTAGAGATATGGGCTCGAGTCTACTGGGGATCAAGTATATGAACCTTCCACTAAGAAAGTAGGTTCAGGCTATCCCCTAAGGATTGGGATTTGAGTTTGATTTCATATATTTATTTTGGGATGTATCTGCTTGGGATAATAGTTTAGTTGGATTTCTTTGATTTAGACTCTACTGGGAGAGTTGGTTTAATTTGGTTCCACTAGGGAGGTTTATTTTCAATTTGATTTGTTTGCTTGACTTGTTTATATATGATTTGGGGCTCCACTTGGGAGATGGGTTTGATTTAACTCCAATGAGAAAAAACAAATTGGGTTTAATTTAATCTGAGTTAATGTATGGACCCTGTCGGTGTGTGATGGACCCACTGAGAAGGGGCTATATTAGCCTTGACCTACCTTAAGTTTACAAATCCAAAGG
Organism: Cymbidium sinense; assembly: GCA_021442155.1. Lineage (NCBI taxonomy): Eukaryota > Viridiplantae > Streptophyta > Magnoliopsida > Asparagales > Orchidaceae > Cymbidium > Cymbidium sinense. The sequence goes on along the minus strand of CM038214.1, from coordinate 64,537,017 downwards.
GATAGACTACTGTCTGTGGGGTAGAGCTAGCCAACCTAAGGGGTTGCCTTTCGGTGTGCAATGGCTATGCTAGGAAGAAAGTGTAGCAGGCTTACATCTTTCAAAGCGAGGAATAACTATTGGGGTGACCTGTTGGATGCACAATAAATTGAACCTAACCTATGGCGACTACTGAGTGAATGTCACTGGGGACTTATGTTAACTCAAAGGTAGTCAGGATTAATTTTATCTTAATTTCATGTGATTTGATATTATTTTTTTGGTTTAGTTTGATTTTAAATTGAGGGCATATCCGCTGGGGATGTGAGCTCGATCACATTTAATAGATTTAATTTATGGACCATGTTTGTGTGTGATAAACCCATTGAGAAGGGGCTCTATCAGACATGTCCTATCTCAAATTTATAAATCCAAATAGATAGTCTATTGTTTATGGGGTAGAGCTAACCAACCTAAGGGGTTGCCTTTTGGTGTACAATGGTTGTACTAGAAAAAAGCAGTAGCAGACTTACATCTTCTAAAGCAGGGAACAATCACTAGGGTGACCTGTTGGTAGCACAACAAATCGAACCAGACTTACAGGCGACTACTGAGTGAATGTCGTTGGGGACTTATATCAACTCAAGAGTAGTCAAAAGATTCTTATAGGGAGTTTTACTAACACTACCCTAAAGATAGGATACCTGCTTGGAAAAAGGTACCACTAGGGGTGTCCTCCTAATCCACAAGTGAATGTATATTATATTTATATATGTTTATAGGCCCATTAGGTGTGAGGGACCACAGAAGGCTATGTCGACTTACCTATCTTAAATTTAGTGGACCAAGAGAATCAAATCCATAGGATGGATTCTCCAACCACGTGGTTCTTAGGAAAGGCTGTTGTCCAGTAGTAACACGGGTAGTGTCTAAATGGGATCACAAAGGATGTGATCCAAATATAATGCCCACAGGGAAGATGCTGCTAGGAGCCTTATCCTGAGCCATGGAAAAGAAAGCCTATAGGTGTACGGTGGCCAACTCAAAGAGAAAGCATAGCAGACTTACATCTACCATGAGTGGTGTATCTTAAGGTGCAAAAACCAACCAACCTATTGTGTATCCATCAAAAGTGAGAACCAACCAACCTAAGGTGCGTGGATGCAACAATTAATCTAGAAAGCATGTAGGCTTACAACTTTCTAAGGCGATCATCAGATAGTCCATCGGTGGGTCGGCTATCGACCTAAAGTGACTACTAAGTTAGCCAGAGAAGGACTGACCCGACTTGAAGCAGTCAAGAGGGAAGGTGCCACTAGGGTACTTATCCTAAACCTCAAATATACTCGACCTAGTAAGTGCACGAAGGCTAATCTAAGAAGAAAGTGTAGCAAACTCACATTCTCTTGAACGAAGCCAACATGAGGTAGCTTACTAGCCATGTAGTAAAGCCTACCAAACTAACAATGCACTCATCGGTGTGCAGTGGCCAGGTAAGGAAGGAAAGTGTAGCAGACTTACATCCTCCAAAGTAAGAAGACCACTAGGGTGACACACTAGCAGGTAGCATGTACTGACCTAGAGTAACTCGGGGGGCGTTATCTCAACTCAGAGTAGCCTAAGATAAAATATATGTGTTTGTTTTATATGTTTGTGTTTAGTTTATATTTTTGTTGTATCGATGAAGGATAGGATGTAACTTGAGTTCCTTACACCTTCCTTAAACACATCATGGCGGGTTAACAAACAAAAATACCTTCAACATGGAAGCGATTGAATTCAGAATGGAAATTTTAATGGATGATGATTATTTTCAAACATGATTTATAATATTTCATTAAGTAGAGCTCATTGATTAAAAGAATTGGGCTCTCTCCCTTATGGTGTACTTATGGTAGTGATGGAGCTTGGGCTTTTGTCGACTTCATTTTTAGAATGAGCTCTCAACCCCTCCATCTTAGACATAGGATTCCTCTTAGACTTTAAGGGTTCCTTAATCTTAAGACACATCTAGTGATTAGGTGGACACTCAACCTAGCCCTAGAGACTTATAAGAGTTAGCCATTGGAATAGGTCATGCCTTAGGGGTGTTAGCCTAAATCATGATCAAACCCTAAATCATGATCAAACCACTTAGCCTAAATCATGATCAAACCACTCAAGTCCTTTAAAATTCCATTTAATGAACTTAGCCTAAATCATGATCAAACCACTTCAAATCCTTGAAATTTTCTATTGATCCATTTATATTATCATTTATATTCACATATATAAATGAAATATAAATTCAAACAATCAAAACCAATTCCTAAAATCAAACTCAAATCTATTCAAAATATAACTTAAGCCTTTCAAGTCAACATCTTGAACTTAGCCAAATCAATTTCAAATTAAGCCAAACTCTTGATTTTCCTTCATGATTCAATCAACCAATCATGAATCAAATATAAATGCAGACTTCTATCACCAAATGAAAATCTAATTCAAAAAAAATCAAACCCTAAATCCTTTCATATTCTTCCTTTGAATATGAAATTATCAAAATGCTGCCCATTTGACTTCTAACCACTTGCAAATGGATTTATATTTCAATCATAAGTCCATATGCAAGTTTATTCAACTCAAATCAAGCTTTGACCAAATTTCACCCACTTATACTCACTTGACAGTGACCTAAGTACCCAGGCAAATCTAATCCTAACCAAATTAGATTGAATCAAACTCACTTACATGATCACAATCATCATGGGATGATTAATCAATCAAATTGGGTCAAACCAAGTCAAACCTAAGGGTCAAAGATACCAATCCACTCCATATGACTAACAAAACCTAAACCTACTAATGATCTAGCCCAAATAGGTCAAATGGGTCAAATAGGTCAACTTGACCCATTTGACCTAAATGAAGTCATATGAGCCAAATTCAAAACTAATCCAAATTGAACCAAACCAAAGCAACCCAAAACATTTCAAATGGTATGAACTTGATCCCTTGGTTTGACCTAATTTGACCAATTGGTCAACTTGACTCAAGTTGACCCATTTTGACCTAAATGGGTCAACATGAGCCAAACCTTATCAAATGAATTCCAAATCTTATGAAACTTGGCCAAACCTAGTTTCTCCATATACCCACATATCCAAATTGAAAAATTAGCCAAATGACCATTCTACCCCTAGGCCATAAAATAAATTATGGACTAATCTATGGGTAATTTGGTCATACCCTCTTCATATCAACTTGATGCCTTCCTAATAGCTCAAGTGGACCAAATGAAGAGTAGTGCACCCAACCCAATGGGTTTGGGTCAACCCAAATGGACCCAAGGACAAACCCTAACCCCTTGCTCATTTTGGCCAATTCAAAATTTTCCTTCCACTCAATTTGATGCACATGAGAGGTTAGTAATCCACTCAAGACCTCAAACCAACCATGTGCCAACTCTAAACATATCAAATAACCCCTCCAATGTGTGTTGGTGGATTAAAATGGTAAGGAGGTGCACCATCCAATTTCCATAGGGAGATATACTCCCTAATTCAATTTGAAATGATCAATCCCACAATCGATTGAAGCCTAGTGAGTGTTAGGAAAGATCAGAGAGCCATCCTAAGCTTCCTAAGAGGGATTTGAAAAGTGTATTTCTTAATTTTCTTCTTTAGAAAATAGGGGAGTTCCTTTGAATCTTCAACTTCCTCTATACTCAAATCTATTCAAATTCCTCTTGTACACTCCCTCAAAGGATCAATTCGAGTGCAACGAAGCTCTCATTCAAGTTCCCAAGGCAAGGAGAGGTGGAATTGGATTAAAGCTGCAAGCAAGGTGAAATGGTGTTGGTCCATAGGGAGATCCACTAAACCCCAAGGGTTAAAACTTTCAACAGGCTTCATCTCCACTAGGAAGCTACCTCCTTGAGCTCTCAAGCTTATGATCACCTCCAATGATGTATGGAATTTTTTGACCACTTAGCTTAGGGGGTGTTGGTCTTTTGTGAAAGCAATTTTTATGTCATCAAAAATCCACCATTGGATAGGCTTCTCATTAGCTTTAGATGGTGTGGGTAATGTCTCATTCCAATCTGAGCTCAATCGAGCTCGAATCTTACATTAGATCATGGACGGTCTCTATTAAGCTTAAGGGAAGAACTCGGGTGATCCTGGCCATGATTAATCCTATGTTTTAGAAATGAATTATCCCTTTTAAAACCATAGGATAATTCCTGGCTGTTCGATCCTTGATCGAATAGTAGGGATCAAAGCGCATCCTGCGTAGCACTGCCACCCTGATTTGATGTTTAAGTAAGCCCCTCACCACGCGATGCATTGAAAGTGCACTGACCGTTTCCGCCGCGTGTCACGCTGTGAGTTGAGGGATTAGTTATGGGATTTAATTAATTTTAATTAATCTCCTAATATTAAAAAATTCATATATCTCTTAATAAAATTCATAAAAATATGAAGTAAAATTCTATGGAAAGATAATTCGAATAGTTTAAAAATTATTTCAATGTATTTTGAATTTTCCTTGCCTCTGATTTTGGGTTTTAATGAAAATTTCATTTTGCTAATTACTTCATAGTTAATCATCTGATTAATCCTAAACTTCTTGGGTATGTTTTAGGGGATGTCCTCTACCTCACCTAATTTTCTTGGGATTTATTTAAGGCTTAATTTGGGGAATTACAAATATGTTTCTTAATTACCCTCCATATGTAATTAAGAATAATCAAGGTTTGGATTAGTTTTTTTAATCCATTATTAAGATTGATTAAGGTTAGACCTAGTGGATAGGAGATTTAGGGAATAATTTTGGGGCATTTCCCTTAAGATATTCCCTAAACCCCCTTTTCTTTCCTTAATCCTCTCTAATTAAGGGTGAAATCATTAATTATATCCTTAATTAATTTCTAAAAATTCTAAAACCTTCCAGAACTTAATTAATCTACTTTGGGTAGATGCTTAGGTGTTGAATAGCCTAAGTTCAATTGAGAAAATCAAAACCCAATTCATATGTATGAAGGGGTGTTTTGAAATTACTTAAGCTAAACCCTTAGCTTAATTAACCATTAATCATGAGCCAAATTACATTAGGCCTTTTCTTCCTAGTGCATTGCAAGTTTAAATTCCTTGTGAGTTTTATGTCATCTCATTGGCTCATAATTATTTGGTTAATTATACTAAGGTTGTGTAGGTAAGGGTTAATTAATTTATTTTAATTTATACCTTAACCTAAGAAAACTTAAAATAAATCTAATCATCTAAAAATTAAAAAAATATCAAACACATGTGAGAATGGGTTAGAATAGCAAACTCAACTCACATTTTCAAAATTAAATCAAACTTAAGATCAAACAAAAATCACATAGAATTAACTTTGATTTATTTAAAGCCTTCTTATTCCATAAGAATGTATTTAGGATTTAATTAAAGTGAATATGTTTACATGCTTTCATTACTTTGATTCTTTCCCCAACATGTTAAATTTGTATGTCATGTGGTTTCATACATCCATGTTTTTCAAATTCAAATTTAAAAATGAAATTGTTTACTTTATGTCAAATTTGCATGTGTTGGCTAAAGTAGAAATATGAGTGGCTATTATCACTACTAAATTCAAATTATTTTCATATAAATCAATTATCAAATCTGAAAGTGTGCTACCTATATTTAAATTATAAGCTTGCATGTGAAGAAAATATAAGGATGTGCTTAGCATAGATTTCCTTTCTTTTATGTCAATATAGTTTTAAATAGAGTTGGTAAGATGTATGGTTCATTTAAAAATAACCTAACACTTACCTAATTCCGTATCCTATTCATTCTTATTCTATCACTAAAGAAGGACACCTATGCTTTCACACATAAATTGCATAAAAAAAATGAATCAATTAATACAACTTTTGCATTCTTTTTTTACAATTTATTTCTTTTGTACATATGTTTGTATTTAATGAAAGTGGTATATTAGTCCGACAACCCCAAGGTTATGAGGTTTTTAACTAAGTAATCTTGTATTACACCTCCGGTCAACAATGATGTACTCACTTATGCCTTTCTTACTTTCATGTGTGCATGTGAAGATTGGATAAGAAACCCTTTCTACTTAAAGAAAATCATGCATATTAAATTTCCAAAATTTTCTTAAATGTATACTTAGCATGCATCATAAAGTGTGTTAAATATTCTCACTTGTATGTATAAATATGCTTAGGACTCATAAATATGCATGTTATACATGTTGGAAAAGAAATGAAGTGATGTATGTTTTGTGAATTTGGTTCATTTTATTTAATCTTAAAATGCCTTTCTTCTTGAATAGGTTTGTTTAGAGTTCATCTAAAAATAGGATTAAAATATTAATTAAACAAAATTAAAATGTGAATATACTTTAGAAATTACTTAAGTTAGGGATGGAAAGAGAAGTTCTCTTCTCTTTCCCTCTCTTTATAACTTAGTAATTAATTGTAGGATTCACTTGAACTTGAACAAAACATGAAATAAAATCAACCCAAAGTAATTAAGCAACTTAAATGAAACCCTCCTCTAAGTTGAACATGTTTTCATACTTAGAAAATTTAAACCTCCATAAGCATACCACACAAACCTTCAAAGCACACATTAGCCTAAGTCACCACTTTGATTTAGGTTAGGCAGTGGCATGGTTTGATGTTTATTTTGTTTTGTGATATATGTTTTAGACTGGATGTTAGGGTGTATGCCTGTAGAATGAATGGTAGGATGATCTTAGTCTAACCATTATTTTCTACATGGGATTATGCTTAAGGGGCGCTATCATAAATAAAAATATAATTGCTTTTGCTTGCAGGTGCTTATACCCCTAAGCATAATCCAATAGGCCAGGTGGACTTAGTCACCCATGTGTGGGGTGATAAGTCCAATATACATGCTTGGGATTTATGTGGTTTATTTTAGCTAATCTCTATCTTGCAGATATAGTTAGATTTCCACTTTTTCATTTTCATGTAAATTTGTGCAATTAGGATTTTGGAATGATTGTTATGGGGATTAGGATGAGCATTGGTCATAAGATCCTATCTTATGCACCATGTCAAGCCTTGGAGCATCCACCTTCCAACCATCCAGAAGAAGGAACCAAAGAAGAAAGAAGAAGAAGAAAGAAAAGAAGAAAGAAGAAATGAAGCTTGAAGACCCCCATAACAATGAATTCCTTACTTAATTGTAATTTAATTCATTTGTAATCATAAGGGTAGAGCTCTACCCAATTTATTTTTTTTTTGTGTAACCACAATGGCCTCTTATTCTTTTACATTAGCTTTATAAATTGATTGATGATTTTTTAGCTTGTGCATTAAGTGGCAATATTTTTAGTTTCTTCCTTGCTTTATGAATGGTCTGATATGTATTAGGCTCTTTAGGGAAAAATAAATCTTTAACAAACTTAATAACTCAAAATTAAAAATAAAGTACTCGTAACCTCAACTAAAGTTTAGGTTTAAAATCAAGATAAAAGAATTAGCAACCCCTTAGTTGGATGAGTATTTCTTTAATAATATCATGCATAACAACATCTTATTTCACTATTGATTAGAGGGCTTCCACCTTTGCCAGAGAAACTTGGCTTGACATTTGAGAGCCATGGTGGAAACACACCTCCTCCCTTCTCACTGATTTTGGCCAATAACTTTATTTCTCATGCATTAGGCATATGAATCCTATTATCCTGAGTCAAAATAAATTGTTCAAAATGAAAATAAAAGTAAAATTTAAAATCCATTAGAATTAGGTCATTTGAAGCATGTCCATTTACATGATCTAGTCTCTTTAGTGAGTAAGTTTAAGGACTTAGTCTCTTTCTAAATAAATAAGAGCCTAGCTATCTTGCATAAGCATAAGATTTACCTACATGAATTTAAAATCATGGAGGAGTTAGGCCACCCCAAAGTTGTTAGTCCAAAGCTTGGGTGGTTTGTCCTCTCTTGCGGAGGCAAACCAAATATCCATTTTCTCCTTAGATTTAGGTTGTGCTTTCGGCCCTCACCAAAGTTCCCTAGATTTAGGTTCTAAGGTTTCTTCTCCCCTTTGTGGGCCAAAAGTTTAAATCCTCACCTTTTAGGCATTTCAATAATCTTGTGTTATGGAATCATAAGTCCTAAATTTCTAATGAAAAATTCAACTCAAACAAATTAAATCAATTTCAAAATGTAAAGCCCAACCGATAGTTTGAGATGCTCTAGTTTCCTAGCATCATGGGAATCTCCTACTTATCTTTCTTTTGGCTTCAATAATAACTCCCCCGCTTTGATCAATCCCATTTGATCTTCAAAAAAATAAACTAATCTATTGATAGTCCTTTCCTATTGAAATCTTTGAAGATAATGATCATTTACCTTAATTGAGAGTATTCCTGTGGGATCCCATCCCATAGGATGTAATTAACTGTGGGGGCTTGCCCCTATAGGGAACTTAATGAACTCAGTTTAAAATAAACCCTGCTTTAATTTTCCATGTAAACTAGAGGAAGAATCTCTAGCACATATGCAGACCCATCATCTTTAGGAGTCCTTATTGAGGTGATTAGGTCCATTAAAGGGTAGTGACTTCTCGAGATAGTACACTATTCCTTGATGATCACCGAATAAGCATATCTTCGATCTGTGGCATCCTAAAAAGATAAATTTTTATATTCTTGCCTTCTCCTTCTAACCAATAGATTTAAAGGCAACTATATGGAAAATTTTCACCACAGATTTTTTTGGTGACTCCAATGGGGATGGATCCTCTCTCCATCTTTGATAAATGATCGTTGTCTTCAAGCATCGATAGTGGGTTTGTACTTTGGTATGAATGAGACTATCTTTCTTTTGTTGGAACTTAGCTCATTTCATCCTTAAAGTTAGCCATCATCTTTAGGTTTTAGGACCGCACTCTGTGTTGGTCTTAAAACCCCTGTTAGGTTCTCCAATGGGTAAAAAATGAAAAGATCTAAATAAAAGAAATATTTAAAGACTTCCTCCTTATCATATTTTATGATAAGGAAAGGTTCATTCTAAAATAATAAAGAGAATAAATTTTCCATAAGAACTTTGCTTTTCAAAAGCACTCTTTCAAAATGCACTTAATAAAATATTTTCCAAAAATTTTATTACCCTCATTTAACAATTCTCATAATTGTTACATGTAGAATTTTCAAAAATAAAACTAACAATCTTTTCCAAAAGCAAATGAACATCTTCTTTCAATTCACTTTGCTAAAGATTCCATTTTCAAAATAAAATGAACAATCATCTTTACAAAAATCAAAATCATAATCATAAAGTTTTCAAAAAGTACACATGAACCTTTCCATTCAATACACTCACACCTATTGAATGAGAGTTTCATTTTCAATTAAAATTAAATTTTCCAAAAGCATATGTGAACATCTTCATTTAATATACTCAAATTTATTAAATAAAGATTTCATTCCTAATTAAAAATAACATCATTTTGGAAATCCCACTTAAACATATCTCACATATGATTAAGTTGGAATTCTCTCTTCAAAAAAATAATAATCACAAAAAAAATCACATTTGAAAAAATAAGATTGACCTCCATTCCTACATACCCCAATTTTCTGAATGGAAGTCCTCTTTTCAAAAATTGAAACTTAACAATCATATTTTCAAATTTCAAACACATTTTGGAACTTCATTTAGTATACTCAAATTTGCTAAGTGAAGTCTCCAAATTCAAAACTCAAAATTTTCAAACACATTTTGGAACTTCATTTAGCATACTCAAATTTGTTGAAGTCTCCAAATTCAAAAAAAAAAAAAAATTTCAAACACATTTTGGAACTTCACTAAGCATACTCAAATTTGCTAAGTAAAGTTTCCAAATCCAAAAATCAAAAACTTTCAAACACATTTTGAAACTTCACTTAGCATACTCAAATTTACTAAGTAAAGTTTCCAAATCAAAAATCAAAAAATTTTCAAATAACTTTGGAACTTCATTTTAGCATATTCAAATTTGCTAAGTGAAGTCTAAACCCAAAATCAAAAAAAATTTTCAAACATATTTGAACTTCATCCTTAGCATACCAAATTTGCTAAGTGAAGTCTCCAAAATCAAAACCAAAATCTTCAAGCACCTTTGAACCTCTTTCCTTAGCATACCAAATTTGCTAAGGAGAAGTTTCCATTTTCAAAACCAAAACAAATCAAAATTTTGAACACATCTTTTGAATTTCATTTAGCATACCAATTTGCTAAGTGAAATTTCATTTCAAAACTAAGTGGGACTTCATCTTTAGCATACCAAATTTGCTAAAGTAAAGTCTCCACTTTCAATCAAATCAAAGCAAAAATGAAACACTTAGGATTTCCTTAGCATACCTAAATTTGCTAAGGATCCTACTTTTTCAAAAATTAAAACATCCAAAAATAAATGAAACACTTAGGGTTTTCTTAGCATACTTAAATTTGCTAAGAATCCTATTTTCAAAAATCAAACCAAACACACATGGATTCTTCACTTAGCATACCTAAATTTGCTAAGTGAGAATTCCAAATTTCCCAAATCAAAATAAAAATTCACAAAAAGAAACAACCACTTTCTCAAACACTTCACTTAGCATACCCAAAATTTGCTAAGTGAAATTCAAAAATCAATCAAACAAAAACAAAATCAATTGACCCTTACTTTAACATACCCAAATTTGTTAAAGGAAAGGGTCCTCAAATCAAAAGAAAATCTAAATTTAAACAAACATGAACCTATGGAAGCATCCTTCATAAAATATTTGAATCCATATTTCAACATACCCAAATTTGTTGAAGTTGGATTCATATTCAAAATTCCTCTTTCAATTAATCTTCTCAAATCCATTTGAACCCCACTTAACACTTCCAAGTTGTTGGATGTGGGTTCAAATTTTCAAATTCAAAATTCAAAAAAATCTATAAAGATAGAAATCTGATACAAACTCATTTCCTAGATTCTTACACCAAAGTAGTGACAGCTCAGTTTCTACTTTTTTTTAAATGGTTCATAGTTCATTTTCACCTTCCCCATGGTATGGATTTGGCTTTGGACCAAGCCAACTTCCGACTAGACCATACACATCGATCCACTTTGGTAGGGGATTGAGGGAGCTAAGATTACATGTGAGGGCACTCCCACTATACCAGTAGGACCATGGTGATGCGTAAGTCATCATTGGATTGATCTACCCTCTACTTTGACATCTCCTTGATGAAGAGGAAAGCAGTGGCAGTCCCCACAAGCTTCAATTATGATAGCACCAGTACCAGCCCCCATTTCAACACCTTGAGTTTCCCATGCCCTAGTGAGGGCTAGCACCTCTCATCTCTGCCTCTAAGGGTAAGGCTCCCATGGTGTGGCTTGCCTCCCCTACTTTGAGTATGGTCTAGCTCTCAATCCACCCATCCTACCCGGACACAACATAGAAATAAGAACCATATGATCAAGAGGTACCACACCAGAATGGCTAGGGGGATATAGGTAGCTGCCCATTTAGCTGTGGATGAGTTCCTCATTGTTACTTCACCACTGGTTAAATAAAACCAGTTGTGTCCTCTCTCTAGGTCAGACAGAGAGGATGTTAGAAAGATTCTCTCATCACCTCCTCCAATGGGGTAGCATCAACCAATAGTTACTTGAAGTAGGAGGTCATACGCCGGCCTCCGATCTATCTTATGCCAGGTAGGCGGAGCTTATGGACGCTCAAATCAGCTCCTTTGATCTCCAATCCACCATCATCCCCATAGTGGGGAAGCATATCCAGAGAGGCCCAAGAGGCCCATACACACATCACTAGTAGGAGAGAGAGGTTCGCACCGCCAGCTTATGATTTAATTTTCCAACTCGCGCTTCCTAACACCACCATGACATCCTTCATCGGGACTAGTCACAGAGGGCAGCTCCTATACATAGAGAGTCAATGGTGTCTCCACCCCACCACTCTACCCCTCATCTGCCATCACCAGTCTAGGTTATGGAATCTATAGTTCCATTTAAGGCCATGAAGGCCATATCCAGGGAGAAGCGCACCCATTGGTGATCCAACTACGACTAAGGGATCCTCCCTTTTACACCACCTATTATGGCAAAGCCAAGCTCTCCTGCTCAACCTTCTACCCTAGTGGTGGTGCGTGTGGTGGTGACCAAGCATTGTGGTCATTCACTAACTTTGCCAGTACAACAAGATGGAGATGGTGGTTACAGAGATGGCGATGATAGTCCAACTACATAGTGGAACATCTTAGATTGTTACACCTATCATAGTTACGTGAGTGTCATTCATCTAGCGAGTACCCACATCGATTGATTATCCGTGCAGGTTCTGTGCCTCTTGGCATGAGATCACACCCAGCCTAGATTATTTGTGTTGTTGGTAGAATAAATTCCTATTGGGGAGTCACCTTTCAAATCTATGGGGAGAAAAGAAAGAGGAGACCTTATAGAAATTCATCTTTTTAGGATGCCACGCAGATCTGTAGATGTACTTAATCAGGTGATCGAGTACATCATCAAAGAAATAGTGTACTATCTTAAAGACATAAGTCACTACCCTTTAATGGACCAAATCACTTCAATAAGGACTCCTAAGGATGATATCCGCATATGTAGAGATTCTTCCCTACTTTACATGAAAAGTAAAGTAGGGTTTATTTTAAATGTTCTAAGTTCCCTATAGGGGCAAGCCACCATAGTTAATTACATCCTAAGGGATGGGATCCCTTAGGAAAACTCTTAATTAAGGTAAATGATTGCTTTCTTTGAAGATTTTAATTAAGAAAGGACTATTAATCCATTAGTTTTATGTTTGCAAGATCAAATGAAATTGATCAAAAGAGGGAGTAATTATCGAAGCCAAAATGGGAAATAAGTAGGAGATGCCCACGATGCATTTTAGACTATCATATAGTTGGGATTTACATTTTAGAAATTGATTTAGTTTGTTTGAGTTGCATTTTTTTCCATTAGAAATTTAAGACTTAAGATTCCTTTACACAAGATTAAGGAAATGCCTAAGAGGTGAGGAATTATGCTTATGCCCCATAATGGGGAGAAGCAACCTGAGAACCTAAATCTAAGGAGCTTCGGTGAGGGCCGGAAGCACAACCTAAATCTAAGGTGTGGGTATCTAGTTTGCCTCCACAAGAGAGGACAAACCACTCTTGGACTTACAACCACCTGGGAGGCCAACTAACTCCTACAATTTTAAATACATGTAGGCAAGTGTTTATGCTTATGCAAGATAACTAGGCTATTTATTTAGAAAGAGACTAAGTCCTTAAACTCACTAAAAGAGACTAGATCATGTAAAGGGACATGCTTCAAATGACCTAAATCTAATGCAATTCAAATTTCATTTTATTTCATTTTTTGGACAATTATTTTGACTCGCTATAGATTTTTTTATGATTAATGCATGAGAAATCGACCAAAATCAGGAGAGAAGGGAGGAGGTGAGTTTCCACCATGGCCCTCAAAGCTCAAGTCGGTTCTATGGCAAAGGTGGAAGCCCTCCAATCAAGAGTGAAATAAGATGCATTTATGCATGATATTATAAAGAAATGCTCATCTAGCTAAGGGGTTGCTAATTCTTTTATCTTGATTTTAATCCTAAGCTTTAGGTGAGGTTATGAGTTGTTTAATTTTTATTTGAATTGTTAAGTTGGGTAAAAAATTTAGATTTCTCTAAAGTGCCTAATCCACATCCAAGGCAGACATAAAGCAAGGAAGAAACTAGGAATATTATGCCACTTAATGTAAAAGCTAACCAAATCAACAATCAATTTATAAAACTAACCACAAAAGAATAAATGGTCATTCGGGCACCACCACAAAAAATATCAAATGTGGGTAATGAGCTCTACCCTTATACAACCATTACAAATGAATTAAATTACAATTTAAGCAAAGGAATTCATTTATGGGGTCTTCAAGCTTTACTCTTCTTTCTTCTTTCTTCTTTCTTCTTCTTCTTCTTCTTTGGTTCCTCCTTGAAGGTTGGAAGGTGGATGTTCCAAGGTTTCACATGGTGCATAAGATAAGATCTTATGACCAATGCTCATCCTAATCACCCATAACAAATCATTCCAAAATCCTACTTATACAAATTTTTACAGGAAAAGGAAAAGTAGAAATCTAACTAACACCTGCAAAAAAAAAGGTTAGTTAAATCACACCACACAAATCCCAAGCATATATATTGGACTTATCACCCCACACAAGGGTGACTAGTCCACCGCCTGTGGATTACATTTAGGCATAAAGCACCCAAGCAAAAGCATTTATATTTTTATTTATGATAGCCCCTTAAGCACAATCCCTACGTAAAAGAATAGTTAGACTAAAAACATCCTACCATTCATTCTACAAGCATAGACCCATCCAGTCTAAAACATATATCACAAAAAACAAACATCAAACCATGCAACCTAACCTAAGGCTATAAGTGGTGACTTAGGCTAATGTGTGTGCTTTGAAGGCTTGTGGTATGCTTAGTTATGACTTTAGGTTTAAATTTTATAAGTTTGAAGAACATGTTCAACTTAGAGGAGAGTTTCATTTAAGTTGTTTAAGTGTTTTGGGTTGATTTTATTTCATTTGGTTTAAGTGGATCCTACAATTAATTACTAAGTTATGAAGAGAGGGAAAGAGAAGACAACTCGTTCCTTCTCTAACCTTAAGTAATTCTCTAAAGTAGGTTCATATTTTAGTTTCATTTAAGTGAATGTTTTGATTAAATCTTTTGATTAATCCTAAGCTTAGATAAACTCTAAACAAACCTATTCAAAAAGAAAGGCATTTTAAGATTAAATAAAATGAATCAAAATTCACATAACACACATTACTTCACTTCTTTCCCAACATATATAACATGCATATGGATGGACCCTAAGCATATCTATACATGAAAATGAGAGTAGTTAACACACTTTATGATGCATGCTAAGTAATCCATTTAAGAAAATTTAGAAGTTGAATATGCATGATTTTTCTTAAGTAGAAAAGGTTTTCCTTATCCAAAATTTCACAAACATATATGAAAGTAAGAAAGGCATAAGTGAGTACAACTCCATTGTTAACTAGAGGTTTAAGGTACAAGATCGACTTAGGGCTACTTAAAGCCTCACAATCTCAGGGTTGTTTAGACTAGTATACCACTTTCTTTAAGTACAAAATGTATATAAAAGAAATATAATGGAAAAATGATATGCAAAAGTTGTTTAATAGATTTGTTTTGTTTATGCAATTTATGGATGTAAGTCTAGGTAACCCTCCTTAAATGGTAGCATAGGGATGAATAGGATATGAAATTAGGTGAGCATTAGGTCCTTTTCAAATGAACCTTATATCTCACCAAAATTTCTATTCAAAACTATACCAACATAGGAAAGAAAAGAATCCTATACTAAACATACCTTTATAATATTTCACATGCTTATAATTAAAGTATAAGTAGCATACTGGTTTGATATTTCATTTATAAGTTTTGAAAATAATTTGGATTTAGTAGTGATAATAGCCACTCCTATTTTACTTTAGCCAACACATGCACATTTGACATAATAAACAATTTTTCATTTTAGAATTTGAAATATGAAATTATGAATGCATGAAATCACATGGCATAAACTTAACATGTTGGGAAAGATCCAAAGTAATAAAAGCATGTAAACAAACTCACTTTACTTAAATCCTATAGACATTCTTATAGAATAAGAAAATTTAGAACAAATCAAAGTGAATCTCAAAATCATTTTTATTTAGTTTGAAGTTTGATTTATTTTTGAAAAGGTGAGATGAGTTTGCTATTCCTTCCCACATGTGTTTGATATTTTTGTTTAATTTTTAAACAATTAAATCCATTTTATGTGTTGATTAGGTTAAGGTATGAATTAAGTGGCTTAATTAACCCTTACCTACACCACCTTAGAAGAATTAACTAAGTAATTATGAGCCAATGAGATGACATAAAACCCACAAGGTATTTAAATTTGTAATGCACCTAATAATGAAAAGGCCTAATGCAATTACCTCAATTAAAAGTTAATTAAGCTAAGGGTTTAGCTTAAGTACTTTTAAAACACCTTTTCACACATGTGAATTGGGTTTTAATTTATTTAATTAAACTTAGGCTATTAAACACCTAAGCATCTACCCAAGGTAGATTAATTAAGTTATGGAACTTTTAAAATGTTTGAAAATTGATTAAATGGATAATAATGAGTTAACCCTTAATTAAGAGGGATTAAGGAGAGAAAGGGGAGGGGTTTAGGGAATAGCTTAGGGAAATGCCCCAAAATTATTCCATAAACCCCTTACTCACCTGATCTCACCTAATCAAACTCTAATCTGCAAATCAACTAATCATAGGGAATGAAATAAAAATTTTCTCAATTAAGCCCTCAATAAATCTTAAGAAAATCAGGAGAGGCAGAGGTCATCCCCTAAAATGAACCCTAGAAATTTGAGATTAATTGAAGACAAAATTAAAGGATAATTAGCTAATTAAGATTCCAAAAGAAACCAAAATTCAGAGAAAAGAGTAATTCAAAATCCATTGAATATCATTTTTAAAATATTCTAAATGAAATAATCTTTCCATAGCATTTTTCCTTTTATTTTTCTAATTTTTTTATGAAGAGTTATAAATTTTAAAATTTATATGGATTAATGAGGAATTAATTAGGCATTTAACTAATACCTACTTAATCCTCATTCATGGCGGATGTGGCGGTGGTGGTACTTTACGCAGTATGTGAGGGTGTGACTTAAACATCTTAAATGGCGATTGCCGACTAATATCCTCATTTGTTGATCAAAGATGGGCTAAGAATTTAGTGGTTTTAAAAGGATAATGGATTTACTAAATGTGCTAAATAATCTCAGCTATCCATCTAAAATGCATGGATGGATAGCTGAGATGAGCCAAGTTCTTCCTTGAGGATCAATGGAGACCATCCATGATCTAAGGGGAGATCCGAGCCTGATCTAGCATGGAATCATACAAAAATCAACCCACACCATCTAAATATAATTACCAACCTATCCAACGGTTGATTTCTCATGCAATGAACATTTCTTTCACAAAAGACCAACATCTATCAAGCTAAGTGGTCAAAAAATTTCATACCTCGCCGGATGTGATCACCGGCGCTTGAGCTCAATGAGGTAGGTTCGTCTTGTGGAAACGAAGCCATGTTATAATTCCTAGGCCTTGGGGTTGAGTGGATTAAAGGGTTATACCAACACCACTTCACTTGGGCTTCGACATTGATCCAATTGAGCTTTTTGTTTCTATGGGAACTTCAATCAGAGCTTGGGAAGTTTGACTTGACCCTCTAATGGAGTGTACAAGGGAAATTGGATGGAGATTAAGTATGGAGGAAGTTGGCTAATGGATTGAGCTCCCCTATTTTGCACTGTGCAAAACTAAGAATTTGGGAATTCAAATCCTATCTAAGAAATTTAAGAATGCTCTAAGGTGGTTTTCGGGTTCCTCCAATGTGGTGAGTGTATTCAAATTTCATTGAATTAAATCTCCCCCTATGGAAATCGGATGGCCGAACCATCCTTTGCCATTTTGATCCAATTAATGAGATTGGAGAGGTTGTTTAGGTTGTTTTGAGTGTACACATGGTCAGTTTGATCCAAGGAATGGATTGCCAACTTCCCATGTGATGAATTTGAGCTTAAGAGGGAATTTGAAATTTCAATTTGAGGATAGGTGGTCGGGTTTGGACTATGGACCAAATGGGCTGACCTAAACCCATTAGGTTTTGTGCACCACTCATCAATAAGTCCCCTTAAGCTTTTAGGAAAGCTTCAAGTGATTGTGAAGAGTGTATGACCAAAATACCCATGGGTTAGGTCAAAATTTGTTCTATGGCCTAGGGGTAGGATGGTTATTTTGCTATTTTTTTTACTTTGGACATGTTAGGCATGTAGAGAAACTAGGTTTGGCCAAGTTTTAGTGGATTTGGAATCCATTTGATAGGGTTTGGCTCATGTTGACCCATTTAGGTCAAAATGAGTCAACTTGGGTCAAGTTGACCAATAGATCAAATTGGGTCAAACCAAGGGTTGGGTCAATTTGGTATGACCATTTGAAATGTTTTGGTGGCTTTGGTTTGATTCAATTTGGTATATATTTGTTTCGACTCATATGACTTCACTTAGGTCAAATGGGTCAAGTTGACCCATTTGACCTGTATGATCTATTTGAGGTAGGACACGGGTTGGTTTAGGTTAGGTTAGTCATATGGAGTAGATTAGTATCTTTATTTTCAATTAATTTGGGTTAAGTTCAATTTAAAACCTTAAATGCTAATGCCTAAACACTAAATCTAAAACCCTAAACCCTAAAACCTAAAACCTAAAAAATAAAACCTAATAAAATAAAATAAAACCTAAAATAAAATAAAATAAAATAAAATAAAATAAATAAAATAAAATAAAATAAACTAAATAAAAAAATAAAAATAAACTAAATAAAAAAAAATAAACATAAAATAAAATAAACTAAACCTAAAATAAAATAAAACCTAAACTAAACTAAAAATAAAATAAAATAAACTAAACCTAAACCTAAATTAAATAAAATAAATAAAAATAAACTAAACTAAACCTAAACCTAAAAAAATAAAATAAACCTAAAATAAACCTAAACTAAAATAAATAAACCTAAACCTAAACTAAACAAAAAAATAAAATAAAATAAGAACCTAAACCAAAACCTAAAAATAAGAAAGAAAATGTAAACCTTGAAAATTAAATCAAAATAAAACTCAACTAAATAATAATCCTAAACCAAAAAAATAAACTAAAATAAAAAACCTAAACTAATAAATAAACCTAAAAAAAATAAATTAAACTAAATAAAAAAATAAACTTATACAAATAAATAAATAAGCACAAATAAATAAAAAATATAGTAAATTAACTAAGTAAACCTAAACCTATATGCTTGGTTTTTTTAAAACCCTAAACCACTAACCCTAAACCTTACCTACCTACCCTAAACCCTAAACCCTAAATCCTAAATCACCAAACCCCTACCCACCCCCTCCACCCAACCCTCCCTCCCACAAACCCTAAACTTACCCACTCCTAAAACCTAAACTCCCTCTCAAAACTCCCTAAACTCCACACCACCTCTAAACCTAAACTAAACCTAAACCCTCCACAAACCACACTAAACCTAAACCCTCCCCAAACAAACCCTAAACCACAACATAAAGAAACCTTAAACCCTAAATTAGCCCTAAACTCTAAGAATGGGTTGAAGCTTGACGGCAAGAACATCACCATAAAATAGGCTTAGTCTAGATCTAGCGGTGGAGGCGAAGGAAGAGGTTGTGGTTATCGTAGTGGTGGTGGGGGATCTAGAGGTGCTGGTGGGTATGGAGGCGGTGGTCGGAGTAGTGATGGTTATGGAGGCAGGAGGAGCAATAGAGGCTACAGCCATGGTGGTGGCCGAGGGAGAGATCGGAATATGATGGCGGATCCCCTTTCAAGAGGGGTGGTTCTGATGGGAACTAGAGAAACTAAAAAATGATCGATATGATCTGCTGCTTATGGAACTGTGTCTTTAAAGTAGAGATAGTTCAACTTATCTAGGGTTTTTGATTTTCACTATGGGTGATCATTTTTTATCTATATCAGCACGCGTGTCTTAGAAAATTTAGGGTGCTACTTGGTTGATGAAATCAAAAAGAAGAAATGTTGAATCTGAATTTGTTCTCTCTTAAAAAAAATAAAAGTAAAACTCTAAACCCTAAACCCTAAACCCTAATCCCTAATCCCTAAACTAAAACTTAAACCCTAAACCTAAAACCTAAACCCTAAATCCTAAACACTATAGCCCAAATTGTAATTCCTAAACCCTAAACCCTAAACTAGTCCTAAACCCTAAACCCTCAACTCTAAACATAATGAGCTAAAGGCCTAAACCTAAACTAAATAAAACCTAAAAATAAAACAAATAAAAAACCTAAACCAAAATTAAATAATAAAATAAAATAAAATAAAAATATAAACTAAAACCTAAACCAAAACCTAAGCCTGAACATAAACCTCATTCTAAAAAGAAAATAAAAATAATAAAATCTAAACTAAAATAAAATCAATAAAAAACTTAACTAAACTAAAAAAATAGAAAACCTAAATAAAATAAAAACTAAACCTAAAATAAAAAAATAAACCTAAAATAAAATATAAACTAAATAAAATCCTAAACTTAGAAAATAAACCTAAAAATAAATAATAAATAAAACCTAAACCCTAAACTAAAAAAAAACTAAACCTAAAATAAAAATAAAATAACCCTAAACCTAAACTAAAATAAGTAAAACTTAAACCTAAACCTAAACCAAAACTAAATAAAATAAAATAGACTAAAACTAAACCTTAACCTAAACTAAAAAATAAATGACAAGAATCAATCAATCCGACCAAAAAAAATCCAGAAAGCTTCAAGCTATGGAAGAAAGAACGAATATTCTCTAAAGTAGGATGACATAATGTGAACTTACCCACCAATGTAAATTCAAATGGCTTCGCAAGCCTTTCCACAACCAGATCGAAACAAATTATTGTGGGCATGCCCCGAAAGGAAGTCAAAATAAGTTCGAGAGACTCACCAGTGCAATTAGCTTTACCACTAAGAACATCCTTGAATGATTTCAAAGCCAGTGATGGATTTATGCCAGAAACTCCCATAGAGCCAGAATCCATAGCGGGAGTAGCCATCTTAATAGGATTTCCCCATGGGGAAGTAGAAATTACAACCATAATCAACAGGGGTGCATCATGCAAGTAGCTAAATGCCATCGAGCCTGTACAATTGGAAGCAACAACTGGATTTGCCATAAAAAAAACCACAAAGGGGATGGGCCTTTGCAAGGGAAATGAAATTTGCTAGAGCACCAAAATAGCAAAGGAGAGAGAAGATGCTCGAACGAACAGGTTTTTGCTTAAAGATTGAGTATCTTTCTCCCTAAAATTATCTCCCCCAATCAAATTGGTTTTGTTAAAGTGTGATCCATTACTGATAATGTTCTATTAGCCCAAGAGATGATTCATGATTTGAATGCCAAAGTTCGAGGTGGTAACTTGCTTTTTAAGCTTGACATTTCAAAAGCCTACAATAATATTGGTTGGGTTTTCCTTTATAAAAGTCTAGCTTTATTTGGGTTTTCTAATCAAGTTATTACTTTAATTAAGAATGGGATTGAGAATTCTTGGTTTTATATTCTTTTTGATGGTGAAGTGAATGGATTTTTCACCTCTTCTCATGGGTTAAGGCAAGGTGACCTTCTTTCTCCTGCTCTTTTCATTATTGTTGTGGAATATCTCTCTAGATGTCTTGAGCATATGTTTAGTAGAATGCCTCACATGTTCTATAAAACCATTGGTGGGTTTTCCATTTCTCATCTTAGTTTTGCTAATGATTTCATTATATTTTGCAATGCCTCGACTCATTACATTAAAAAATTATGTAAGTTCTTAAATCACTTTGGTAGGGAGAGTGGCTTGAATATTAATTATGATAAAAGTTATTTTATTACTGGCTCTTCTATCTCCTTATCTATGATCAGGGTTAACAAGAATATTACGGGCTTCTTTCATCAAAATCTCCATATCAAATATCTAGGGACTCCCTTATATAAAGGCATGAAAAGATCTTCTTTTTTTGATGAAGTTATTCAAAAAATTAATAAGAAAATCTCTTCTTGGGAATATCATTTACTCTCCTTTGGTGTTAGAGTTATCTTGATCAAAAGTACCCTTTGCTCTTTGCATATTTATCTCTTGTCTACTATTGTCCATACTCGTTATATTATTTAAAAGATTAATAGACATTTTAACAAATTTATTTGGGGGTCTAATACATCTACCAAAAGATTACATTGGGCTAGCTGGCATAATTGTTGTGGTACCAATAATGAAGGTGGCTTGGGTCGCAAAACCTTAGAGGATTCCATTAATTGTTTTTCCTATAAAATGTGGTGTAACTTTAAAAATAAAGATAGCTATTAGTCAAAGTTTATGCATGCAAAATATTGTTAGGGCAAACACCCCCTCATTTTTGTTTTTAAATGTGGGGATTCTCCTACCTGGAGAAAGATTTATAGTATCAAATGGAGTGCTGAGAATTTAATTTCCTGGTGTATCAATTCTGGTTTCTCCTTTTTTGGCAAGGAAACTGGCTTGGTCAAGGCTCTATTGATTCCCTTCTTAATACTCATTATACTATGGTGCTTAAGGCTTATCAATTACTTATTAATAATAATTGGGATGTGACTCAATCGAATAACCTTGTCCCTAATGTGATCATTAAAAAATTTCTCAAAATTTTCCCTCATGCTGATGAACCCGACCAAATTCTTTTCAAAATCTCTTCTTATGGAGAATTTGTTTCTAAGGATGTTTTGTAGTTTATCAGACTTAAATATCAAGATTCTTTAGTTTTTACCAAAATATGGAATAATAGTGTCCCCAATTCATTTTTGGTCTTAACTTAGTGCATTCTTAAGCATTATATCCCTGTGGATGTTACTCTTTTAAAAAAAGGATTCCACCACCCCTCTAAATGTCACTCTTGTTATCACATTAAAAGTGTGGATCATGTTTTTATGAATGGCCCTATTGCTGCTAGATTGTGGAACTGGTATGATAATGTTTTTAATACCTTCCATTTTAATGGCTCACTTTCTATTATGCAACTTCTTGAAGCATGTTTCTCTCATACTTCTAAGGGTCATGTTAAAATTGTCTTTGCTATTACAATTCTTTGGTATATTTGGATAGATAGAAATGATTCAGAGCACTGTAATATTCCTATGAATTATAATCGTATCGTTGCTACATCCAAATATAAAATTTTGTCTCTTTTTAAAGCCAATCTTCTTACACCAATTTCGAAGGGTACCAGTCAATGGCCTTGATATTTGGGATTAACCTTCCTACTTGTAATGTTTCTTCTAACCAAAAAATTATCTATTGGATTAAACCTAATCATAATTGCATTGAGGTTAACACTGATGGCTTTATCTCTAATGGTTATTATGGTTATGGTGGAATTTTAAGAGATCCTGGTGGCAAGGTAATTTCTGCTTTTGCTGCCCCTTTAGATCCTTGTTCTATTTTATTTGTTGAACTTCAAGGAATTCACCACGCCATTTCCATTTGTCTACAAAGAGGTTTTCCTAAGATCTGGGTTGAAGTTGATGTTCTCCTTCTTTTAGATTTACTTAAGTCTAACTTCCATGGCAATGCTGAAGTGTTTTATTGCTTAATCATACTAGGAGTCTTCTTGCTAATCTAGATTTTCAAATTTCTCATATCTATAGAGAAGGTAATTCTTGTGCTAATTTTCTTGCCAATTGGGGGCTAAGTATTTCAATTTACAAATGTTTTCTAATGAAGATCTTCCTTTTTTATTAAGGCATCTTATCAATCTAGATTAAACTGGGTTACCTAATCTTAGAAGCTTTTAGCTCTTCCTTCCTTCTTTGTGATTTTGGATTACTCTGTGTGGATGGTTTTTCTTGGTTTTGGATATTTCCTCTACTGGTTTGGATTTGAGTTTTCTCATCTCCTAAACCTAATTTTATGGTTATGGAGGCAGGAGGAGCGACGAAGGTTATAGTTGTTATGGTGGTGGAGGTAGAGATCGAGGATATGATGGCAGATCCCACTACTTGAGAGGTAGGGGTGGATTTGATTGGAACTAGAGAGGCTGAAGAATGGCTGATTCAATCTGCTACTTATGAAGTGTCTTCTAGAGATAGTTCTACTTACGGGTTTTGATTTGCCCTATGGGTGCTCATTTTTTATCTATGTCATCACTTTGTCTTAGAAAACTTGGCGTGCTACAAGGTTGATGAAATCGAAGAGAAGAAATGTTGAATATGAATTTTTCCCAATTAAAAAAAAACAATAAATCCTAAATCCTAAATCTTAAACTAAAACTTAAACCCTAAACCAAAAACCTAAATCCTAAACCCTAAAACCCAAAAACCCTAAACCCTAAAAAACTCTAAACTTAAACCCTAAACCCTAAACCCTAAACCCTAAACATTAAAACCCTAAACCCTAAACTCTAAACCCTAAACCCTAAACCCTAAACCCTAAAACCATAAACCCTTAAACTTACAACCTTAAACCCTAAACCCTAAATCCTAAACTATCGTTAAACCCTAAACCCTAAACCCTAAACCCTAAACTATCCCTAAACCCTAACCCTAAACCTTAAACCCTATACCTTAAATAAAGATGTCATTAGGAGTAGATCTAAAGAATGACCTAATCCTAACATAGTTATGGTAGCTAAAGAAAATGTCTTCAAGAGACTTTCCCTTGACTATTCTGATTTGAATACCTAAACTTAACCCTAAATCAAATTATATTACCATTTATTATAATATAATGTAGCATAATATATTTGAAGCGTGATGTGCTTTTGGATGTTATAAAATGTTTTGAAATGTTTTAGTCTATTATGGTATTGTGCCTTATAGTCTATAATAATATAAATCATAAAAATATTGATTTAATAAATCGATGATGAAATTTGTTAAATTTGAAGTGGGAATTAGGTTGTAGTACCAAAGGTGTGCTCATACTTGTATTCTAAAAAAGTAAGATATTATGTTCAAAATAAATAGTATATGTTGTAGCATAGTATAACATCATGTATTATAATATATTATTCTATGTATTTTAAATTATTTTAGTATTTTGCAATCATGCAGTCGAGCCTACACTAGCATTATTTATAAAAATATTGATTTAGACTTTAAAATGGTGGAATATGGCCAAATTTAAAATATGTAGAGCATGGCATCATAATATATTATTTCAATTTAAAATATGTAAGTGATAAAACTAAAATATATAATTTTTTATTATTTAGACTAATTTTATGATTTTTTATCTTAAGCAATCCCTTGTGATGTGATATGCAACATAATATAATATAATTTATTATAGTGTATTATAATATAGGATGCCATAACAGTCATGCATCATTATACTATTATGTATAACTACTTGTTGTTTACCATATTTTAGTTTGTTATAGTATGATGTAGTAGAGTTTGTACTGGTATAATTCATAAAAATACTTATTTACAGGCTGCGATGATGGGATTTGGCCAAATTTAAAGTAAGCTTTAGGGAACATTATTGGGGGTGTGCTATGGTGTGTCATTTAATTAAAATAATGGAATTTTGCATCCAAAATAAATGTTCATTTTTTAGCCAAATTTTATAATTTTTTTGCTTAAAGTGATTCATTTTAAGGTGTAATGGAAGATAATATATTATATGAAAGCATATTTAAATATAATGTACATAACAATATAACTTCACATATGTATGAATGTGGTGGTGTGTTACTAAATGTTATTGTACATGTTAGTATGTTTTACTTTTGTTACAATATATTGGGTCAAAATTAACAAAAATGTTAATTTGACGGTTGAGATGGAATAATTTGGCCAAATTCATGGCACACACCAAGAAGCAACACCAAAATTGTGTTATTTTGTACCATTTCTAATAGAAAAATAATAATTTTACATCGAAAATGAACATGATTCATATTTTGAAAAAATTTTGTTATTTGTTCCTTTTAAGTGATTCTAATGAGGTGTAATGTTAGACAATATATTATATTATAGCAAATTATAATATAACATTACATATTATAATATAATACAGTGTGTTAATTCACACTATAATATGTTTAGCATGATATTATATAGTTAGTTTGAGCTTGGACCATCACATATCATAAAATATTGATTACAATGTTAAGATGATGTAATTTAAACGAATACATAGTTATGCTTTTGGTTGAAATATTAAAGGTGTGTACAAGAGAAGAAATAAGATTTGATGAGAATTCCATGTCAAGGACATGGAGGGAGATCCGCTAGGAGATCACACATGCATTGGACATGACATGCAAGGGGTCTATGTCAAGGGAATAGAAGAAGAAAATTTGCTAGGGATAAAGTTTGAATTTGATTTGATTATATGATTTATGGAAAGAAGATTCATTGGGAATAAGAATCTATAATTCACTGGGTATTAAGATCGAATCAACTTTAATTTGATTTGTTTTAATTGATGTGGAGGGATATTTATGAGATATATGGGCTGGAGTTTCATGGGGATCAGATATATGATCTTTCCACTAGGGAAGCAAGTTCAGGCTATCCATTGGGGATTGGGATTTGAGTTTGATTTCATAGATTTTTTTTGGTATGTATTCACTGGGAATAAGAGTTTGGTTGGATTTCTTTGCTTTAGACTCTACTGGGGGTGTTGGTTTAATTTTGCTCTATTGGGGCGGTTGGTTTTGGATTTGATTTATTTCATGGACTTGTTTATATATGATTTGGGGCTACACTATGGAGAAGGGTGTGATTTAACTCCACTAGGGAAAATTAGATTGGGTTTAATTTAATATGAGTTAATGTAAGGACCTTGTTGGTGTGCGATGGACCGAGAAGGGCTGATCTAACTTCAGTTTATAAATCCAAAGGGATAGTCTCTTGTAGTAGCTAGCCAACCTCAGGGGTTGCCTTTCAATTTGCAACAGCTGTGCTAGGAAGAAGGCATAGCAGACTTACATCTACCAATGTGATGAACAACGGCTGGGATGATCTATTGGATGCATAAAAAATCAAACTTGACCTAGGGAGACTACTGAGTGAATGTTGCTGGGGACTTATGCCAACCAAAAGTAGTCAGGATTAATTTTATCTTAATTTCATGTGATTTGATTTATTTGGTTTAGTTTGATTTTGAATTAAGGGCATATCTGCTGAGGATGTGAGCTCGATCAAATTTGATAGATTTAATTTATGAATCATGTCAGTTTGCGATGGACCCACTGAGAAGGGGCTATATCGAACTTGTCCAATCTTATATTTACAAATCCAATGGGAAAGTCTACTGGCCGTGGGGTAGAGCTAGCCAACCTAAGGGGTTGCACTGTGTAACATGTGCTAGGAAGAGAAGGCGTGCAGACTTACATCTTATAAAGCAGGGAACAACCACTGGGGTGACTTGTTTATAGCATAACAAATCAAACCCAGCTTAGGGTTGACTACTAAGTGAATGCCTCTAGGGACTTATATCAACTCAAGAATAGTTAGGTGATTCTAATAGGGAGTTTTGCTGACACTTCCCTAAAGATAGGATGTCTTCTTGGGAAAACATACAGCTAGGGGTGTCCTCATAATCCACAAGTGAATATATATTTTGTTTATATGTTTGCATAGACCTTATTGGTTTGCGAGGGACCACACTGAGAAAGATCTATGTAAGCCTTGACTTATCTTAGATTTATTGGACCAAGGAAGAATATGCAGATCCACAAAATGGATTCTCCAATCATAGGGGTGGTTACTAGGAAAGGGAAACTATTCAACCCAATAGTAATCTGGGTAGTGTCTAAATGGGGTCACAAAGGATGTGATCCAAATATAGTGCCAAAGGGGAGGTGCTATTAGGGGCATTATGCAAAGATCTAGAAAAGAAAGCCTATAGGTGTATGGTGGCCAACTCATGGAGAAAGCATAACAGACTTACATCTACCATGACTGGTGTATGCTAAGGTATGAGAACCAATCAACCTAAGGTGTATATGTCAGCATGAGTGGTGTATCCATCAGCATAGTAAGAATGAACCAACCTAAGGTGTCCGTCTGTGTGCAACGATCAATCTGGAAGGAAAGCGTGTAAATTTATAACTTTCCAAGTGGAACTGATCATTGGGATAGTCTAGTATTGGCAGAACAGATGATATCTGACCTAGAGAAACTATTAAGCGGGTAGCCTCGAGGAAGGACTAGACCCAAACATGAAGTAGTCAGGAGGGAAAGAGCCACTAGGGGACTTATCCTAAATTTCAAATATACTCGACCCAATCGGTTCATAAAGGCTAATACAAGAAGAAAGCATAGAAGACTCACATCCTCTTAAATGAAGCCAACATAAGGTAGCTTACCAGCCACGCATTAAGGCCTACCAAACTAACAGGGTGCTTGTTAGTGTGTAGTGGCCAAATAAGAAAAGAAAGCATACTAGACTTACAATCTTTGAAGCAAGAATACCATTGGGGTGACACACTAGCAGGGTAGCACGTTAGCTCGACCTAGAGCAGCTACTGAGTGAGTGCCGCTGAGGTCATTATCTCAACTAAGAGTAGCTTGAGATAAAAGATATGTGTTTGTTTTATATGTTTGTGTGTAGTTTGTGTTTGTGTTGTGCCGATGAAGGATAGGATGCCACTCGGGTTCATTACACCTACCCTAAACACATTGTGGCAGATTCACAAGTAAAATTATTTTCAACATGGAAGAGATTGAATTCAAAATAAAATTTTCATTGATGATATCAAACATGATTTATAATATTTCTTTAACTAGAGCCATTTCTTGGAAGCATTTGGTGCTCTCTTATGGCAAAAGGGCTTTCTCAAGGGGGTTCAAACTTGCCTCCCATCTTACGATGAGCAACAATCGGTCTCCTTAGAATTAAAATAAACTCTTTCATGTGAAAAGCTCTAGGATGGACCAACTTGTTGTGAGCTTGAATCATTTTAGCTTTGTACAACTTGAGGTTTTGGCATTCTCACAAGCGTCTCTCCTCCAAACCTTCGAGCTCTTCTAACTGCAACTTGGTGTTTTCCTCTATTGTGATCTTGCTACCTGTAGCTATCCTTATTGATCAGAGTTTGACTTCTAATGGTAGAACAACTTTGGACCCACACAGTAAGGAGAAAGGAGTAGACTAAGTTGGAGTTCTATATGTGGTGCAGTCGGCCCACAAGGCTTCAACTAATTGCTCATGCTACTGTAGCTTGTTGTTGTCAAGTGTCATCTTTAGCATTTAAATGAGAGTTTTATTGAAGGCTTCTGCTAAGCCATTTGCCATCGGCTAGTTGATGGTGAATATCTTCAATCTATTTTGTGTCTCTAGGTAAAGTTGTTAATCTCGATGCTCTAGAATGCAGTACCATTATCAGGTAAAATTTATATAGGCACTTTGAACCTATATACCATATAGTTCCTAAAAAATTAGAGCTCATGCTGAGTTGTGGCCTCTTTGAGTAGAATTGACTTCGCCCATTTGGAAAAGAAGTCAGTAGAAGCTAAGATGAATCGATGACCCTTGCAAGAAGGAGGACCAATCAGGCCCATTATGTTAGTACCCCAACACTCGAATGGCCTTAAGACCAATGTAGGATGTAGAATGTTGGGTGGCTGGTGTAGGACCACACCGTGTATTTTATATTGGTGGCATTGCCTAGCTATATCCATGCAATATTTGATCATCGATGGTGAGTAGTATCCTAGTCTTTTGATCTTGGCTTTTATCTTTGGATCAGATTGGTTGGCTCTACATAATCCTGAGTGTACCTCGGTCATGATCTTATGGGCATCATGCTTGTCTAAACAACATAACCACATATGATTGAAAGACCGTTGGTATAATACACCATCCACAAGAGCATATGAAAGTGCTCTCTACTTCATCTGATGGGCTTAAGAGTTATCTTGAGGTAGTTTTCCTTTATTTAAGTAATCCATGAATGGTTGCCTCCAATCTTACTCCTCGTATTTCTTGGTAATGGCAACCTCCCCTTCAAGAGAGTACTTTTTGATGAGTTCAATATCAATAAGGGATAAGACTTGTTTATTTTGGACCTTTATTGATATGGACTCATCTTTCGGATATGCCAACTCTTTGGCAAGCTTGGATAAAGCATACGCTACGATGTTCTCTCATCAAGGAATCTTATAAATGATAACCTCTTGGATTTAGGCCAACAACTCCATGGTGTACTTTTGGTAGTGATGGAGCTTGGGATTTATAAACTTATAGAACCCAATGATTTGGATGATGACTGGCTGAGAATCCTCAAAGATGTTGATATTCTGGATGCTTAGAGTAACAACTAACTCTAGACCACCAATCAGAGCCTCATATTTGGCTTCATTGTTGGTGCAAGGATTAGACAGATGATACAAGAATCTCACCACATCACGGTCCAAAGTTAAGAGAACTATTTCAACCCTTGTCTTTCCTTACATAGTAGATTATGGCTCTTCTCCTCTTTGAGAGGAAGCCGCACCATCAAAGTACATCTCCCAGCAATGAATGTTAGTATCCCCTATGTTCATGATTTGTTCATCAGGGAGATTATCACTAATAAAAGACTCAACAGGAAGTGGGTGTGTTGCTTAGAAATCGGCTATTGCTTATCCTTTAACGTCATAGAGTGGTATGAAGGTAATGTCAAACTTCAAGAGGAGCATGGACCATCATGCCAACTATCTGGATAGCATCGATTGTGTCATGAGATATTATAGTGGATTGATCCTAGAGATTAAGTTCTCCTTATAAGGAAGCATGTAGTGTTGTAGCTTTTGGAATGCATAGATTAGAACTAGGCAATGCTTCTCAATAGGTGGATAATTAACCTCAGTAGGGATTAGACAATGGGTGAGGTAGTAGAGTGCATTTTCTTTCCCTTCGTCATTGGCTTAGGCCAGTAAAGCAGCAAGGGAGTCATCTAACATAGCAGTGTAAAGCATGAATGACTTGCTCAGGATAAGGAATGCTAGAACCAGTGGCGTCATAAGGTAATGCTTGATTTCTTCAAAGGCATGCTCACACTTGTCATCCCACTTAAACTTGGCATCCATTTTGACAAATGCTGAGAATGGCTGACATCTTCTCAATAGGTTGGATAAAAAGTTTCTTAGATATGTTAATGACCCTTAGAATGATTTGAGTTGAGTTAAACTTTTAGGGGGTTTCATTTTTAATATCTCCTTTATCTTCTCCAAATCAATTTCGATTCCCTGGTGTTAGAGAACAAACCCAAGGAAGTTTTTTGAAGCTACTCCGAATGCACACTTCAGGGGGTTCCTTTTAAGGTTAAATTTTCGTAACTGTTCGAAAACTACTCTCAAGTCAAAGAGATGGTCTTCCTTTTCTTTACTTTTGACCATGAGATCATCGACATAGAACTTGACTTGATGATGAATGAGTTCATCGAAGATTTGAGTCATAGCCCACTAGTAGGTAGCATCAACATTTTTAAGGCTGAAAGGAATGACTATATAATAATAGATTTCGATCGAGGTTCTAAAAGTAGTGTTTCTTTCATTTTCATGGGCCATATTTATTTGGTTATATCTAGATGAGCCATCCATGAAAGAGAAGATTGCATGAGATGAGGCAATGTCCACCATCAGCTCCAGGATTGGTAGTGAAAATTCATCTTTTGGACATGCCTTATTTAAATCCCTAAAATTGATGCATTTGTGAATTTGGCCATTCTATTTTTTAATTGGGATGATGCTAACCGTGCGGGTATTTTTCTTCCTGAAGCCGATCGATCGCTTGACTTCATAAATGACTTGTTATTCTATGTCTAATCGCATGCGTATAAGAGCTTGCTTAATAGGATTAGCAGTAGGTTCTATTACTTGTTTATGGATCGCTACATTAGGAGCCAATCCAGGCATATCTTCATAACTCCAAGCAAAGCAGTCCTTAAACTCAATCAATAGACTAACTAAGTCATTGGTTTCAATTTCATTCAATAAAGAACTGATGTATGTACGGCGTGGATCTTCTTCAGTTCCTAAGTTGATTTTCTTATGCTCATCGATGGTTGACTTGATCTCTCTTCAACTCGGTGCATCTTTGACTTCAAAATCATCTGAATCATCTAAAGTTTCTAAGCACACCTCATATGAGTTAATGTGTTTTGAGAAGAACCTATCAGATTTCAAATGATTGGTGATGACTAAGTAGTAATCATCATCATCGATTAGACCTATTGTATCAAATCATAGTCCCCATCTTGATTGAGAGATTTTAAATTTGTTCTTCCATATTCTTTCGAAGTAGTTTGACCTATGCTTTGACCAAGTATGAGGGATTAACCCATTTTTTGCTAAATTATGAACACAAGGCAAGTACCAATCAAAAAGTAATTGTATTAAATCTTTATATGAATTATTCTCAAATTCTACATCAACTTCTTGAATTAAGGATGATGCTCCCAGAAAGAACCTCTGAGTCTTCACACCTGTGGATGACTAAGGGGCTTCCTTTACCACTAAACCCTCAGCTTTTTAAGAAGAAAATAGGTTTACAGCTAAGGTTCCCAACTGATGCCTAAATGTTTTATATATAGACTTGGATACAATTATGCTTTGCTGTGGAGCCCAATTTTCATCACTATCTAGCTCAAGTATCACCTCCAAGAGAATCTACTACTGAGAAGAGCTGGCTAGTGTGCTAACCATATAAGACTAATCCTATGAACTAGATTCTAAGTTTATATAGATAGCAGGTGTACTCCTGGTAGCTAAGACAAATCTTCTATTGGGTGGCCAATAAAGAAGTTTTCCACCCCTGGGATTGCTTATGAACTGGCCTGTCTCTTTTCCTAGTGGAGGTCAAGTCATCATACCCATATTTTTGAATGGAGTAATAAATTGTGGGTGGAATCTAATGTCATACTCCACTTCCTCCTCCAATTCTATTTCATCTCCCTTTTATTTTCTTTTTCATTTTCTCTTTCCTTTTCTTTATTTTTTCTCTTTCTTTTTATTTTTCTTTTAATTTTAAACATTGGCCAGGTTCGCAAGAATAAACTTGTTGATTTTAAGGGAGGTAGTTAGCCGCATCATCATATACCTTGTCAGAACTATAAATGGCTTGAGATCTCCTTTGACGCAATCCCACCTCTCTGAACTTCATACATTGAAGTAGAGAGGATAAAACTATGTTCTCATGTATCCATGGTCTCCCAAGCAAATGTTCAAAGATGTATCCGAGTCTTTACTATGAAACTTGGCTTCGGTCTTCTAATCATCTATCTCCAAGAGAAACACTATGGAGCCTAAGGCCTGTTGACTGCACTTTTGCAGTGCGGATTCAATCTTCCCATCTTACACTTAGGAGTCTTCTATACACTAAGACTTCCCAAGTCATAAGACACTTCTAACAATTAAGTAAACACTTAAACTAAGCTTAAAGACTTAGAAGGGTTAACCATAGGATTAGGTTATGCCTTAGGGATTGGGATAATCCACCTACCCTACAACCCAAATCCAATCATGTTCACCATCTCAAACAAAACCTCAAGTTCAATTCAAACATCAACTTCAAATCCAAATCCAAACCCAATTCCAAAACCAAATGATTGATGCCCATGATCAAATCCAAACTTGAAAACCTTCTTAAGCCATAAAACCTAACCCATAGACTTAGCCAAATCTTAATCCAAATCCATCCAAAATCAATTGATTTTCTTATAATCAATTTATATTTTCAGTCATCTTCCTAAATATAAATCAAATCTACATTCAAATGATCAAAACTAAATCAAATTAAATCAAAACCCTTCCTAAGCCATATGACCTACCCCATGGACTTAGCTATATCTTAATCTAAATCAAGTTAAACTCAATTGATTTTCTCATAAATCAATCATATTTTCAATCATCTTCATAAATTTAAATGAAATATAGATTTAAATTATCAAAACTAAATCAAACCAAATCAAAATCCAAACCTAAGCCACATGACTCAACTCCATGGACTTAGCCAAATTCCTTCATTCCAAAACCCAAATTCAATTGATTTTCTCATGAATCAATCATACCTTCAATCATATTCACAAATATAAATAAAATCTACAATCATCAAGCCAAACCAAAATCAACCCATGTCAAACCCAACTTAACCTTTTTGACTAGAAATGTTCAGATGAACCAAAACCCCTTTGAACCCAAGCCAATTGCAATTAAATTTATATATAAATCCCAAATCCATATATAAACTCAACTAAATCAAACTCAACCCAAAATCAATTAACTGCCCAATTGGTCCACTTGACCCAAAGTGGCCAATTTGATCTATTTTAGCCAAGTTTTAATCCTACCAAAATTTGATTGAACCAAGTACATCAAAACCTCCCATCATGATTATTGATCACCCTAGGTTGATCAATTATCAGAAATTGGGTCAAACCAAGTCAACTTGGTCATTTTACCAAGCCAACCCTTAACCCATATGAACCCAAACTAGCCAAATTACAACCTAAGCCAAATCGCTTGAAACCAATGATTCATACCAAATTAAAATCAATATTTGAATATAACTTGACAATCCATTGAGTCAAACCAAACCCAATTGGCCTTCTTCACCCAAGTTGACCCAAATTGACCTAAAACATTAAATTGGGTCAAATCAAAATATAAACCAACTTGATTGCAACCAATGGCTCAAGTTCATTCCAAATTGATTGTTGAACTTGACCAAAGCCACGATTGGACCCAATTGACCTACTTAGCCAAAATTGACCTAAAGGTTAAAGTTGGCCTAAATCAAAATGAAATCCAAATTCATTGAAACCAAAGCCTACAATCATCATCAATTGGCCAACTAATCCCAAACCAATAATTTGGTCAATTATCAACTTAACCCATTTGACCCAAATGAATTCAAATGAGCCAAAATAAAATCTAAGACAAACTTAACTAAACCAATTGAACCAAAACATCCCAAATGATCATATGAACTTGACTTGACCCTTGGTTTGACCCAATTTGACCAATAGGTCAACTTGACCCAACGTAACCCAATTTAACCTAAATGGGTTGAATTAAGCCAAACATAACCAAATCAACTCTAATTGACTTGAAATTTGGGCTAACCCACTTTTGGCTCATTTCAAATCTGGCCAAATTAAATCCAATGCCAAATGATCAATCTACCCTTAGGTCAAGGGTATCACATGAGAAAATTCACCCATATAAGTGGTCATTTCCATTCCTTGGCCACTTGGGACTCTCCCAATTGTCCACTTGTAATAGACCGCCAACCTAACCTGGGGTGGTTGGCTTATGACCCATGGAAGGTGAAATAACCTCACCCTCCCTATTGGAGAATTTGAAACCCATAGGACATCCATGATTCCTTCTTGGTATCCACCTCCACACCTTCAACCAACCAAGCCAAGCCAACTCACCTCCTCCCTGCCACCCACGACTCCCTGAGATGGCCGGACAACCACTAGAAGCAAAACCCTATCCCTCCATCTGATCAAGATGAAAGGGGGTATAGAACCCCTCATTTTCACTCAAACACACATAGAAATCATTCCTCAGAGCCCTAGCTACCTAAGATGAGCCGCTAGAGCCATTCCTTAAGCTCCCAAACTCATTTCTCGATCCAAAAATGCCATTCTATCCCAAAATAGGACACACCATTTCTGACCTAACTTCCCCATTTCTCCATCAAACTCAAATTAAGTTTGCACGCATCTCCCTTAGGCCTTGTCGAGCAAGATAGAATCATCTCCCAAGCTTGTCGAGCACCTGATGTAGAACTTTGATCAAAGTTGAGCTCCAAATTGTCGGTTCATGGCCTTCTGAGTGAACGCCAAGGAATTAATCAAATTCTACTCAATAGGGCTTTGTCTCCACTAGATGAAGCTTCCTCAATCATTCAAGCCACTAGTCTTGAGCTACAACGAGGTATGCTTCCAAAACTGATCCTTAGGCAAAAATGGGTTGGAGCTTTTTGAGGAAAACTTGCATCTCGTATGATCTTGACCATTGGATCCACTCTGATTAATTAATCCCTTAAATAGTAACAAATTGGTTAATTTAATTTATTAATCATTGTTCAATAGTAAGTGAACTAAGGAATAGGGTTGGGACCCCTTTCCCTAAGTTCATTTCATAGTTTTTTTTAAAATGAAATTAATTAAGATTTAACTAATTAATCAAATCACTTAATCAAATTGAAATCATAATCACATCAGACCTTAATTAATTAAACTAAGGGGTAGATCTTTAGGTGTTTAATAACCTAAAGGAGTTTAATGAAATTATGGTTAGTCCACATGTGTGGGAAAACCATAAGAGTAATTAATTAAGTCCATTAATCTAATTGACTATTAATCATGAGCCATTGCATGCCCCTTTTATTTCCTATGATCATTGCAAGTTTATTTTCCATGCATATCATGTTGGCTCATAATTATTTAGTTAATTACTTTAAGATGACATAGGTAAGAGTAATTAATTCTTATAAGTAAAGGGTTCAACTTAATTAACCCATAAAATTAACTTAATTAAATTTCCTTAAATTAAATCAAATCCCTAATGTGGGAATGGGTTTAAAACAACAAGTGATGATTTCTCTTCTCCTCTTTAAATCAAATCAAATTTAAAACTTAATTAATAAATAAGCATTGATTTGATTTAAATAATCTTATTTGATTTGATTGTCCTTAATAACTAGTTTAGTTGAATGAATCACATGCTTATATTGTATTGTCCTCTTTCCAATCATGTTAAATTTGATATGTCATTTGAATTCTTGCATCCATCTTTTTAAAATCAAGTAAAATAAAATGGATTTCCTTTATGTAAGCTTTCATGTGTTGATTTAATTTAATATATGCATATCTATTATCACTATTAAATCCAAATGTATTTTTCAAAAGCTTATAAATGAATTATAATATGTGTTATGATGCTAGTTAGAAATACATAAGAAATGCATGTGCATATAGCTTAAGTGTATGAATGTTGAGTTCTCTTTCCTCTATTCATGTGTTGATTTATATAAGATTGAATGGTAATGGGTGTATAGTCTAGACATCCCAGGATCACGAGGCTTTAGCTAATCCCAAAGAGGTCATTTGATTACCTCACTTCCATGATTTAATAACATCATGTACCTATTTGATTTCATTCTTATGTATTTCAACATTAGAATTTTGATAGAGCTTTAATTCATATATATAAATAATTCAATAAAAAATATACAATCTTTGAATGGTTTTCTTTCCCTCATTTATGTATACATCCATGTGTGTCCAAGAAAAGAAATAATATACCGACATCCTGTGAATATGAGGCTTAGTTAACCCCAAAGAGGTCATTTGATTTCCTCACTGGTTCAACAATGACATGTACTTTTAAATCTTTGTACATGTATATGTATATGTGATTAGTGAATGAAAATCCCATTTTACATTAAAATTGCATGCATTCAAAATTGACTAAGTGGTTGAATTGATTATCCATATGATTTGGAGCTTACTTCCTATTTTCACGTATACGAATTTACATATGTTTGAATGCAAATGGGTATATAGTTTGGACATCCCAAGAATGCGAGGCATTAGCTAGCTCCAAGGAGGTCATTTGCTTACCTCACATCCCTGGTTTAACAATGGCACATGCCTAATTAATTTCATTCTTATGTCCTTTTAGTATAAGAATTTGGATAAAGTTTTAAATTAATATGTTTAAATAATTCAATCACTTAAAATATAAATTCTAAACATACATATACATTCATCATCTAAGTGTGCTAAATTATGTTGCATATATAGATACACTTATGATTAAATCATATGCATGTTAAATGTGATGGAAAGGAATGATTTAATATATTTCATGTGGTAGTAATTCAATTAAATTAATCTTAAGATGCCTTTCATTTTGAATAATATTATTTAAAGTGAACTTAAACTTAGGATTAATTAAATTATTTAATAAGCCATTTAGTAAAAAAAAGTAAATCAAATTAAAATACTTTAGAAAGTGACTTAAGGTAGGGATGAAAGATGGAAATCCTCTTTACCTCTTTTTATAACACTTAGTTGCTAAGTGTAATTAAATAAAATAAAATAAAACACAAATTAAAATTCTCAAATTAATTAAACTACTTCATGTGAAATCAACCTTTCATGTTAAATTGAATCTTTCTACACTTAGAAAATACAACACTAATGCCTAACAATAGTTACCACACAAGCCTTAATACACACATCAGAATTAAGTCACCAATGCTAGCACTAAGTTAGGACGGTGTATGATGTGATGTATGTTTTATTTTATGATGTATTATTTTAGATTGGATGTTAGGGTGTATGCTTTATAGACTGAATGTTAGGCCAATATTAGCCTAATCATGTTTTTTGCAAGGGATTATACTTATGGGATGCTTAAAAATAAATTTGAATGCTCTTTTTGTAGGTTGCTTAAATCCTTAAGCATAATCCAAGTTAGGATAGGTGGGGTTTGTTACCCATGTGTAGGGTGCTAAGTTCAAATTATAAATACAACTGCTTAGGATTATATGTATATTTAGCAAACCTCTATTTTATAGGTGAAGTTAGATTTGCTTTTCCTACAGAAATGTAATTTTTGTAATAGTAATTAAGATTAATGCTATGGAGGATTAGGATGAGCACTGGCCAGAAGGTTTTACCTTGGGGTGCCCTGTGATGCCTTTGAAGCAAGTACCATCCAAATCAAAGAAGGAACAAATCAGAAATAGATATATGAAGAAAGAAGACATCCATAGCATTTAATATAATTATAATTGTTCTTTTATATTCTAGGTTGTATAAGGGTAGAGCTCGGCTACCCATCTTTTCTCTCTCTTGGGTGAGGTACCGACCGACCGCCTTTTATTCTTTTACGATAGTTTATATAATTGTTTGATGTTATGTTTACATTATGCATTGACAAAGCATGCTTTTCATTATTTCTTAAATGATTGATGCTTTAATGTGGCTTGGATATGATTAGGCTCTTAGGATAAAAATAACTTTTCTACCAAAATAATCACTCATAACTAAATTTTAAATAACTAATAACCTCATCGTAAAGCCTAAGACATAAATAAGATAATTAAAAGATTTAGCAACCCTTAGTTGTATGGTTGTATGTTTCACATCATAAATGAATATTCTTTCTTTCTTTAACATGAAGGATCTCCATCCTTGCATGATAAAGGAATGCTTGAACTATGATGACATCCCTTGTGGTGGAGAACACCTTTTTCTAGCTAATTTGACCCATAACCTATTTCATCATGCATTTAGGCATAAAAATCCTAAAGCCTCTATCAAAATGATGTGTCTAAAATGAAATAAAATTTGAAAAGATTTTGCATCTATAGATTAAGTCATATGCTCACCCGACTCTTGTTCTAATCTCTTAGGGAGTGAGTTTAGGACTTTAGTCTCTTTCTAATTAAATAACTACCTTATCTATCTTACAATTCATAAGATCGGACTACATGGTTTTAAAATCATAGGAGGAGTTAGCTGGCGGCCAATCCAAGCGATTATAAGTCCAGAAGTAGGACAATTGGTTCTCTTTTGGAGATAAACCCTTATGTCAATTGGTTGCATAGATTTAGGTCATGATTTAGCTCGTACTAAAGCTCGCTAGATTTAGGATTCGAGGTAGCTATTTCCTTCAAATGACCAGCATAAATCCTCACCTCTTAAGCATTCCCACAACCTTATGTTGGTGGATTATAAGCCCTAGTAATCTAATTAAATTTCAACTCAAAACCTATAAATCTCCTCAACTTCATAATTATAATGACTAACCATAGGATAGATTGAAATGCTCACTGGCTTCCTTGTATCAAGAGCATTTCCTAATTATTTCATTTGGATTTAAAAAATAAGTCTTTTCCTTGAACTTTTTGAGTTGATTTTTCAAATACAACCAATCTTTTGATAGTCTAATCTTGAAATCTTTGGAGATGTTAATTGTTTACTTTAATCATGAGTATTCTTAAAAAATTTCATTTCCTAAGATGTTATTAACTTCAGAGGCTTGCCACCATAGAGAACTTAAGAACATGGTTTAATATAAACACTACTTTATACATCCATGTAAAGTAGGAGAGAAATCTCTAGTACATTAGAAGACTCATCATGCCTAAGGAGTCCTTATTATGTGATTAGGTCCATTATAAAGTGATGCCTATATCTTTCAAGATAGTACATCATACTTCAATGTTATATGCGATCACCTCAAAAAGTACCCCCTATGATCTGCATGGTGTCCCCCCCATACATCCAAAAATAAACACTACAAGTCCCTCTCACCTTGTTCATTGAATCCTTTCAACATCATCCTTTCTTTTTGGAGTTTGGAGATGTTGATCGTCAAGTAGGTAAGGGTTCTTATAACTCATAATGTTGAATAATACACCTAGGTCAACCAGAACTCTGGATAGCCTATATCTACCAACACATCAATGTAAAGAGGCGCAGTGGCCATCCCTAAGTAAGTCTTCATCGCTGAATGTAACTTCTAAGATATCCTTCAAGTGGCATGCCTCCTCTTTAGTAGCAACCAACAGAGCTAAACATATCTTTAGGTAAAGTAAGGCCTTGATAAGAAATTCTCTCATCTCTTTGGACAAGATGAGGGTATCATATATGCTTAACTTAGCTGGAAACTTTCTAAGGTGAGTTAGGACATTGTAATCAACTCTAGCTTGGTCCTCCACAAGCATATCCATGGGTGGAGCATCCTATGGAGGGGTTATCTGCCCACTAGAACTAATTACTTGCTTACCTTTATCCTGAGGTACTACCCTAGGAGGTAGAACTTTGCCACTGTAGGTTGACGTGACATCTTGGAATGATGAGCTTGTGGAAAGTTCTACTTTCCGCATACCTATAGCTTCTTTATTGGATCCTCGACTTGACTCCAAGTTAATCTCAAGAGGTGAACCCATTGATCTAGAGAAGGATAGTCCAATTTGAATCGAAAGGAAAGGATCTAAACTATTAGATTATTATTTTATTTATACTGAGGCTTTCAATAGAATAAAATCAGCGTATAATATAAAAAGTAGAATTAGCTTTCTTCATTAATTTCTTTTTAATTGGAGGTACAAGATAGAAATCAAGTACATTAAGCAGAGTAAGGGATTTAATGCCCTTATCCATAGATACAACACTCCAATCAGTAGAAGAGGTGGTAGCTACAACGGTGGAGGGAGTACTGGACTCGGATGGTGGCTGTGCTACTAGACTATCTCGGGCAAGTATGGTGAGCTACTGCTACTACTAGGATATCACCCTCTCTGAATTGCCCTTTGCAACTAGAAAACCTTCCTTGGTGTTGGAGGTTTGAGCTACTTCATGCACCTACACGGAAATATTTTTTATCTTAGAAATGATCTTCTCAGAGGTTTGGGATAGGGTGATATCCTAACCTTCTTTGGTCTGAAGAGGATGGCAAGTATCCCTAAGGTTTACTCTAATAGAATTTGATGGTTGTTCTAATAAGTATTCCTTAAGGATAACTATGGCTTCAACTTGGAGTTGCGCTAAAGCTAGTCCTTAAATTGATACAATCCGTTAAGACATGGCCTAACATGCGGTGGTATGGGCAATAGCTAGGATCATCGCTCTTGCCCACTTCCTCTCGCCTCTTAGGCTCTCGTAAATGAAAGTCAAGTTTCTTTAAAAGATTCATAAAGAATTTCTTAACAACCTCCCTCTTGAATGAATATGGCTTATTCAATCTATTGGCAAGAGTATGTGGAAGGTAGCTACCTGGCGATGGATATGAATACCCAGTTAGTAGGCGAGGTGGTGGAAATGGTGGTATTAGGGTGGTATGATGGACAGGTGGTGGAAGAGGAGGTGGCAAAGAGGGGTTGAGCTCGTAGTCTCTCATACTAAACTCTAGCTCGCTTCCCTCCATTGACACAACTATTCCTAGCTCAAACACCTTCTCAATGATTGGTGAAAAGGGCAAATGTTTGGCTTCCTCAGGCTAGTTGCCTTGTTGATTAATTTCTCGAATGTTTTGATAGTAAATCCCTTATGAAGCATGAAGATCGCCATGGATATTTTTGAGAAGAATCTCAATGCCATGTTGTTCGAATAGTTGTGGTTCACATTTCATCCACAGGTTGCACCACCTGAGAATGTAATCAACAGGGGACTCGTTGAGTTTTTATTTCTCTACAATGAGGTCACCTACAATCACCCTCTACTGAGCTCCAACAAATCTCTTGATGAAGAGCTACTCCAACTCAGCAAAAATCTTCATCGAACTGTTGGACAGTTTGGCGTACCAATTAAATACAACACTTGACAGACTGCTAATGAAAAGACAAAAGAGGAGTGTGTTATTGCCATTGGTGTTGCAACAACTGGCTCTAAAATGTGCAATGTGTTATCGTGGGTTCCACTACCATCAAAGATCTTGAAGGATGGTGGCACAAAATCCTAAATAAAATAAAAACTAAATAAAAACCTAAACCTAAAAAATAATCTTAAAAATAAATAATAAATAAAACCTAAACCCTAAACTAAAAAAAGAACCTCAACCTAAGATAAACAAAATAAACATAAAGATAAACCTAAACTAAAATAAATAAAACCTAAACCTAAATCTAAAATAAACTAAACCTAAACCCTAAACTAAATAAAATAAAATAAACTAAAAAAAAACCTAAACCTAAACTAAAAATAAAACTTAAATTAAAACCTAAAAATTAAACCTAAGAAAATAAAAAATAAAACCTAAACCTAAAAAATAAAATTAAAATAAAGCTAAACTAAAAAAAACATAAATCTAAACCTTAAACTAAAAAATAAACTAAAATAAAAAAACCTAAACTAAAATAAGTAAACTAAACTAAATGAAAATATAAAATAAAATAAACTAAAATACATAAAAAATAAACT
The DNA here is from genome assembly GCA_021442155.1 of Cymbidium sinense. Classification (NCBI taxonomy): domain Eukaryota; kingdom Viridiplantae; phylum Streptophyta; class Magnoliopsida; order Asparagales; family Orchidaceae; genus Cymbidium; species Cymbidium sinense. The sequence continues at coordinate 64,494,441 of CM038214.1, read as the reverse complement.
AAATAATCTTAAACCTATTGGTTTACTTAATTTAAAAAAAAAACACTAAACCTTAAACCATAAAACTAACCCTAAACCCTAAACCATAAACCTAGAAGCCTAAACCCTAATCCATAAACCTACAACCCTAAACCCTTATCCCTAAACTAACCCTAAATCCTAAAACCCTAAACCCTAAACCCTAAACCCTAAACCCTAAAACCTACAACCCTAAACCATAAACCCTAAACCTTAAACCCCAAACCCTAAACCTAATCCCTAAACCCTAATCCCCAAACCATAAAAACCTAAAAACCTAAACATAAACTAAATAAAACCTAAAAATAAAATAAATACATAAACCTAAACCTAAATAAAATAATAAAATAAAATGAAATAAAATTCTAAACTAAAACTTAAACCTAAACCTAAACCTAAAAATAATAAAAAAATAAAAAATAAAAAGTAAACTAAAATAAATAAATAAAAACTTAAAATAAACTAAAAAAATAAAATAAACCTAAAAATAAAAAAACATAAATAAAATTAAAACTAAACAAAAAACTAAAAATAAAACAAACCTAAAATAAAATAAAATAAAAACATAAGCCAAAAATATAAACCTAAAAATAAAATCTAAAAATAAATAAAAAATAAAAACTAAACATTAAACTAAAAAAAACCTAAACCTAAAATAAACTAGATATAAAAACCTAAACCTAAACTAAAATAAACTAAAATAAACTAAACTAAAATAAATTAAACCTAAATATAAAGCTAAAATAAACTAAACCTAAACCCTAAACCAAATAAAATAAAATAAATTAAAAATAAACCTAAACATAAACTTAAAAATAAAACCAAAAAATAAACCTAAAAAAAACCTGAAACCTAAACCTAAAAAAATAAAATTAAAACCTAAACCTACACCTAAAAATAAGAAAGAAAACCTAAACCTAAAAAATAAAATAAAAATAAAACTAAACTAAAAAATAAACATAAATGTACACCTAAACCAAAAAAATAAACAAAAATAAAAAACCTAAAATAAATAAAATAAAAATAAACCTAAATAAAAATAAAAAATGAGATAAACTAAAATAAATAAAAATTAAACTAAACAAACTAAAATAACCTAAACATACCGGTTTACCTAATTTAAAACCTAAACGTTAACACTAAATCCTAAACCCTAAATTCTAAACCCTAAATCATAAACCCTGAACCCTAAACCTACAACCCTAAACACTAAACCCTAAACCCAAAGCTAACTCTAATCCCTAAACCTTAAACCCTAAACCCTAAAGCCTAAACCCTAAATCCTAAACCCTAAACCTCAAACCCTAAAACCCTAAAGCCTAAACCTTAAACTAACCCTAAACCCTAAAGCCTAAAGCCTAAACACTAAAGCCTAACCCTAAACCCTAAACTAACTTAATCCTGTTAACCCTAAACCTTAACCCTAAAGAACTAACTTAAACCTAAACGCTAAACCCTAAACCCTAAACCCTAAATCGTAAAAACCTAAAAACCAAAGCCTAAACCTAAAGTAAATAAAACTTAAAATAAAAATAAATAAATAAACCTAAACATAAAAAAATAAAAATAAAATAAAACCTAAACCTAAAAATAAAATATAATAAAAACATAAAAAAATAAAAATATCATAAATAAAAACCTAAACTAAATAAAAATAATAATATAAACCTAAGAATAAAAAACATAAATACAATAAAAACTAAACGTAAAATAAAAATAAAATTAACTTTTTATAAAATAAAATAAAAACTAAATAAAAACCTAAACCTAAATAATAAACCTAAAAAAACCTAAAAATAAATAAAAAATAAAACCCATACCCTAAACTAAAAATAAAAACTAAACCTAAAATAAAAAAAATAAAATAAATTAAATCTAAACCTAAACTAAAATAAATAAAACCTAAACTTAAACCTAAAATAAACTAAACCTAAACCCTAAAATAAATAAAATAAAATAAATGAAAATTAAATCTAAACCTAAACTAAAAAATAAAACCTAAAAATAAACCTAAAATAAAAACCTAAAACCTAAACCCTAAACCCTCAACCCTAAAAGCCTAAAAGCCTAAACATAAACTAAATAAAACCAAAAAATAAAATAAAAAAAACTTAAACAAAGATAAAATAAATAAAATAAAATAAAATAAAACATAAACTAAACCCAAACTTAAACCTAAAAAAGAAAATAAAATAAAATAAAACTAACTAATAAAATAAATAAAAAACCTAAACTAAACTATAAAAACCTAAATAAAATAAAACCAAACCAAAAATAAAAATAAAATAAACCTAAAATAAAATAAAATAAAAACTACATAAAAACCTAAACCTAAAAAATAAAACTAACCATAAAACCTAAAAATAAATGAAACATAAAACCTAAACCCTAAACTAAAACAGAAACCTTAACCTAAAATAAAAATAAAATAAACCTAAACCTAAACTAACATAAACTAAACTAAAATAAATAAAACCCAAACATAATCCTAAAATAAACTAAACCTAAACCTAAACCTAAACATAAATGAAGTAAAATAAAATAAACTCAAAATAAACCTAAACTAAAAAGTTATACCTAAAAATAAACCTAAAATAAAAACCTAAAACCTAAACCTAAAAAAAATTAAATAAAAACATAAACCTAAACATTAAAGTAAAAAATAAAACCTAAGCTTAAAAATATAATAAAAATAAAACTAAACTAAAAAACTAAACACAAACCTAAACCTAAACCTCAAAAATAAATTAAAATAAATAAACCTATAATAAATAAACTAAACTAAATAAAAATAAAATAAACCTAAATAAAAATAAAAAATAAAATAAACTAAATAAACCTAAACCTACTAGTTTACTTAATTTAAAAAAATGAAAAAATAAATAAAAAAACCCCAAACCCTAACCCCTAAACCTACAACCCTAAGCCCTAATCCCTAAAAGCCTAAATCCTAAATCGTAAACCCTAAAAATTAGTCCCTAAAGCCCTAAACCCTAAACCCTAAGCCCTAAACCATGAACCCTTAACCATAATCCCTACAATCTACAACCCTAAACCCAAAACCCTAAACTCTAAATCCTTAAAGCCTTTACCTAAAGTAAATAAAACCTAAAAGTAAAATAAATATAAAGACTAAAACTTAAATAAAATAATAAAATAAAATAAAATAAAAACTTAAACCTAAACCTAAAATAAAATAAAATAAAAAAGATAAACTAAAATAAACTAAAAAAACCTAAACTAAACTAAAACATAAAATATCCTAAAATAAAAAAATTAAATAAAAAAAAAAGAAAATAAACTTAAAATAAAATAAAAAAAACTAAATAAAAAAACCTAAACCTAAAATAAATAAAAATAAAACCTAAACCCCAATCTAAAAAAAAAAAAACCTAAACCTATAAAATAAAATAAAATAAACCTAAACTAAAATAAACTAAACTAAAATAAATAAAACCTAATAAAATAAAATAAACCAAAAATAAACCTAAACCTAAACTAAAAAATGAATCCTTAAAATAAACCTAAAATAAAAACCTAAAAGCTAAACCTAAAAAAGAAATAAAATAAAAACCTAAACCTAAACCTAAAAATACAAAATAAAACTTAAACCTAAAACATAAAATTAAAACAAATCTAAACTAAAAAGTAAACATAAACCTAAAAAATAAACTAAAATAGAAAATCTAAACTAAAATAAATATACCTAAAATAAATAAACCAAACTAAATAAAATAAAAAATAAATCTAAATAAAAATAATAAATAAAATAAACTAAAATAAATAAAAACAAAACTAAATAAACCTAATAAACCTAAACCTACCAATTTACTTACATTTTAAACAAAAAAAAATCTAATCCCTAAATCCTAAGCCCTAAACCCTAAACCCTAAACCCTAAACCCTAAACCCTAAAACCACCTTAAACCCTAAGCGCTAAACCATCAACCCTTAACCCTAAACCCTAAATCCTTAAAACCTAAACCTAAACTAAATAAAACCTAACAATAAATAAATATAAAAACTAAAACTTAAATAAAATAAAAAATAAAATAAAATAAAAAACTTATACCTAAAACTAAACTAAAATAAAATAAAATAAAATAAAACTAAACTAAAATAAAATAAATAAAACCAAAGAAACTAAAATAAGATAAACCAAAATAAATAAAATAAAATAAAATAAAACTAAACATAAAATAAAAATAAAATAAACCTAAAAAAATATAAAAAACTAAATAAAAACCTAAACCTAAAAAATAAATAAAAATAAAACCTAAACCCTAAACTAAAAAAAAACCCTAAACCTAAAATAAACAAAATAAAATAAACCTAAGCCTAAACTAAAATAAACTAAACAAAAAAATATAAAACCTAAACCCTAAACTAAATAAAATAAAATAAACTAAAAATAAACCTAAACCTAAACTAAAAAATAAAACCTAAAAAAAACCTAAAATAAAAACCTAAAAGCTAAACCTAAAAAAAAAATACAAACTTAAACATAAACTTAAAAATACAAAATAAAACTTAACTTAAAAAAAAATAAAATTAAAACTAAACTAAAAAGTAAACATAAACTTAAAATGTAAACTAAAACTGAAAACCTAAACTAAAATAAATAAACCTAAAATAAATAAACTAAACTAAATAAAATGAAAAATAAATTTTTATAAAAATAATAAATAAAAATAAACTAAAATAAATGAAAATAAACTAAATAAACCTAATAAACTAAACCTACCACTCTAATTTATAAATCCTAAACCCAAAACCCTAAATCCTAAACCCTAAAACCTTACTAACCCTAAACCTAACCCTAAAGAATCATAAACCTAACTAAACCCTAAACCTAAACCCTAAACCCTAGCTAACCCTAAACCCTAAACCTAAACCCTAAACCCTAAAATCAAACCCTAAACCCTAAATTAAACTAAAAAGTCTAAGCTAAACCCTAACCCTAAACCTAAACTAAACTTAAAACCTAACTTTAAAGCAAACACTAAACTAAATACTAAACTAAACCCTAACCCAATCCTAAACCCTAAAATCCTAAACCCTAAAACTATAATCCCTAAACCTTAAACCCTAAAACCTAAAAAACCTAAAGAACCTAAACTAAATAAACCTAAAATAAAATAAATAAACATAAACCTAAATAAAATATAAAAATAAAATAGAATAAAAGTCTAAACTAAATCATAAAGCTAAACCTAATAATAAAATAAAAATAAAAATAAAATAAACTAAAATAAAATTAAGAAAAACCTAAACTAAATTGAAAAATAAAATAAAAATAAGAATAAAAAACTTAATAAAATAAAAACTAAACATAAAATAAAAATAAAATAAACCTAAAATAAAATAAAATAAAACTAAATAAAAACCTAATAAAAAATAAACCTAAAAATAGAACCTAAAATAAATAAAAAATAAAAGCTAAACCCTAAACTAAAAAAACCTAAACCTAAAATAAAAATAAAATAAAAAAAATAAAATAAACCTAAACCTAAGCTAAAAAAAACTACACTAAAATAAATAAAACCTAAATCTAAACCTAAAATAAAGTAAACCTAAATCGAAACCTAAATAAAATAAAATAAAATAAACTAAAAATAATGCTAAACCAAATTTAAAAATAAAACCTTAAAGTAAACCTAAAACTTGAACCTAACAAAATAAAATAAAAATGTAAACCTAAATTAAAAATAAAAGATAAAAGCTAAACCTAAAAACTAAAATAGAAATAAAACTAAACTAAAAAATAAACTTAAATAAAAAAAATATACTAAAATAAAAAACCTAAAATAAAAAAATAAACCTAAAATAAATAAACTAAAATAAATAAAAATAAAAAATAAACATAAAAAAATAAAAAAAATAAACTAAAATAAATAAAAAATAAACTAAATAAATCTAAACCTGTGGCTTTACTTAACTAAAAAAAGACCCTAAACCATAAATCCTAAAGCTTAAACTGTAAACCCTAAAACTAACGATAAACCATAAACCCTAAACCCTAAACTTACAACCCTAAACCTACAACCCTAAATAAACCTAAAACCCTAAAAAAAATCTTAAACCTCAAAGCATAAACCCTAAACCCTAAATCCTAAACCCTGAACCCTAAACCCTAACCCTAACCTTAATCCATTAACTCTAAACCCTAAACCCTAAACCTAAAACCTAAATCCTAAACCTGAAGCCCTAAAAACCCTTAACTGTAATGCCAAAAATCTAAACCCTAAACCCTATGCTAACCCTAAACCCTCAAAATCCTAAAGCCTAAACACTTAACCCTAAACCCTAAACCCAAAATCAAAACCCTAAACCCTAAACGCTAAACCTTAAACCCCAATAACCTAAAAGCCTAAACCTAATAATAAAATAAATAAAATAACCTAAGTAAAATAAATAAAATAAAATAAAATAAAAACCTAAACTAAAACCTAAACATAAAAGTAAAATAAAATAAAAAAGAAAAATAAACTAAAATATAATAAATAAAAACCTAAACTAAACTATAAATTAAAGTAAACCTAAGAATAAAATACCTAAATAAATTAAAAATAATATAAACTTATAATATAATAAAATAAAACTTAAATAAAAACTTAAACCTTAAAAATAAAAATAAAAATAAAAATATAACCTAAAAATAAATAAAAATAAAACCTAAACCCTAAACTAAATAAATATCTAAACCTAAAATAAAAATAAAGTAAACAAAATAAAATAAACTAAACCTAAAATAAACTAAACCTAAACCAAACCTAAATCAAATAAAATAAATAAACTAAAAGTAAAACTAAACCTAAACTAAAAAATAAAACCTAAAAATAAACATAAAATAAAAATCTAAACCTAAAAAAGTAAAATAAAATCTAAACCTAAACCTAAAAATAAAAAATAAAACCTAAACCTAAAAAATATAATAAAAATAAAACTCAACTAAAAAAATAAACTTAAACCTAAAAAATAAACAAAAAAAATATAAACTAAAATAAATAAACCTAAAATAAATAAACTAAACTAAATAAAAATATAAAATGAACCTAAATAAAAATAAAAATTAAAATAAACTCAAATAAATAGAAAATAAACTAAATAAATTAAATAAACCTAAATCTACTGGTTTACTTAATTTAAAAAAATCCTAAACCCAAAATCCTATACTGTAAACCCTAAAACTAACCCTAAACCGACAACCCTAAATCTACAACCCTAAACCGTAAACCCTAAAACCTAAAACCCTAAACTCTAAACCCTAAAGCCTAAACCCTAAACTCTATGCCCTAAACCCTAAACTATAAATCACCTTAAAACCCTAAACCTTGAACCCTAAACCATTAACCCTAAAACCCTAAAACCTACAACCCTAAATCCTAAATCCTAAAGCCTAAACCCTAAATCCTAAAACCTAAACTAACTCTAAACCCTAAGAATGGGTAAAACCTTGATGGCAGGAACATCACCGGCCAACCAGCCTGGGCCAGTGAGGCAAAGGAGGCAAGGGCTATTATAGTGGTGGTGGGTCTGTGGTGCCGTGGATATGGAGGTGGTTAGCAGTGGTTGGAGGCTGAGGAGCACAAAGGTTACAACTATGGTGGTGGCGGAGGGATAAATTAGAGATATGATGGCAGATCTTGCATCTCGAGAGGAGGGGGTGGTTCTGATGGGAACTAGAGAAACTAAAGAACAGTCAATTCGATCTACTGCCTATGGAACTATGTCTTTTTAATAGAGATGATTCTACTTATCTAGGGTTTTTTATATCACCTATGGGTGCTCATTATTTTTCTATGTTGTCGCTTGTGTCTTAGAAAACTTGGGGTGTTACTTGGTTGATAATCAAAACAAAAGAAATGTTGAATATGAATTTGTTCTCTGTTAAAAAAAAAGCCTTAAACCCAAAACTAAAACTTAAACCTTAAACCTAAAACCTAAACTCTAAACCCTAAACCCCAAACCCCAAACCCTAAACCCTAAACCCTAATCCCTAAAAATCTAAAAACCTAAACCTAAACTAAATAAAACCTAAAAATAAAATAAATACAAAAACCTAAACCAAAATATAATAAAATAATAAAATAAAATAAAAAATAAACTAAAACCTAAATATAAACCTAAACCTAAAAATGAAACAAAATAAAAAATAAAAATTAAACTAAAATAAAATAAATAAAAACCTAAACTAAACTAAAAAATAAAAAACCAAAATAAATAAAAACTAAACTTAAAATACAAATAAAATAAAATAATAACTAAATAAAAACCTAAACCTAAAAAATAAACCTAAAAATAAAACATAAACCATAAACTAAAAAAAGCTTATACCTAAAAAATAATAAATAATAAAAATAATAAAATAAACATAAACCTAAATTAAAAAATAAACTAAACTAAACTAAATAAAAATAAAAAATAAACATAAATAAAAAAATAAATTAAACTAAACTCAAATAAATAAAAAATAAGCTAAATGAACCTAAAACTACCGGTTTACTTTATTCAAAAGAAAAATACTTAAACCCTAAATCCTAAACCCTAAACCCTAAAACTAACTTTAAACCCTAAACCCTAAACCCTAAAACTCTAAACCCTAAACCCTAAGCCCTAGGCCCTAAACCATAAACCCTAAACTCTAAACCCTAAACCCTAAACCCTAAACCCTAAACCCTAAAACCCTAAACCTTAAAACCTTTGAAGGCATGCTCACACTTGTCATCCCACTTGAACTGGGCATCCTTTTTGATAACTACTGAGAATGGCTGAAATATTCCCAATATGTTGGATATAAAGCATTTTAGATATGCCAATCACCCTTAGAATGATTTGATTTGAGTTAAACTTTTAGAGGGTGTAATTTCTAAAATTTCCTTTATCTTCGAGATTTCCCTAGTGTCGAACAAACCCAAGGAATTTTTTTAAAATGCACACTTCGGGGTTCATTTTGAGGTTAAATTATCTTAACTGCTCAAAAACTACTCTCAAGTCAAAGATGGTCTTTCTTTTCTACACTTTTGACCATGAGATAGTACTTGACTTGATGATGAATGAGTTCATCAAAGATTTGTCAGTCACGGTATGTAGCAGCTTTTAAGGTCGAGGCATGACCTTATAGTAATAAGTTCTGATCGGGGTTCTAAAGGTAGTGTTTCTTTCATCTTCAAGGCCATCTTTATTTGGTTATATCCAGATGAGACATCCATGAAATAGAAGACTGCATGAGATGAGGCAATATCTACCATCCGGATTGGTAAAATGCATCTTTGGACATGCCTTACTTAAATCCCAAAAATCAATGCATATGTGAATTTTGTCATTTTTTTCTTAATTAGGATAACGCTAGCTAACTAATTAGGGTATTTTTCTTCCCAAATGAACCCAACATCGATCAGTTTCTTGACTTCATAAATGACATGTTGTTCAATGTCTAATATCATGAGTCTAAGAGCTTTCTTGATAGAGTTAGCAGTAGGATCTATTGTTAGTTTATGGATTGCTATGTCAGGAGCCAATATAAGCATCTCTTCATAACTCCATGCAAAGCAATCCTTAAACTCAGTCAAGTCATTGGTTTAAATTTAATTCAATAAAAAATTGATGTATGTCGAGCGTGGATCTTCTTCAATTCCTAAGTTAATTTCCTTGAGCTCATCGATGGTTGACTTGATCTCTTCTTCAAACTTTGGCGGTGCATCTTTGACTTTAAAATCATATGGATCATCTGAAGTTTTTAAGAATGGCTCCTCATATGAATTAATGTGATTTGAAAAGAACCTATCAGATTCCAAATAATTGGTGATGACTAAGCAATAATCATCATCATCGATTGGACCCACTATATCAAATCCTAGAACCAGTCTTGATTAAGAGCTTTGCATTTGTTCTTCCATATTCTTTCGAAGTAGTCTAACTTGTGCTTCTACGAAGTATGTGGGATTAACCCTTTCTTTGCTAAATTATGAACACAAGGCAACTACCAATCAAAAGGTAATTCTATTGAATATTTATATGAATCATTCTCAAGTTTTACATCAATTTCTTGACTTGAGGATGATGCCCCCAGAAAGAACCTAAGTCTTCACAATGGATGACTTAGGGGCTTCCTTAACTACCAAACCCTCAACTTTTTGAGAGGAAAGTTGGGTTAAATCTAAGGTTCCCAACTGATGCCTAACTATTTCACATATAGACTTGGATACACTTATGCTTTCCTGTGGAGCCCGGTCTTCATTGCTATATAGCTCAAGTGTCACCTTGAAGGGACTCTACTGCTGAGAAGAGTTGGCTGGTGTGCTAACCATATAATACTCATCCACTCTAAATTCTAAGTCTATATGGATAATAAGTGTACTCCTGATAGCTGGGACATATCTTCTATTTGGTGGCCAATAATGAGGTTTTCCACCCCTAGGACTGCCTCCAAACTGGCCTCTTTCTCTACCTAGTGGAGGCTATGTCATCCTACCCATATATTTGAATGGAGTAACGAAGTCTGTGTGTGGAATCTAATGTCAAGCTCCACTTCCTCCTCCAAGTCTATTTTCGCTCCCTTTTATTTTCTTTTTCATTTTTTTTCTTTTTATTTTTATTTTTTATTTTTTTTATTTTTAAACATTGGCCAAGTTCGTGAGAATAGACTTATTGATTTTAAGGTAGGTAGTAAGACACATCCTCATATATGCCGACCTTGTGAACTCTAAATGGCTTGAGATTTCCTTCAACACAATAGACGATCTCACTTCTCGCAAACTTCATACACAGATATAGAAAGGATGGACTATATTGTTCTCATGTATCCATGGTCTCTCAAGTAAAGCATTGAAAGATGTATCTAAGTCTATAATGTGAAACTTGGCTTTAGTCTTCCAATCATCTATATCCAAGGGAAACACTATGGAGGCTAAGGCCTGTTGACCTCACTTTTGAAGTGCAGATTCAATCTTCCCATCTTAGAATTAGGAGTCTTCTAGACACTAAGACTTCCCTAGTCATAAGACACTTCTAACAATTAGGTAAACATCTAAACTAAGCCTAAAGACTTGGAAGGGTTAACCATAGCATTAGGTTATGCCTTTGGGATTTGGATAATCCAACTACCCTATAACCCAAATCCAATCCATGTTCACCTTCTCAAACCAAACTTCAAGTTCAATTCAAACATGAAATTCAAATCCAAATCCAAATCCAAACCCAAATTCCAAAACCAAATGATTGAAGCCCATGATCAAATCCAAACTTGAAAACCTTCCTAAGCCATATAACCTATCCCATGAACTTAGCCAAATCTTAATCCAAATCAATCCAAAATCAATTGATTTTCTCATAATAAATTTATATCTTCAATCATGTTACTAAATATAAATCAAATCTACATTCAAATGATCAAAACTAAATCAAACTAAATCAAATCAAATCAAAACCCTTCCCAAGGCATATGACCTATCCCATGGACTTAGCCAAATCATAATCCAAATCAAGTCAAACTCAATTAATTTTCTCACAATCAATCATATTTTCAATCACCTTAATAAATTGAAATGAAATATACATTCAAATCATCATAACTAAATCAAACCAAATCAAAATCCAAACCTAAGCCACATGACCCAACTCCATGGACTTAGCCAAATTCTTTCATTCCAAAACCCAAATTCAATTGATTTTCTCATGAATGAATCATACCTTCAATCATATTCACAATTATAAATGAAATTTTCAATCATCAAGCCAAACAAAAATCAACCCAAGTCAAACCCAACTTAACTTTTTGACTTGAAATATTGATGAACCAAACCCATTTGAACCCAAGTTACAATTGAATTTATATATCAATCCCAAATCCATATATGAACTCAACTAAATCAAACTCAACCCAAAATCAAGCCAACTAAACAAAATTGGTCCACTTGACCCAAAGTGGCAAATTTGACCTATTTGAGCCAAGTTCTAATCCTACCCAAATTGGATTGAACCAAGCCCATCATAATTGCCCATCATGATTGTTGATCACCCTAGGTTGATCAATTGTCACAAATTGGGTCAAACCAAGTCAAATTGGTCATTTGACCAAGTCAACCCCTTAACCCACATGAACCAAACTAGGAAAATTGTAACCTAAACCAAATCCAATGATTCATACCAAATCAAAATAAATATTTGGAAATGACTTGACCTTCAATTGAGTCAAACCAAATCCAATTGTCCATCTTGACCCAAGTTGACCAAAATTGACCTAAAAGACCAATTTGGGTCAAATCAAAATATAAATCAAATTGATTGCAACTAATAGCTCAAGTTCATTCCAAATTGACTGTTGAACTTGACCAAAGCCATGATTGGACCCAATTGACCTACTTACCCCAAATTGACCTAAATTTTTAAGTTGGCCTATATCAAAACCAAATCCAAATTAATTGAAATTAAAGCCTACAATCATCTTCAATTGGTCAACTAAACCCAAACCAACACCCAACCCAAGCCAATTTGGCCAATTTGGTCAAATTGGTCAACTTAACCCATTTGACCTAAATGAATTCAAATGAGCCAAAATCAAATCTAAGCTAAACTAAACCAAATCAATATAACCGAAAAATCCTAAATGATCATATGAACTTGACCCAACCCTTGGTTTGATTCAATTTGACCAATTGGTCAACCTGACCCAACCTAACCCAATTTGACCTAAACGAGTCAAATTGAGCCAAACCTAACCAAATCAACTCCAATTGACTTGAAATTTGGGCTAACCCACTTTTGGCTCATTTTAAATTTGCCCAAATCAAATCCAATGCCAAATGATCATTCTACCCTTGGGTCAAGGGCATCACATGAGAAAAATCACCCATCTAAGTGGTCATTTCTATTCCTTGGCCAATTGGTACTCCCCCAATGGTCCACCTAGGCACCTAGGGCACTGCCCAACCTAACCCAAAAGGTGGTTGGGTCGACCATGACCCACGGGAGGTGAAATCACTTCACCCTCCCCTCTAGAGCATTTGAAACCCATAGGATACCCATGATTCCTCTTTGGCAGCCACATCCACACCTTCAACCAACTAAGCTGAGCCAACTCAGCTCCTCCCTGCCACCAAGGACACCCTGAGATGGTTGGATGACCACTAGAAGCCAAACCTGATCCCACCATCCGATCAAGATGAAGGGAGGTATACGACCCCTCATTTTCACTCAAACACACACAAACATCATTCCTTAGAGCCCTAGCTAACAAAGAAGACCTAGTAGAGCCATTCCCTAAGCTCCCAAGCTTGTTCCTCGATCGGGAACTGCCATTCCCGTCCATCTCGAAATAAGCCACTCCCATTTTTGACCTAACTTCCCCATTTCTCCATCAAACTCAAATTAACTTTGTGAGCACCTTCCCTAGGCCTCATCGAGCAAGAACGAATCATCTCCTAAGCTTTTTGTGCACCGAAAGTGGAACTTCGATCAAAGTTGAGCTCCAAATCATCAATTCATAGCCTTCTAAGCGAACATCGAGGAATTGATCTAATTACTGCTTAACAAGGCTTCGTCTCCACTAGATGAAGCTTCCTCAATCGTTTGAGCCACCAGTCTTGAGCTTCGACGAGGTATGCATCCAAAACTGATCCTTAGGAAAAATTGGGTTGGAGATTTCTAAATAAAACTTGCATCTCATGTGATCCTGACCGTTGGATCCCCTCCGATTCATGTTGTGAAGGTGTGGGATCCTTTTGAAGTTGATCCGAGCTCGGGTAAGCTCGGATCAAGTGATCAATGGTGAACAGACTCTATTCTCCCTTACTCTCCTAATGTTAGATCATAGTCCATTCTGTGTGATCAAAATGTACCGATCGATTACACTAGATCGACCGATTTAATCCTACTAAGATGTGGGACTAATCTCTTAGATGGGACGCAGACGAAAGCACGTCACGCCGCCATGTAAGCATCGGTGGATAATTTTAAGTATCCAATCCCGCAGCGCCATGTGGCACCAATAAGATTAAGCTTTAATTAGGCTTAATTAATCATTTTAATGGCTGAAACTTCTAAAAATCATAAAAACTATAGAGAAATAAAACAAATGCAAATAAATACTCATTTTAAAGGTATTTTAAAGGAGAGTTAGTTAAAAATGATCTTAACTTATTTTGAGCAATAATTAATATTTAATTAAGGTTTAATTACAAAATTTATTAGCTTAATTACTTGAGCAATTAATCCCAAATTTTGTGGGTGAATTTAATGGGATGACTTCTTCCTCCCATGATTTTATTTGAATTTATTGTTCACTTAATTAGGAAAATTGACTGATTAAACCTTAAATACTCTTTTAAGTTAATTAATGAATAATTAATCCCATGAACAATAATAAATTGGTTAATTAAGTTTATTAATCATTATTCAATTATATGTGAACTAAGGAATAGGGTTGGGACTGCTATCCCTAAGTTCATTTCAGCACTTTTTAGAATGAAATTAATTAAGATTTAACTAATTAATTAAATCACTTAATCAAATTGAATTCATAATCACATCAGACCTTAATTAATTAAATCATGAGGTAGATCTTTAGGTGTTTAATGAAATTAACTATAAGAGTAATTAATTAAGTCCCTTAATCTAATTAACTATTAATCATGAGCCAATTGAATTAGGCCCCTTTTATTTCCTAGGATCATTGCAAGTTTATTTTCCATGAATATCATGTTGGCTCATAATTATTTAGTTAATTACTTTAAGGTGACATAGGAAAGCATAATAAATTCATCTAATTAAGGGTTCAACTTAATAAACCCAAAAAAATCAACTTAATTATATTTCCTTAAATTAAATCAAATCACTAATGTGAATGGGTTTAAAAAAACAAGTGATGATTTCTCTTCTCCTCTTTAAATCAAATCAAATCCAAAACTTAATTAATAAAGGAGCTTTGGTTTGATTTAAATAATCTTATTTGATTTGATTATCCTTAAGAACTACTTTGGTTGAATGAATCACTTGCTTATATTTGATTGCCTTATTTCCAATCATTTTAAATTTGGTATGTCATTTGAATTAGTGCATCCATCTTTTCAAAATAAGGTTCTTTATGTAAGCTTACATGTGATTTTAATTTATGTAATTACATGTGATGATTTAATTATAAATGTTATAATAATATGTGATGCTTATAAATACATGCATGTGCTTATAGCTTAAGTGTATGAATATTGAGTTCTCTTTTCTCTATTCATGTGTTGATTTATATAAGATTGAATGGAAATGGGTATATAGTCTGGACATCTCGAGAACACGAGGCTTTAGCTAGCCCCAAGAAGGTCCTTTGATTACCTCACTTCCCTGGTTTGTTATTTAGTTGATGAAATCAAAAATAAGAAATGTTGAATAAGAAATTTGTTCTATGTTAAAAAAAACATCAAAAACCCTAAACCCTAAACCCCTAAAACCTACAATCATAAATCCTAAACTCTAAACCTTAAACCTTAAATCCTATAAACTTAAAAACATAAACCTAAACTAAATAAAACCTAAAAATAAAATAAATAAATAAATCTAAGCCTAAATAAAATAATAAATAAATAAAAACCAAAACTAAAACCTAAACCTAAAACTAAACCTAAACCTAAATAAAAAATAAAGAAATAAAAACTAAATAAAAACTAAGTAACTAAAACTGAAACTAAATTTAAAAATAAAATAAAGCTAAAAATAAAAAGTGTAAATAAAATAAAAACTAAACGTAAAATAAAAATAAAATAAACCTCAAATAAAATAAAATAAAAACTAAAACCTAAACCTAAAACAATAAAATAAAAACTTAAACATAAACCTAAAAATAAAACAAAACAAAAAAATAACATAAACCAAAACCTAAACCTAAAAATAAACTAAAATAAAAAAATATAACTAAAATAAATAATCTTAAAATAAATAAACTAAATAAAAAAATAAACTAAAACAAAATTAAAAAATAAATAAACTAAGTAAACCTAAACCTATTAGTTTACTTAATGAAAAAACCCCTAAACCCTAAACTCTAAATCCTAAACCCTAAACCTTGAATCTACAACCCTATCCAAAACCCTAAAAATCTAAAACCCTAAACCTTAAACCCTAAACCCTAAACCCTAAACTATCCCTAAACCCAAACTCTAAGCCCTAAAAACCCAAAACCCTAAAGCCTAAAGCCTAAAAACTTAAACCTAAACTGATTAAACATAAAAATAAAATAAATAATTAAACTGAAACCTAAAATTAAAAATAAAAAAATAAATAAACCTAAACCTAATATAATAAAAAATAAAAAAATGAAAACCTAAACTAAAACCTAAGCCTAAACTTAAAAATAAAATAAACTAAAATAAAATAAATAAAAGCCTAAAATAAACTAAAAAAATAAAATAAACTTAAGAATAAAAACTTAAATAAAATAAAAACTAAATGTAAAACAAAAATAAAATAAACCTAAAATATAATAAAATAAAAATTAAAAAAACCTAAACTTAAAAAATAAATAAAAAATAAAACCAAAACCCAAAACTAAAGAAAAATGAAAACCTAAAATAAAAATTAAATAAAAAAAATTAAATTAAATTAAACCTAAACTAAAATAAATTAAACTAAAATAAATAAAACCTAAATCTAAACTAAATAAAATAAAATAAACTAAAAATAAACTAAAAATGAAACTTTTAAAATAAACCTAAAAAACACCTAAAAGCTAAACCTAAAAAAATAAAATAAAAACCTAAATCAAAATCTAAAAATAAACTAAAATAAAAACTTAAAATGAAATAAATAAATCTAAGATAAATAAACTAAACTAAATAAAAATAAAAAATAAATAAAAAATAAAGTAAATAATCTAAATAAACATAATCCTACCGGTTTACTTAATTTTAAACAAAAGAATAACCTAAACCCTAAACCCTAAACCCTAAGCTCTAACCCAAAACCCTAAACCCTAAAAGCATAAATCCTAGAACCCGAAACTATACCCTAAACCCAAAACCCTAAACCCTAAACCCTAAACCCAAATCCTAAATCTAAACCTAAAGCAACTAAATAAATTTAAAAAGTAAACATAAACTAAAACTTTAACCCTAAGAATGGGCAGAACCTTGACGGCAAGAACATCACTGTCAACCAAGCTCAGTCTAGATCTGGCAGTGGAGACAAAGGCGGAGGCGGCAATTTTTGCAATGGTGGTGGGGAATCTGGAGGTGCTGGTCGATATGGAGGTGGTGGTTATAGTAGTGTTGGTTATGGAGGCGGGAGGAGCGATGGAGGTTACAACTGTGGTGGTGGCGAAGGGAGAGATCGGGGATATGATGGTGGATCCTGCTATTCGAGAGGCCGGGTTATTCTGATGGGAACTGGAGAAAATGAAGAACGACCGATCCGATCTGCTACTTTAGGAACTATGTCTTTACAAGAAAGACATTTCTTATCTAGGGTTTTTGATTTCCTCTATGCATGCTCTTTTTTGATCCATGTCGTCACTTATGTCTTAAAAAACTTGGTGTTACTTGGTTTATGAAATCGAAAAGAAGAAAGGTTAAATATGAATTTTTTTCTCTATTAAACAAAATAAAAACTCTAAACCTTAAACCAAAACCTGAACCCTAAACCTAAAACCTAAACCCTAAATCCTAAACCCTAAACCCTAAACCCTAAAAAACCCTAAACCCTAAACCCTAAACCCTATACACTAAACCCTAAACCCTAAACCCTAAACCCTAAAACCCTAAACCCTAAACCCTAAACCCTAAACCCTAAATCAAAAAAAAACACTGAACCTTAAACCCTAAAAGCTAAAAGCTAAACCTAAACTAAATGAAACCTAAAATATAAATAAAAAACCTAAACCAAAATATAATAAAAATAAAATAAAATAAAAACATAAACTAAAACCTAAACCTAAACCTAAAAGAAAATAAAATAAGATAAAAAAATAAATTAAAATAAAATAAATAAAACCTAAACTAAACTAGAAAATAAAAAACCTAAATAAAATTAAAACAAAACTTAAAATAAAAATAAAATAAACCTAAAATAAAATAAAATAAAACTAAATAAAAACCTAAACCTAAAAAATAAAACCTAAAAATGAATAAAAAATAAAACCAAAACCCTAAACTAAAAAAAAAAGAAGCTAAACATAAAATAAAAATAAAATAAACCTAAACCTACACTAAAATAAACTAAATTAAAATAAATAAAACCTAAACCTAAAATAAACTAAACCTAAACTAACTAAAATAAAATAAACTAAAAATAAATCTAAACCTAAACTAAAAAATAAAACCTAAAAATAAACATAAAATAAAAACCTAAACCTAAAAAGAAATAAAATAAAATAAAAACCTAAACCTAAACCTTAAAATAAAAAATAAAACCTAAAGCTAAAAGATAAAAAAAATAAAGCTAAATTAAAAAATAAACCTAAACCTAAAAAATAGACTAAAATTAATAAACCTAAAATAAATAAACTAAACTAAATAAAAATAAAAATAAACCTAAATCAAAATAAATAAAATAAAATAAACTAAAATAAATAAAAAATAAACTAAATAAACCTAAACCTACTAGTTTACTTAATTTTAAAAAATATAAATAAAATAAATAAATAAAACCCTAACCCCGAAGCCTAAACCGTAAAACTAACCCTAAACCATAAACTCTAAACCCTAAACCTGCAACCCTAAACCCTAAACCCTAAACCTAAATTATAAAACCTAAACATTAAAAAACCCAAAAACCTAAACTAACCCTAAATCCTAAACTCAAAACTAAACTATACCCTAACTCCACCTAAACTCCTAAACCCTAAACCCTAAACTTTAAACCCTAAACCTAGATAAACACTAACTTAAACCTAAACCCTAAACCTTAAACTAAAACTTGAAACTCAAAACCTAAAGTTTAAACTAAAACACTAAACTATAAACCCTAAACTAACCTAAACAAACCTAAAACCCTAAACCCTAAAGCCTAAACCCTAAACCAACCTAAACCCTAAACCCTAAACCTAAAGCTAAACACCCTAAACCCTAAACCCTAAACCCTAACCATAAATCCTAAACCCTAAACCTTAAACCCTAAACCCTAAAAACCTCAAAACCTAAACCTAAACTAATTAAAACCTAAAATAAAATAAATAAAAAAACCTAAGCCTAAATAAAATAAAATAAAAGAAAAACCTAAACTATAACCTAAACCTAAACCAAAAAATAAAAAAATAAACTTAAATAAAATAAATAATAAACTAAATAAAACAAAAAAAGAAAATAAAATTAAGAGTAACAAACCTAAATAAAAAAAAAATAAACATAAAACAAAAAATAAAATTAACCTAAAATAAAATCAAATAAAACTAAATAAAACCTAACCTAAAACTAAATCTAAAAAATAAATAAAATAAACCCTAAACAAAAAAAAACCTAAGCCTAAAAAATAAAAATAATGAATAAAAATAAAACTAAACCTAAACTAAAATAAAATAAATTAAAATAAATAAAAGCTAAACCTAAACCTAAAATAAACCTAAACTAAATAAAGTAAAATAAATTAAAAAATAAACCTAAACCTAAACAAAAAAAATAAAACATAAAAATAAACCTAAAATAAAAACCTAAACCTTCAACCTAAAAATATAAAATAAAAACCTAATCCTAAATCAAAAAGAAAAAATAAAACCTAAACCTAAAAAATAAAATATAAATAAAACTAAACTAAAAAATAAACCTAAACTAAAATAAACAAACCAATAATAAATAAACTAAACTAAGAAGAAATAAAAAGTAAACATAAATAAAAATATAAAATAAAATAAACTAAAATAAATAAAAAATAAACTTTATAAACAAATAAAGAAATGTTGAATTTGAATTTGTTCTATGTTAAAAAAATCAAAAACCCTAAACCCTAAACTAAAACGTGAACCCTAAACCTAAAACCTAAACCCTAAACCCTAAACCCTAAACCCTAAAATCTTAATTTCTAAACCCTAAGCCATAAAACCTAAACCCTAAACCCTAAACTCTAAACCCAAAAAAATAAATCCCTAAACCCTAAGCCCCAAACCCTAACCCCTGACCCCTAAGCCTTAAACCCTAAACCCTAAAAAGCTTAAAACCTAAACTAAAATTAAAAAAGACCTAAAAATAAAATAATTTAAAAAATATAAATCAAAATAAAATAATAAAATAAAATAAAATAAAAACATAAACTAAAACCTAAATATAAACCTATACTTAAATAGAAAATAAAATAAAAACACTAAATAAAATATAATAAATAAAAACCTAAACTAAATTAAAAAATTAAAAAACCTAAATAAAATAAAAACTAAACTTAAAATAAAAAAAAAATAAAACTAAAATAAAATAAACTAAAACCTAAATGAAAACCTAAACCTAACTAATAAACATAAAAATATAACCTAGAAATAAATAAAAAATAAAACCTAAACCTAAATTAAAAAAAACTAAACCTAAAATAAAAATAAAATAAATCTAAACTTACACTAAAATAAGCTAAACTAAAATAAATAAAACCTAAACATGAACATATAATAAACTAAACTGAAACCTAAACCTAAACTAAATAGAATAAAATAAACTAAAAATAAACATAAACCTAAACTAAAAAGAAAGCCGAAAAATACAACTAAAATAAAAACATAAAAATTAAACCTAGCAAAAATAAAT
Organism: Cymbidium sinense; assembly: GCA_021442155.1. Taxonomy (NCBI): domain Eukaryota; kingdom Viridiplantae; phylum Streptophyta; class Magnoliopsida; order Asparagales; family Orchidaceae; genus Cymbidium; species Cymbidium sinense. Next base: position 64,473,718 of record CM038214.1, on the reverse strand, counting down.
TAAAAACCTAAACCTAAACCTAGATATAAAAAATAAACCCAAAAACCTCTAAACCCTAAATCCTAAAAACCCTAAACCCTAAATACCCTAAACCCTAAACCCTAAACCCTAAACCATAAACACTAAAACCCTAATCCCTAAACCCTAAACCCTAAACCCTAAACCCTAAACCCTAAACTGTAAAACCTACAACCCTACAACCCTAAATCATAAACCCTAAAAATTAAACCTAAAAAAAAAAAACAAAAACATAAACATAAACCTAAATAATAAAATAAAAATAAAACTAAACTAAAAAAATAAACTTAAACCTAAACCTAAACCTAAACCTAAAAAATAAACTAAAATAAAAAACAAAATTAAAATAAATGAACATAAAATAAATTAAATAAACTAAATAAAAATAAAAATAGTCCTAAATAAAAATAAAAAATATAATGAACTAAATAAACCTAAACCTATGAGTTTATTTAATTTAAAAAAAACAACAAAAAAAAAAAAATCATAACCCTATACCCTAAACCCTAAAACTATTCCTAAACCCTAAACTTTGAACCCTAAACCTTCCCAAAAACCCTAAACCCTAAACCCCAAACTAGAAACCCTATACCTAAACCCTAAACCCGAAACCATAAACCATAGACCCTAAAAACAAAAAAACCTTAACATAAACTAAATAAAGCCTAAAAATAAAATAAATAAATAAACCTCAACCTAAATAAAATAAAAAAATATAAAACAGAAAAACCTAAATAAAACCTAAACCTAAACCTAAACTTAAAATATAAAACAAAATAAAAAATGAAAACTAAAGTCAAATAAAATAAAAAAACCTAAACCCTACAACTACAACAACAACAACAAGCCTTAATCCCACTAGGTGGGGTCGGCTACATGAATCCTTCATCTCCATTATGTCCTATTATGTGTCAAATTCTCATTTAATTCAAGTATACTAAGATCATTTTTATACATCTTAACCAAGTATTTTAGGTCTACCTCTACCTTTTTTTAACATAAGGCAAATCTAATGCATCTACTCTTAATCGGTCATCGACAACGACACTTTATGTGGCCAAACCATCTAAGGCAACTCTCCCTAATCTTATCTACCACAGGAGCTACTCCAACTTTTTCCCGAACATACTCATTTTGCATTCTATCCCTAAGAGTAAAGCCATTCATCCACCTAAGCATCCTCATCTCTGTAACAACTAACTTAGTCTTATGCTTCTCTTTTATTGGCCAACATTCTGCACCCAAAGTCATTGCAGGTCTTACCACCATCTTATAAAATTTTTCCTAGAGTTTAAGTGGAACTTTTCTATCACATAATAGGCCAGATGCATTCCTCCACTTCAACCATCCAACTTGAATTCTACTAATAAGATCTCCGTCTATTTCACCATCATTTTGAACAATAGAGCCTAAATATCTGAATCGCTCACTCTTATTAATGACTTGTTCACCTAATGTCACAGCACTACCACTAGAACTTCTACAACTAAAATTACACTCCATATATTCAGTTTTAGATCTACGTAAACTAAAACCTTTAGACTCTAAAGTTGACTTCCATAATTCAAGTTTCTGTTGGACTCCCTCTCTATTCTTATCAACAAGAAGAATGTCATCAGCAAATAGCATACACCAAGGTACATCTTCTTGTAAATGCCTAGTAAGAACATCTATAACTAAAGTAAAAAGATAAGGGCTTAAAGCTGATCCTTGATGTAATCCAACAAAAATAGGAAAATATTTTGTCAATCCTCCTTGTGTTTGGACACAAGTAACAACTCTAGTATACATATCCTTAATGACTTGAATATAACCAATATTAACTCCTTTCTATTCTTGAGCTATCCAAAGAACATCTCTTAAAACTTTATCATAAGCTTTCTCTAAATCAATAAATATCATATGTAGATCCTCCTTACTTTCTCTATGCTTCTCCATCAAACCTCTTAACAAATGTATAGCATCCATAGTAGATATACCTAGCATGAAACGAAATTGATTGTTAGAAACTTCTGCATCACATTGTAACCTATGCTCATTTACTCTCTACCATAATTTTAATGCATGGCACATTAACTTAATTACTCTATAATTTGCACACTCTTGTGCATCACCTTTATTCTTAAATATAGGAACCAACAAAGTCTTTCTCCACTCATCTGTCAACTTTTTAGTCTTTAAAATAACATTAAAAAGATTTGTAAGCCAAGAAATTCCTTGAACTCCTAAACATTTCCACACTTCTATTGGAATATTATTCGGTCCTACTGCTTTTTCATATTTCATTTTCTTTAAAGCTTCACTAACTTCAGATTTACTAATACGATGATAAAAATGAAATTCTCTATTTTTTGTTTAGGGTATTAAGGTTGCTAAAATCAATCGTACTTTCAGATCCTTCATTGAAAAGTTTATCAAAATACCTCATCCACCTATTTTCAATATCCTTCTTGAAGAAAAGCAATTTATTATTTTCATCCTGAATACCCCTCACTTGAACTATGTCTTTACTTCTCCTATCTCTTTGGTTGGCTAGCTTATACATACATCTTTCACCTTCTTTGGTATCTAATCTATTGTATAAATGACTAAAAGCTAAATTTTTTGCATCAAATATTGCTTTCTTAAAATCTCTACAGGTCACTTTATATCTTTCACAATTCTCCGAGTTTTTACATCTAAACCAAGTTTTATAACAATGCATCTTATTTCTTATCTTTTCTTGCACACTCTGGCTCCACCACCAACTATTCTTATTAAAAGAAGCTTTTTCTTTTGATTCTCCAAGCACATCTTTAGCAACTTGTTTAATTTCACTTGTTATTTTTTTCACATAACGTTAGCTTCCTTATGAACATCCCAAATTCTAATCTCTTGTAGCTTGCTCTTAAAAATATTATTATTTGTGTCCTTTAAGTGTCCCCATCTAATCCTAAGACAATAATTTGGTTTAATTTTTCTCTTACAACCTTTCATCTTAAAATCTAGAACTAACAATCGATGTTGGGTGCTTAAAATTTCACTTGGAATGACCTTACAATCTTTACAATCTAAACGATCTACTTTTCTTATCATAAAATAATCAATCTATGTTTTACTAGATCCATTTTTATAAGTAATAATATGTTCATCTCTTTTCTTAAATAAAGAGTTAGCAACTACAAAATCATAAGCTAAGAAAAAATCTAATGTAGTCCTACCTTCTTCATTAGTCACTCCAAATCCATGACCACCATGAATACTTTTAAAATCTTCTACCACTCTACCAACATGCCCATTTAAATCTCCTCCAATAAATACTTTTTCTTCAAGAGGTGTCTTTTGTATTAATCCCTCTAATTCATTCCAAAATTTTTCTTTTGAGCTTACCTACAAACCTACTTGAGGAGCATAGACACTTATAACATTGATAATCTTAATATCAATAATAATTTTAAAGCTATAATTCTATCTCCACATCTATTAATATTTATAACATTATCCTTCAAATTTTTATCTATAATCACACTTACACCATTTCTAGTTTGACTTTTACCTGAATACCAATGTTTAAAACCTAAACTATCAATCTCCTTAGCCTTCTCCCCAACCCATTTAGTTTCTTGAACACATAAAATATTTATCTTTCTATGAACCATAATATTTATTAATTCCATTAATTTACCTGTAAGAGTACCTATATTCCAAGATCCTAACCTAATTCTAATGGACTAACTTCTGCTCATCCGTCCATAATGTGAAAACCCTTGCTTATTTAACACCGCACGCATGACTCTAGCACATTTTTTATTGTATTCAAGCCATACAACACGTCGCTTCCAGGGGACGCCCTTGCATTAACACAATGATTTAAAGGATTCATGTCATGATTATTTCGACAAGATAAATAAAACCTAAACCCTAATCTAAAAAAAAACTAAACCTAAAATAAACAAAATAAAATAAGCCTAAACCTAAAATAAAATCAACTAAAGTGAAATAGATAAATTCTAAACCTAAACCTAAACCCCAAACTAAATAAAATAAAATATACTACAAATAAACCTATACATAAACAAAAAAATAATACCAAAAAACAAACCTAAAATGAAAACCTAAAACCTAAAAATAAAAATAAAAATAAAAACTAAACCTAAAAAAAATAAAAATAAAACTAAACTAAAAAATAAATATAAACCTAAACCTAAACCAAGAAAATAAACTAAAATAAAATAAAATAAAAAACCTAAATAAAAATAAATAAACCTAAAGTAAATAAACTAAACTAAATAAGATTTTAAAATAAAACTAAATAAAATAAAAAATAAAAGCAATACGTAAATAAATAAAAAAATAAACTAAATAAACCTAAACCTAATTTAAAAAAAAACTCCTTAACCCTAAACCCCAAACCCTAGACCCTAAATCCTAAACATTAAACCCTTAACCCTAAATTATAAAACTAACCCAAAACCCTAAACCCTAAACCTACAACCCTAAAAAACCCTAAACCCTAAGCCTAAACCCAACCCTAACATAAACCTTAAACCCTAAACCCTAAACCCTAAAACCCTAAACCTTAAACCCTAAACTAATCCTAAACCCTAAAGCTTAAACCCTAAACCTAAAATACTAAACCATAAACTAACCCGAAAGCCTAAGATTAACCTAAACCCTAAACCCTAAAAACCCTAAACCCTAAACCATAAACCCTAAAACCTAAACCTTAAACCCTAAACCGTGATCCCTAAAACCCTAATCGTTAAACCCTAAACCCTAAATCCTAAACCTTAAACCCTAAACCCTAAACACTAAACATAAAAAACCATAAACCCTAAAAAGCTAAAAAGCTAAACCTAAACTAAATAAAACCTAAAAAAATAAATAAAAAAATCTAAACAAAAATAATATAAATAATAAAATAAAATAAAAACATAAATTCAAACTTAATCCTAAACCTAAACCTAAACATAAACCTAAAAACAAAATAAAATAAAAAATAAAAATTAAAGTAAAATAAAAAAATAATAACCTAAACTAAATTAAAAAAATAAAAAACCTAAATAAAATTAAAAACTAAACCTAAAATAAAAATAAAATAAACCTAAAGTATAATAAAATAAAATCTAAATAAAAATCTAAGCCTAAACGACAAACCTAAAATTAAATAAAAAATAAAACCTAAACCCTAAACTAAAAAAAAACCTAAACCTAAAATAAAAATAAAATAAACTTATAACTAAACTAAAATAAACTAAACTAGAATAAATAAAACCTAAACCAAAACCTAAAATAAACTAAACCTAAACCTAAACTAAATAAAATAAAATAAACTCATAATAAACCTAAACCTAAACTAAAAAATAAAACCAAAAAATAAACCTAAAATAAAAACCTAGAACCTAAACCTAAAAAAATAAAATAAAAACATAAACCTAAACCTAAAAATTAAAATTAAAATAAAACTAAACTAAAAAATAAACATAAACCTAAACCTAAACATAAAAAATAAACTAAAATAAAAAACCTAAATTAAAATAAATAAACTAAGCTAACTAAATAGAAAAATAAACCAAACTTAAAATAAAAAATAATAAACTAAAATAAATAAAAATAAACTAAATAAACCTAAATTTATAAGTTTACTTAATTTAAAATAAAAAAAAATTGTAAAATATTTAAATTTTTTTAAAAATAAACTCTAACCCTAAACCCTAAAATAATCTTTAAACACTAAACTCTAAACCCTAAACCTACAACCCTAAACCCTAACCCCTAAACCCTAAAACCTAAACTAAACCAAATAAAATAAATAAACCCTAAACCCTAAACCTAAACCATAAAACCTAAAATAAAAATAAAATAGATAAAAAACCTAAACCTAAATAAAATTAATAAATAAAATAAAATAAAAACCTATACTAAAACCTAAACCAAAACCTAAAAATAAACTAAAAAATAAAACCTAAACCCTAAATAAAAAAATAAACCTAAACCTAAATTAAAATAAGCTAAACAAAAATAAATAAAACCTAAACCTAAACCTAAATTAAAACCTAAATTAAACTAAACCTAAACCCTAAACTAGATAAAATAAAATAAACTAAATATAAACTTATACATAAACTAAAAAAATAAAACCTAAAATGAACCTAAAATCAAAACCTAAAATAAAAACTTAAAGAAATAAAATAAAACGCTAAACTTAAAAACAAAAAAATGAAACCTAAACCTAAAAAAATAAAATAAAATAAAATTAAACTAAAAATAAACATAAACCTAAACCTAAACCAAAAAAATAAACTAAAATAAAATATCTAAACTAAAATAAAAAACTAAAATAATAAATAGAACTAAATAAAAATTAAAAATAAAGCTAAATAAAAATAAAAAAAATAAAATAAAATAAATAAAAAAATAAACTAAATAAACCTAAACTTGTCCGTTTACTTAATTTAAAATAAAAATAAAAATCTTAAAACCTAAACCTTAAACCCTGAGCCTTAAACCCTAAGCCATAAACCCTAAACCCTAAACCCTAAAGCTAACCCTAAACCCTAAACCCTAAACCTACTACCCTAAACTTACAACCCTAAACCTTAAACTGTAAACTAACACTAAACTCTAAACCCTAAACCCTAAGATAAACCATAGACCCTAAAAACTTAAAAACCTAAACATAAACTAAATAAAACCTAAAAGTAAAATAAATAAATAAAAACTTGAACCTAAATAAAATAATAAAATTAAAAAAATAAGAACCTAAACTAAAACTGAACCTAAACCTAAACTTAAAAATAAAATAAAATAAAAAATAAAAAGTAAAGTAAAATAAAATAAATAAAAACCAAAACTAAACTAAAAAATAAAAAAACCTAAAAATAAAAAACCTAAATATAATAAAAACTAAACATAAAATAAAAAAATAAACCTAAAAAAAAAAACTTAAACCCTAAACTAAAAATAAAAATCCAAAACTAAAAATAAAAAAAATAAAATAAATCTAAATGTAAGCTAAAATAAACTAAAGTAAAATAAATAAAATTTAAACGTAAACCTAAAATAAACTAAACCTAAATCCCAAACTAAATAAAATAAAATATACTAAAAATAAACCTATACTTAAACTAAAAAATAAAACTAAAAAATAAACTTAAAATAAAAATTAAAACCTAAACCTATAAATAAAAAATAAAACCTAAACCTAAAAAATAAAATAAAATAAAACTAAACTAAAAAGTAATAATAAACCTAAACCTAAACCAAGAAAATAAATTAAAATTTAAAACTGAACCAAAAAAATAAACTAAAATAAATAAACCTAATATAAATAAACTAAACTAATTAAAATTAAAAAATAAACCTAAATAAAAATAAAAAATAAAATAAACTAAAATAAATAAAAAATAAATTAAAGAAACCTAAACCAATCAGTTTACTTAATTAAACAAACCCTAAATCCTAAACCCTAAAAACCTAAACCCTAAATACTAAACCTTATACCCTAAATCTTAAACCCTAAAACTAACCTCAAACCCTAAACCTTAAACCTACAGCCCTAATCCCTAAACCCTAAAAGACCCTAAACTAAAACCCTAAACCCTAAACCCTAAAACCCTAAAACTAAACTAACCCTAAACCCTAAACCTAAAACACTAAACCCTAAACTAACCCTAAACCCTAAGCTAACCCTAAACCCTAAACTAACCATCAACCCTAAGCTAACCCTAAACCCTAAACCCTAAAAACCTTAAACCCTAAAGCCTAAGCACTAAACCCTAAACATAAAACCCTAAACCCTAAACCCTAAAACAAAATGCTAAACCCTAAAAACCAAAAACCTAAACCTAAACTAAATAAAACTTAAAAATAAAATAAATATAAAATAAAACATAAAATAAAAATAAAAGTTTAAACCAAAACCTAAACCTAAATCTAAAAAATATAAACTAAAATATAACAAACCTAATAAAAAAAACTTATATAAAATAAAAACAAAACATAAAGTAAAAATAAAATAAACCTAAAATAAAATAAAATAAAAACTAAATAAAAACCTAAACCTAAAAAATAAAATAAAAATAAAACCTAAAAATAAATAAAAAATAAAACCAAACCCTAAACTAAAAAAAACCTAAACCTAAAATAATAATAAAATATACAAAATAAAATAAACTAAACCTAAAATAAAATAAACTAATCTAATATAAATAAAACCTAAACCTAAACCTAAAGTAAACTAAACCTCAACCTAAACCTAAACTAAATAAAATAAAATAAACTCAAAATAAACCTAAACCTAAACTAAAAGATAAAACCTAAAAATAAAGATAATATAAAAACCTAAAATATAAACTTAAAAAAATAAATAAAAACCTGAACCTAAAAATCAAAAATAAAACCTAAACCTAAAAAATAAAATAAAATAAAACTCAACTAAATAATAAACTTAAACCTAAAACTAAACCTAAAAAATAAACTAAAATTATTGAACTAAAATAGAATAAATAAACCTAAAATAGATAAACTAAACTAAATAAAAATAAAAATAAACATAAATAATAATAAATAAAATAAAATAACTAAAATAAATAAAAAATAAACTAAGTAAACCTAAACCTACCGATTTATTTAATTAAAAAAAACCTAAACCCTAAACCCTAGACCCTAAACCCTAAGAACCCCTAAACCCTAAAGCCTAAACACTAAACCCTAACCCTAAACCCAAAACTAAAAACCCTAAACAATAAACCATAAACCTTAAACCCTAAACCCTAAAAACTTAAATCGCTAAACCTAAACTAAATAAAACTTAAAAATAAATATATAAATAAACATAAACCTAAATAAAATAAAAATTAAAATAAACTAAAAACCTAAACTAAAACATAAACCTAAAAATAAAATAAAATAAATTAATAAAAAAAACTAAAATAAATTAAATAAAAACCTAAACTAAACTAAAAAAATAAAAATAATAATAAAAAAACCTAAGTAAAATAAGAACTAAACATAAAATAAAATAAAATAAACCTAAAATAAACCTAAAATAAAATAAAATAAAACTAAAAAAAACATAAACATAATAAAATAAAAAAAAACTAAACCCTAAACTAAAGAAAAAAAACTTAAACCTAAAATAAAAAAAATAAACAAAATAAAATAAACCTAAACCTAAACTAAAATAAACTAAACTAGAATAAATAAAACCTGAACCTAAACCTAAAGTAAACTAAACCTAAACCTAAACCTAAACTAAATAAAATAAAATAAACTAAAAATAAACCTAAACCAAAACTAAAAAAATAAAACCTAAAATGAACCTAAAATAAAACATAAACCTAAACATAAAAAAAATAAAATAAAACCTAAACCTAAACCTAAAAATAAAAACTAAAACCTAAACTTAAAAAATAAAATAAAAATAAAACACAACTAAAAAAATAAACCTAAACCTAAACCTAAACCTAAAAAATAAACTAAAATTAAAAAAACTAAACTAAAATAGATAAACTAAAGTAAATATAAATAAAAAATAAACATAAGTAAAAATAGAAAATAAAATAAACTAAATAAACTAATTGAACTTAAACCTACCATTTTACTTAATTAGAAAAACCCTAACCCTAAGCTAAGCTTAAACCCTAAACCTTAAACCCTAAAAGCCCTAAACCCTAAAGCCTTAGCACTAAACCTTAAACCCTAAACCCTAAACACTAATGCTAAACTCTAAACTCTAAAACCCTAAACCCAAAACCCTAAACCCTAAATCCTAAAAACCTAAAAAACCAAACCTAAACTAAATAAAACCTAAAAATAAAATACATAAAAAAACATAAACCTCAATAAAATAAATAATAAAATAAATAAGAACCTAAACTAAAACCTAAACCTAAAGCTAAAAAATAAAATAAAATAAAATAAATAAATAAAACCTAAACTAAATTAAAAAATAAAATAAACCTAAAATATAAAACCTAAATAAAATAAAACTAAACGAAACTAAAAAAGAAAATAAACCTAAAATAAACTATAATAAACCTATAATAAAATAAAATAAAACCTAAATAAAAACCTAAACCTAAAAAATAAATAAAAAATAATACCAAAATTGTAAAAAAAGAATAACCAAATCTTAAAATAAAAATAAAATAATATAAACATAAACCTAAACTAAACTAAAATAAATAAAACTTAAACGAAAACCTAAACTAAATAAAATAAAGTAGATTAAAAATAAACCTAAAGTTGAACTGAAAAATAAAACCTAAAAATAAACCTAAAATAAAAACCTAAAACCTAAACCTAAAAAATAAAATAAAAACCTAAACCAAAACCTAAAAATAAAAAATAAAACCTAAACCTAAATAATAAAATAAAATAAACTTAACTTAAAAAAAATAAACTAAAATAAAACCTATACTAAAATAAATAAATCAAATATATAAATTAAAGTAAATATAAATAAAAAATAAACATAAATAAAATAAAATAAAATAATCTAAAATAAATAAAACTAAACTAAATATAATAAATTTACTTAATTTGAAAAAAAAAACTCTAAACCCTAAACTAAAATTAACCCTAAACACTAAACCTTAAACCTAAACTATACTATAAACCTTAAACCTAAAAAAAATCCTAAACTATAAACCCAAAACCCAAAACCCAAAACCCAAAACCAAAAACCCTAAACCCTAAACCCTAAACACTAAACTCTAACCTAAACCCTAAACCCTAAACCCTAAACCCTAAACCCAAAAACCCTAAACCCTAAACTATAAACTAACCTTAAACCATAAGCCCTAAACTTTACATCCTAAAACTCTAAACCTAAAGTTTAAACCTAAATCCTAAACTATAACTAAAACTCCTAAATCAAAGCTTGACTAAACCCTAAACTCCAAAATTTTAAGCTTAAACTAACCTTAAACTAACCCTAAACCTAAACTTTAACCTTAAATCTAAACTCAAACCCTAAAATCAGAACCTTAACCCTAAACCTAAAATCAAAACTAAAACTCAAAACCCTAAAATAAGAAACCCTAAATGTTAACCCTAACCCTAAACCCTAAACCATAAATACTAAACCCAAAAACCCTAAACCCTAAACCCTAAACTAACCCTTAACCCTAAACCTTAAACCCTAAACCCTAAAACCCCTAAACCATAAAGCCTAAACTCTAAACCCTAAACCCTAAACCCTAAAAACCTTAAACCCTAACCCTAAACTCTAAACCATAAAACCCTAAACCCTAAAACCTTAAACCCTAAACCCTAAACCCTAAATCTTAAAAACCTAAAAATAAAATATATATTAAAAAACATAAACCTAAATAAAATAAAATAATAAAAATAAATAAGAACATAAATTAAAACCTAAACCAAAAGCTAAAAATAAAATAAAATAAACTAAAATAAAATAAATAAAACTTAAACTAAATTAATAAATAAAATATAAATAAAATAAAACTAAATGTAAAATAAAAATAAAATAAACCTATAATAAACCTATAATAAAATAAAATAAACTAAATAAAACTTAAAACATAAAAAATAAATAAAAAATAATACCAAAACCATAAATAAAAAAACAAACCTAAAATAAAAATAAAATAAATAAAATAAAATAATCCTAAACCTAAACTAAACTAAAATAAATAAAACCTAAACCTAAACCTAAAGTAAATAAACCTAAAATAAAAAAAATAAAAAACCAAAAAAAATAAAATAAAACCTAAACCAAAACCTAAAAATAAAAAATAAAACCTAAACCTAAATAATAAAATAAAATAAAACTTAAATAAAACCTAAACCAAAAAAAATAAACTAAATGAAAACCTATTAAAATAAATAAACCAAAATATATAAACTAAAGTAAATATAAATAAAAAATAAACATAAATAAAAATAAAAAAATAAAATAATCTAAAATAAATAAAACTAAACTAAATAAACTAAATAAGCTAAATAAACCTAAACCTACAAGTTAATTTTAAAAAAAACCCTAACCCTAAACTAAGCCTATACCCTAAACCCTAAACCTAAACTCTAAACTATAAAAACCCTAAACACTAAACCCTAAACACAAAACCCTAACCCAAAACCCTAGACCCTAAAAACCCTAAACCCTAAAGCCAAAACACTAAACCCTAAACTCTAAACCCTAAACCTAACCTAACCCTAAACCCTAAACCTTAAACCCTAAACCCTAAACCCTAAACCCTAAACCCTAAAACCTAAAACCTAAAAACCTAAACCTAAACTAAATAAAACATAAATAAAATATATATAAAAAACCTAAACCTAAATTAAAGAAAAGATAAAATAAAATAAAAATGTAAACTAAAACCTAAACCTAAACTTGAAAATAAAATAAAATAAAATAATAAATATAAACTAAAATAATTAATATCCTAAACTAAACTAAAAAAAATAAAATAAACCTAAGAACAAAAAAGCTATATAAAATAAAAACCAAATGTAAAATAAAAATAAACTAAACCTTAAATAAACCTAAAATAAAATAAAATACAAACTAAATAAAAACCTAAACCTAAAAGAATAAACCTAAAAATAAATAAAAAATAAAACCTAAACCTAAAATAAAAAGAAAATAAATAAAATAAAATAAACTAAACCTAAACTAAAATAAATCAAACCTAAACCTAAAGTAAACTAAACCAAAACCTAAACCTAAACTAAATATAATAAAATAAGCTAAAAATAACCCTAAACCTAAACTAAAAAAATAAAATCTAAAAATAAACCAAAAATAAAAACCTAAAACCTAAGCCTAAAAACATAAAATAAAAAACTAAACCTAAACCTAAAAATAAATAATAAACCTAAACCAAAACATAAACCTAAAAAATAAACTAAAATAAAAAACCTAAAATAGAATAAATAAACCAAAAATAAATAAACTAAACTAAATAAAAATAAAAATAAACATAAATAATAATAAAATATAAAATAAACAAAAATAAATAAAATAAAACTTGTTGTGTTACTTGGTTGATGAAATCAAAAATAAGAAATGTTGAATCTTAATTTGTTCTCTATTAAAAAAAACAAAAACTAAGAACCCTAAACTAAAACCCAACCCTAAACCTGAAACCTAAACAATAAACACTAGACCCTAAACAAAAACCCTAAACCTAAACCCTAAACTCTAAACGCTAAACCCAAAACCTAAACCCTAAACTCTAATCCCAAAAAAAAACCCTAAACCTTAAACCCTAAACTAACCCTAAACCCTAAACCCTAAAAAGCTAAAAACCTAAACCTAAACTAAATAAAATCAAAAAAAAAAAAAAAATCTAAACCAAAATAAAATAAAATAAAATAAAAACATAAACTAAAACCTAAACCAAAACCTAAAATAAAATAAAATAATTAAAATAAAAACTAAACATAAAATAAAATAAATAAAATCCTAAACTAAACTAAAAAAATAGAAAAACATAAATAAAATGAAAACTAAACCTAAAATATAATAAAATTAATCTAAAATAAAATAAAATAAAAACTAAATAAAACCTAAACCTAAAAAATAAACTCAAAACACAACAAAAAAAATGAAATAAAAATAAAACATAAACCCTAAATTAAAAAAAAATTAAAATGCAAAATAAACAAATAAAATATACCTAAACCTAAACTAAAATAAACTAAGCTAAACTAAAAACCTAAACCTAAACCTACAATTAACTAAACTTTAACCTAAACTTAAACTAAATAAACTAAAATAAACTTAAAATTAATGTAAAATAAAAACCTAAAACCTAAACCTAAAAAAAAATATTGAAAACATAAACCTAAACCTAAAAAAAATATTAAACCCTAAACCTAAAAAAAATCAACTAAAAAATAAACCTAAACCTAAAAAATAGACTAAAATAAAAAACCTAAACTAAAATAAATAAACCTAAAAAAAATAAAGTAAACTATATAAAATAAAATAAACTAAACTCAATAAAAATAAACTAAATAAACCAAATAAATTAAAACCTACCAGTTTACTTAATTTTTTTTTTAAAACCCAAAATCGTAAACCCTAAACCCTAAACGCCAAAATTAATCCTAAACCTTAAACATTAAACCTACAACCTTAAGCCCTACACCTTAAACCCTAAAAAATCCTAAACCCAAAACTTAAAACCCAAAACCAAAACCCTAACCTAAACCCTAAACCCTAAATCTAAAACCCTAAACCCTAAACTATAAACTAACCTAAACTAAAACTAAACTTAAACCTAAACCCTAAACCTTAAAGTTTAAACCTAAACTTAAACTATATACTTAAAACTATAAACCTAAAAGTTTAAAGACTAAACCTAAACCTAAACTCTAAACTAAATCTAAAACCTTAAAACTAACCATAAACCCTAAATCTTCAACACTAAATCTTAAACCTAAAACTTATAACTTAAACTTAACCTAAAACCTAAAACCTAACCTAAACTAAACTCTAAATTAACTAAACCTTAAACCTAAAATATAAATACTAAACCCTAAACCTAAACTAAACTTAAACTAACTTAAACCTAAACTAAATCAAACCTAAAACTCTAAACTTTAAACTTAAACTCTAAACCTAAACCCTAAACTTAAAACTCTAAACCCTAAAGCCTAAGACTAAACCTTAAACCTAAACCCTAACCTAAACTCTAAACCCTAAAACCCTAAACCCTATAACCCTAAACCCTAAACCCTACACCCTAAATCCTAAAATCCTAAAAACTAAAACCTAAACTAAATAAAACCTAAAATAAAATATATAAAAAAACATAAACCTAAATAAAATAAAATAATAAAAATAAATAAGAACCTAAACTAAAACCTAAACCTAAACCTAAACCTAAAGCCTAAATAAAATAAAAACCTAAACTGCTAAAAAAATAACCTAAACCTACACTAAAAAAATAAAACCTAAAATAAACCAAAAAAAAAACCTAAAACCTAAGCCTAAAAGCATAAAATAAAAAACTAAACCTAAACCTAAAAATAAATAATAAACCTAAACCAAAACATAAACCTAAAAAATAAACTAAAATAAAAAAACCAAAACTAGAATAAATAAACCTAAAATAAATAAACTAAACTAAATAAAAATTAAAAATAAACATAAATAATAATAAAATATAAAATAAACTAAAATAAATAAAACTTGTGTTACTTAATTAAATCAAAAGAAGAAATGTTGTATCTTAATTTGTTCGTTAAAAAAAATAAAACCAACCAAGAACCCTAAACTAAAACCTCAACCCTAAACTTAAAACCAAAATAATAAACCCTAAATAAACACCAAAACCCCAAACCTAAACCCTAAAATCCTAAACCCTAAATGCTAAACCCAAAAAACCTAAACCCTAAACTAATCCCAAAAACCCTAAACCCTAAACCCTAAAAAAGCTAAAACCTAAACCTAAACTAAATAAAATAAATAAACCTAAACCAAAATAAAATAAAACATAAACTAAAAAACCTAAAACCAAAACCTAAAATAAATTAATTAAAATAAAAACTAAACATTAAATAAATTAAATAAAAACTTAAACTAAACTAAAAGTTAGAAAAACATAAATAAAATGAAAACTAAACCTAAAATATAATAAAATAAATCTAAAATTAAATAACATAAAAATGAAATAAAACCTAAACCAAAAAAAAATAAACTTAAAACAAAACCTAAAAAATAAATAAAACTAAAACCTAAACCCTAAATTAAAAAAATAAAATAAACCCAAAATAAACAAAATAAAATATACCTAAACCTTAACTAAAATAAACAAAACTAAATTAAAAAAATGTAAACCTAAACCTACAATAAACTAAACCTAAACCTAAACCTAAACTAAATAAACTAAAATAAACTAAAAATAAATGTAAAATAAAAACCTAAAACCTAAACCTAAAAAAAAATTGGAAAACTAAACCTAAACCTAAAAATAAAAATTAAAACCTAAACCTAAAAAATAAAATAAAAATAAAAATCAACTAAAAAATAAACCTAAACCTAAAAATAAATTAAAATAAAAAACTAAACTAAAATAAATAAACCTAAAAAATAAAGTAAACTAAATAAATATAAAAATAAACTAAAATAAAAAATATAAAATAAAATAAACTAATCTCAATAAAAATAAACTAAATAAACTAAATAAACTAAATAAATCGAAACCTACAGGTTGATTTAATTTTTTTAAAACCTAAACCATAAACCCTAAACCCTAAATGCTATAATTAACCCTAAACCCTAAACCTTAAACCCTCAAAAATCATAAACCCAAAACATAAAACCCGAAACCCAAAACCCAAAAGCCAAAACCTTAAACCTAAACCTAAACCCTAAACCCTAAACCCTAACCCTAACCCTAAACCCTAAACCCTAAACCCTAAACCCTAAACCCTAAACCCTAAAACCCTAAACCCTAAACTTTAAATTAACTCTAAACTTTAAACCCTAAAACCACTAAACCCTAAAGCCTAAACCATAAACCCTAAACTATAGACCTTAAAAACCCTAAACCTAAAAGCCTAAGCACTAAACCTAAACCCTAAATTCTATGCCCTAAACCCTAAAACCTAAACCCTAAACCTTAAAACTAATCCTAACCCCTAAACCTATAACCCTAAATCCTAAACCCTAAACTATAAAAACCATATAACCTTAACCCTAAACCCAAAACCCAAAACCAAAACCCTAAACCCGAAACCCTAAACTTTAACCCTAACCCTAAACCCTAAACCATAAATACTAAACCCTAAAACCCTAAACCCTAAACTCTAAACTAACCTTAAACCCTAAAACTAAATAAAATAAAAATTAAACATAAAATAAAAATAAATAAACTTAAAATAAAATAAAATAAAAACTAAATAAAAATTGAAACATCAAAAATAAACCAAAATGTAAAATGTAAAAATAAATAAAAAATAAAACTTAAACCCTAAATTTAAAAAAACATAAACTTAAAATAAAAATAAAATAAACAAAATAAAATAAACATAAACCTAAACTAAAATAAACTAAATTAAAATAAATAAAACCTAAACCAAGACCTAAAATAAATTAAACCTTAACCTAAACCTAAACTAAATAAAATAAAATAAACTAAAAATAAATCTAAACCTAAACTAAAAAATAATTCCTAAAAATAAACCTAAAATAAAAACATAAAGCCTAAAACCCAAAATAATTAAAAAAAACCTATACCTAAACCTAAATAAAAAACCTAAACCTAAAAAATAAACTAAAACAACCTAAAGAAAAATAAATATACCTATGACAAATAAACCAAACTAAATAAAAATAAAAATAATATAAATAAAAATAAAAAATAAAATCAACTAAAATAAATTAAAAATAAACTAAATAAACTTAAGAAACCTAAACCTAATATTTTACTTAATCTTTTCTTTTTAAAAAAACTGTAAACCCTAAACCCTAAACCCTAAACCATAAACCCCAAAACTAACCCTAAACTCTAAACCTTATACCTACAACCCTAAACCCTAAGCCCTATACCTAAAACCCTAAACCCTAAACCTTAAACCCAAACCCAAACCTTAAACACTAAACCCTAAACCCTAAAACCATAAACCCTAAACTCTAAACGAACCCTAAACCCAAAAGCCTAAATACTAAATCCTAAACCCTAAACCCTAAAATCGTAAAGCATTAAACCCTAAACCCTAAACCCTAAATCCTAAACCCTAAACCCTAATCACTAAACCCTGAAAATAAAATACAACCTAAAAATAAATTAAATAAAAAATATAAACCAAAATAAACTAAAAACCTAAACTAAAATCTAAAAAAGTAAAAAAAACAAAAATAAAATAATTAAAAACCTAAACTAAACTAAAAAATAAAATAAACTTAAGAATAAAAAAGCCTAAATAAAAATAAAAACTAAACATAAATTAAAAATAAATAAATCTAAGATAAAATATAATAAAATAAAAATTAAGTAAAAACCTAAACATCAAAAATATACCTAAAAGTAAAATGTAAAAATAAATAAAAAATAAAACCTAAACCCTTAACCTAAAATAAAAATAAAATAAAAAAATCAAATAAATCTAAACCTAAACTAAAATAAATAAAACCTAAACCTAAACCTAAAATAAACTAAACCTAAACCTAAACTAAATAAAATAAAATAAACTAAAAAAAACTTAAACCTAAACTAAAAAATAAAACTGAAAAATAAACCTAAAATAAAAACCTAAACCTAAAAAAAAAACTTAAACCTAAACTTAAAATTAAAAGTAAAATATAAAACTAAAAAATAAAATAAAAATAAAACTCAGCTAAAAAATAAACTTAAACCTAAAAAATAAACTAAAATAAATAAACCTAAAATAAATAAACTAAACTAAATAAAATAAACAATAAACATAAATAAAAAATAAAAAATAAAATAAACTAAAATAAATAAAAAATAAACTAAATAAACCTAAACCTACTTGTTTACTTAATTTTAAAAAAACCCCTAAACCCTAAACCATAAACCCTAAAAACCCTAAACACTAAAGCCTAAACACTAAACCTTAAAGCAAACTCTAAACCCGAAACCATAAACCCTAAAAACCAAAAAACCTAATCCTAAACTAAATGAAACCTAAAAAAAACCTAAACCTAAATAAGATAAAAACATAAAATAAAATAAAAACCTAAACTAATATTATACCTAAACCTAAACCAAAAAATAAAATCAAATAAAAAATAGATAATAAAATCTAAAATCAAGTTAAATAAATAAAAACCTAAATTAAACTAAAAAATAAAATAAACCTAAAACTAAAAAAACTTAAATAAAATAAAAACTAAACATAAAATAAAAATAAAATAAAACAAAATTAAATAAAAATAAGCTAAATATATTAAATAAACCTAAACCTATTAGTTCTAAAAAAATCTTAAATCTTAAATCTTAAACCGTAAACCCTAAACCTTAAACCCTAAACCCTAAACCTACAACCCTATACCCTAAACCCTACACCCTAAATAACCCTAAACCCTACACTATAAAAAACCTTAAAACCTAAACCCTATAGCCTAACCCAAAACCTTAAACCCTAAAAGCATAAACCCTAAAACTCTAAACCCTAATCCTTAAACCCTAAACCCTAAACCCTAAACCTTAAGCCTAAACCCTAAACCTTAAACCCCACACTCCAAACACTAATCCTAAAGTAACTAAATAAATTAAGAAATAAATAAAATAAACCTTAAAATAAACCTAAACTCTAAGAATGGTAACCTTGATGGTGAACATCACCCAACCAGCTCGCCTAGATCTAGGGTGAAGGCAGAGAAGATGGTTAACATAGTGGTGTTGGGGGATCTGGAGATGTTGGTGGATATGGAGGTGGTGGTCGGAGTAGTGGTGGTTATGAAGGGAGGAGCGAAGTTATAGCCATGATGGTTGCGGATGGAGAGATCAGTGATATGATGGTTGATCCTACTACTCGAGAGGTCGGGGTTGTTCAGATGGGAGATAAAGAAATTGAAAAATGGTTGATCCAATCTGCTTATGGAATCAGATCTTTAAGTTGGAGATGAGTTATCTAGGGTTTTAATTTTCTCTGCCATGCTCATTTTTGATCTATGTCATCGCTTGTGTCTTAGAGAACTTGGTGTGTTACTTGGTTGATGAAATCAAAAAGAAGAAATGTTAAATACGAATTTATTCTTTGTTAAAAAGAAACCAAAAATTTTTAACCCTAAACTAAAACCTGAACCATAAACCTAAAACCTAAACCCTAAATCCTAAACCCTAAAAATAAAAAAAATAAAAATAATAAAAAAACCCTAACCCTAAACCCTAAACCCTTAACCCTAACACTAACCCTAAACCCTAAACCCTAAACCCTAAATCAAAACCCTAAACCTAAAACCAAAACTCGAAACCCTAAACCCTAAACCCTAACAACCCTAAACCTTAAACCCCAAACCCTAAAACCCTAAAACCCTAAACCCTAAGCCATAAACCCTAAAACCTAAACCCTAAACCTTAAACCTTAAAACCTAAACCCTAAACCATAATCTTTAAACCCTAAATCTAAACCCTAAAGAGCTAAAAACATAAACCTAAACTAAATAAAACCTAAAAATAAAATAGATAAAAAAAACCTAAACCAAAATAAAATAAAAAAAATAAAATAAAATAACAGCTAACACATAAACTTAAACCTAAACCTAAACCTAATCCTAAAAGGAAAATAAAATAAAAAATGAAAACTAAACTAAAATAAAATAAATACAAACCTAAAGTAAACTAAAAAAAAAATAAAAACCCTAAACAAAATAAAAACTAAACTTAAAAAAAAATAATAAACCTAAAATAAAAATTATATAAAAACCTTAACATAAAAAATAAACCAAAAAATAAAAACCTAATCTTAAAATAAAAATTAAATAAACCTAAACCTAAACTAAAACAAACTAAACTAAAATAAATAAAATCTAAACCTAAACTAAAAATAAACTAAACCTAAACATAAACCTAAACTAAATAACATAAAATAAACTAAAAATGAACCTAAACCTAAACTAAAAAATAAAGCCTAACAATAAACTAAAATAAAAACTAAACCTAAAAAAAAATCAAATCAAAATCAAAACCAAACCTAAAAATAAAAAATAAAACCTAAACTTAAAAAATAAAATAAAAATATAACTAAACTAAAAAATAAACCTAAACCAAAACCTAAAAAATAAACTAAAATAAAAAACCTAAACTAAAATAAATAAACCTAAAATAAATACACTAAACTTAATAAAAACAAAAAATGAACATAAATAAAAATAAAAAATAAAATAAACTAAATTAGGAAAATAAACCTAATAATCTAAATAAACCTAAACCTACCGATTACTTAATATTAAAAAAATACTAAACCCTAAATCCTAAGC
Source organism: Cymbidium sinense (assembly GCA_021442155.1). Lineage (NCBI taxonomy): Eukaryota > Viridiplantae > Streptophyta > Magnoliopsida > Asparagales > Orchidaceae > Cymbidium > Cymbidium sinense. The sequence continues at coordinate 64,452,792 of CM038214.1, read as the reverse complement.
TACCCTAAACCCTAAGCCCTAAACCCTAAAACCCTAAACTATAAAGCCTAAATACTAAACCCTAAACCCTAAACCTTAAACCTATCCGTAAACCCTAAACCCTAAACCCTAAAACTTTAAACCCTAAAATGTTAAACCCTAAGCCTAAACCCTAAAAACATGAAAACCTAAACCTAAACTAAATAAAACCTAAAAATAAAAAATATAAAAAAATCTAAACTTAAATATAATAATAAAATAAAATACAAACCCAAACTAAAACTAAAATGTAAACCTAAACCTAAAAATAAAATAAAATAAACTAATCAAAATAAATTAAAATAAAATAAATAAAAACCTAAACTAAACTAAATAAAATAAAATAAACCTAAGAATTAAAAACCTAAATAAAAATAATTGAACGTAAAATAAAAATAAAATAAACCTAAAATAAAATAAAATAAAAACTAAATAAAAAACTTAAACCTAAAAAATAAACCTAAAAATAAAACCTAAAAATAAAAAAGAATAAAACCTAAACATTAAACTATAAAAAAACCTAAACAAAAAATAAAAAAATAAAATAAAATAAACCTATTTTAAAGTAAAAATAAACCTAAACTGAAAAATAAAACCTAAAAACAAACCTATAATAAAAACCTAAAACTAAAACTAGAACTAAACAAATAAAATAAAACCTAAACCTAAACCTAAAATTAAAATTAAAACCTAAACCTAAAAAATAAAAATAAAAAACTCAATAAAAAAATAAACCTTAATCTAAACTTAAACCTAAAAAAGAAACTAAAATAAAACTTAAACAAAAATTAAAAAACCTAAAATAAATAAATTAAACTAAATAAAAATAAAAAATTAACCTAAATAAAAATAAAAAATAAAGTAAACAAAAATAAATAAAAAATAAACTAAATATACTGAATAAACCTAAACCTACCGATTAACTTAATTTTTTTTTTAAAAAAAACCTTAAACCCTAAATCCTAAACCCTAAACCTTAAACCCCAAACCCAAAACCCTAAAAAACTCTAAACCCGAAACCCTAACCTTAAACCCTAAAAACCTAAACCCTAAGCTCTAAACCCTAAACCCTAACTCTAAACCCAAAACCCCAAACCCTAAACCTAAACCTAAAGTAACTAAATAAAATTAAAAAATAAACCTAAACTAAATAAACCTAAACATAAACCCTAAGAATGGCCAAAACCTTGACAGCAAAAACATCACCATCAACCAGGCTCACTCTATATTTGGTAGTGGAGGCAATGGCAGAGGTGGCGGTAATCGTAGTGGTGGTGGGGGATTTGGAGGTGCTGGTGGATATGGAGGTGGTGGATGGAGCAGTGGTGGTTACGGAAGTGGGAAGAGCGACGAAGGTTACAACCGTGGTGGTGGTAGAGGGAAAGATCGAGGATATAATGATGGATCCCGCTACTCGAGAGGTTGGGGTGGTTCTGATGGGAACTGGAAAAAATGAAGAATGGCCGATCTGATCTACTAATGGAATTTTATCTTTATAATAGAGACAGTTCTAGTTTTCTAGGGTTTTTGATTTGCTCTATGCGTGCTTATTTTTTATCTATGTCATCGCTTGTGCCTTTGAGAACTTAGTGTGTTACTTGGTTTATGAAATTAAAAAGAAGAAATGTTGAAACTAAATTTATTCTTAAAAAACTACAAACCCTAAAAATAAAATAAAATAAAATAAAACCCTAACCCTAAAATAAAAACCCTAACATTAACCCTAAACCCTAAACCCTAAACCCTAAACACTAAACCTGAACCCTAAACCTTAAACCTAAATCTTAAATGATAAACATTAAACCCTAAAAACCCTAAATCGTAGACCCTAAGCCCTTAACCATAAAACCCTAAACCGTAAACCCTAAACCGTAAAACCTAGACCCTAAACCCTAAAATAAAAAAACTAAGCCTAAACTAAATAAAACTATAAAAAAACATAAACTAAAATAAAATAAATAAATAAAAAAAAAAAAAAATATAAACTAAAATCGAAACATAAAGCTAAATCTAAAAAGAAAATAAAATAAAAAATAAAATAAATAAAAACCTAAACTAAATTAAAAAAATAAAAAACCTAAATAAAATAAAAAGTAAAACTAAAATAAAAATAAATTAAACATAAAATAAAATAAAATAAAAACATAAACCTAAAAAATAAACCTAACAATAAAACTTATAAATAAATAAAAATAAACCTAAACCATAAACTAAAAAAAAACTTAAACCTAAAATAAAAATAAAATAAACAAATTAAAAAACATAAAGCTAAAGTAAAATAAATTGAACTAAAATAAATAAAACCTAAACCAAAATTTAAAAAATTAAATAAACTAAAAGTAAACCTAAATTGAAACTAAAAAAATTAAACCTAAAATAAATCAAAAGTAAAAACCTAAAACCTAAATAAAAAAACTAAACTAAATAAAAAACTAAACTAAATAAAAACCTAAAATAAAAATAAACTAAAATAAAAAAACTAAACTAAAATAAAAAATAAACCTAAATAAAAATAAAATATAAACTAAATATACTAAATAAACATAAACCTATAAGTTTACTTAATTTAAAAAAAGACCCTTAAACCTTAAATCATAAACCGTAAACTGTAAACCCCAAACCCAAAACCCAAAACCTACAACCCTAAACCCTAAACCCTAAAAAACCCTTTATGCTAAACCCTAAACCCTAACCCTAAATAATAAAACCCTAAAACCTAAGCCCTAAATCAGAACCCTAACCCTAAACCCTAAACCCAAAACCCCAAACCCTAAACATAAACCTAAAGTAACTAAATAAATTAAAAAATAAACTTAAACCTTATAAACTTAAACCTAAACCTTAAGAATGGAAAAAACCTTGACTGCAAGAACATCACCATCAAACAGGCTCAGTCTAGATCTGGCATTGGAGGCAAAGGAAAAGGTGGCAATTATCGCAATGGTGGTGGGGGATCTAGAGGTGCTAGCGGATATGGAGGTGGTGGTCGGAGCAGGGATGGTTATGAAAGCAGGAGGAGCAACGGAGGTTACAACTGTGGTAGTGGTAGAGGGAGAGATTGGGGATATGATGGTGGATTCTGCTACTTGAGAGGTTGAGATGGTTTTGATGGGAACTGGAGAAACTAAAGAACAACTGATCTGATCTGCTTCTTATGGAGCTGTGTCTTTACAATAGAGAATTTTCTAGTTATCTAGGCTGTTTGATTTGTTCTATGCGTGCTCATTTTTTGTCTATGTCGTCACTTGTGTCTTAGAGAACAAAGTGTGTTATTTAGTTGATGAAATGAAAAAGAAGAAATGTTGAAAATGAATTTATTCTCTATTAAAAAAACCTTAAACCCTAAATCCTAAACCAAAACTTTAACCCTAAACCTAAAACTTAAACCCTAAACACTAGAAACTAAAAATAAAAAAATAAAAAAACCCTAACCCAAAACCCAAAACCCTAACACAAACCCTAAACCCTAAACCTGAACCCTGAACCTGATCCGTAAATCTAAATCCTAAACCCTAAACCCTAAACATTAAACCTGAAACCCTAAACTAACCCTAAACTCTAAACTAAAAATAAAATAAAAATAAAACATAAAAATAAATAAAAAAATAAAACCAAAACCCTAAACTAAAAAAAACCTAAACCTAAAATAATAATAAAATATACAAAATAAAATAAACTAAACCTAAAATAAAATAAACTAATCTAATATAAATAAAACCTAAACCTAAACCTAAAGTAAACTAAACCTCAACCTAAACCTAAACTAAATAAAATAAAATAAACTCAAAATAAACCTAAACCTAAACTAAAAGATAAAACCTATAAATAAAGATAATATAAAAACCTAAAATATAAACTTAAAAAAATAAATAAAAACCTGAACCTAAAAATCAAAAATAAAACCTAAACCAAAAAAATAAAATAAAATAAAACTCAACTAAATAATAAACTTAAACCTAAAACTAAACCTAAAAAATAAACTAAAATTATTGAACTAAAATAGAATAAATAAACCTAAAATAAATAAACTAAACTAAATAAAAATAAAAATAAACATAAATAACCATAAAAAAATAAAATAAACTAAAATTAATAAAAAAATAAACTAAGTAAACCTAAACCTACCGGTTTATTTAATTTAAAAAAAAACCTAAACCCTAAACCCTAAAAACCCCTAAACCCTAAAGCCTAAACACTAAACCCTAACCCTAAACCCTAAGCACTGAAACCCTAAACAATAAACCCTAAACCTTAAACCCTAAACCCTAAAAACTTAAATCCGTAAACCTAAACTAAATAAAACTTAAAAATAAATATATAAATAAACATAAACCTAAATAAAATAAAAATTAAAATAAACTAAAACCCTAAACTAAAACATAAACCTAAAAATAAAAGTAAATAAAATAATAGAAATAAACTAAAATAAAATAAATAAAACCCTAAACTAAACTAAAAAAATAAAATAAACATAATAATAAAAAACTTAAGTAAAATAAGAACTAAACATAAAATAAAATAAAATAAACCAAAAATAAACCTAAAATAAAATAAAATAAAAACTAAATAAAAACATAAACATAATAAAATAAAAAATAAAACTTAAACCCTAAACTAAAGAAAAAAAAACTTAAACCTAAAATAAAAATAAAATAAACAAAATAAAATAAACCTAAACATAAACTAAAATAAACTAAACTAGAATAAATAAAACCTGAACCCAAACCTAAAGTAAACTAAACCTAAACCTAAACCTAAACTAAATAAAATAAAATAAACTAAAAATAAACCTAAACCAAAACTAAAAAAATAAAACCTAAAATGAACCTAAAATAAAAACATAAAACTTAAACATAAATAAAATAAAATAAAAACCTAAACCTAAACCTAAAAATAAAAACTAAAACCTAAACTTAAAAAATAAAATAAAAATAAAACACAACTAAAAAAATAATCCTAAACCTAAACCTAAACCTAAAAAATAAACTAAAATTAAAAAAACTAAACTAAAATAGATAAACAAAAGTAAATATAAATAAATAAATAAACATAAGTAAAATAGAAAATAAAATAAACTAATAAATAAACTAATTGAACTTAAACCATTTTACTTAATTAGAAAACCCTAACCCTAAGCTAAGCTTAAACCCTAAACCTTAAACCCTAAAAGCCCTAGACCCTAAAGCCTAAGCACTAAACCTTAAACCTTAAACCCTAAACACTAATGCTAAACTCTAAACCCTAAAACCCTAAACCCAAAAACCCTAAACCCTAAACCCTAAATCCTAAAAACCTAAAAAACCAAACCTAAACTAAATAAAACCTAAAAATAAAATACATAAAAAAACATAAACCTCAATAAAATAAATAATAAAATAAATAATAACCTAAACTAAAACCTAAACCTAAAGCTAAAAATAAAATAAAATAAAATAAATAAAAACCTAAACTAAATTAAAAAAATAAAATAAACCTTAAAATATAAAACCTAAATAAAATAAAAACTAAACGTAAACTAAAAAGAAAATAAACCTAAAATAAACTATAATAAACCTATAATAAAATAAAATAAAACCTAAATAAAAACCTAAACCTAAAAAATAAATAAAAAATAATGCCAAAATTGTAAACAAAGAATAACCAAATCTTAAAATAAAAATAAAATAATATAAACATAAACCTAAACCAAACTAAAATAAATAAAACTTAAACGAAAACCTAAACTAAATAAAATAAAGTAGATTAAAAATAAACCTAAAGTTGAACTGAAAAATAAAACCTAAAAATAAACCTAAAATAAAAACCTAAAACCTAAACCTAAAAAAATAAAATAAAAACCTAAACCAAAACCTAAAAATAAAAAATAAAACCTAAACCTAAATAATAAAATAAAAATAAAACTTAACTTAAAAAATAAACTAAAATAAAAATCCTATACTAAAATAAATAAATCAAAAATATATAAATTAAAGTAAATATAAATAAAAAATAAACATAAATAAAAATAAAAATAAAATAATCTAAAATAAATAAAAACTAAACTAAATAATCCTAAACTTATAAGTTTACTTAATTTGAAAAAAAAAACCCTAAGCCTAAACTCTAAACCCTAAATGCTACAATTAACCCTAAACACTAAACCTTAAACCTAAAACCCTAAACCATAAACCTTAAACCCTAAAAAAATCCTAAACTATAAACCCAAAACCCAAAACCCAAAACCCAAAACCAAAAACCCTAAACCCTAAACCCTAAACACTAAACTCTAACCTAAACCCTAAACCCTAAACCTTAAACTAAACCTAAAACTAAACCCTAAACTATAACTAACTTAAACTAAGCTAAACTTTACATCCTAAAACCCTAAACCTTAAAGCCTAAACTCTAAATTAAACCATACTAAAACCTAAATCAAAAGCCTAATCCCTAACCTAATGAAATTTCTAAACCCTAAACCTTAAAACTAACCCTAAACACTAAACCTTTAACCTTAAATCCTAAACCCTGAACCCTAAAAACTGTATAACCTTAACCCTAAACCCAAAACTCAAAACCCAAAACCTGAAACCCTAAACACGAAACCCTAAACGTTAACCCTAACTCTAAACTCTAAACCATAAATACTAAACCCAAAAATCCTAAACCCTAAACCCTAAACTAACCCTTGACCCTAAACCTTAAACCCAAAACCATAAATCCCCTAAACCATAAAGCCTAAACTCTAAACCCTAAACCCTAAACCCTAAAAACCTTAAACCCTAACCCTAAACTCTAAACCATAAAACCCTAAACCCTAAAACCCTAAACCGTAAACCCTAAACCCTAAATCCTAAAAACTTAAAAATAAAATATATATTAAAAAACATAAACCTAAATAAAATAAAATAATAAAAATAAATAAGAACATAAATTAAAACCTAAACCAAAAGCTAAAAATAAAATAAAATAAACTAAAATAAAATAAATAAAAACTTAAACTAAATTAATAAATAAAACAAGCATAAATAAAATAAAAACTAAACGTAAAATAAAAATAAAATAAACCTATAATAAACATATAATAAAATAAAATAATACCTAAATAAAAACTTAAAACATAAAAAATAAATAAAAAAATAATGAAACCATAAATAAAAAACAAAACCTAAAATAAAATAAAATAAAATAAAATAATCCTAAACCTAAACTAAACTAAAATAAATAAAACCTAATCCTAAACCTAAAGTAAATAAACCTAAAATAAAAACCTAAAATAAAAACCAAAAAAAATAAAATAGAAACCTAAACCAAAACCTAAAAATAAAAAATAAAACCTAAACCTAAATAATAAAATAAAAATAAAACTTAAATAAAAATAAACCTAAACCAAAAAAATAAACTAAATGAAAAAACCTATACTAAAATAAATAAACCAAAATATATAAACTAAAGTAAATATAAATAAAAAATAAACATAAATAAAAATAAAAATAAAATAATCTAAAATAAATAAAACTAAACTAAATAAACTAAATAAGCTAAATAAACCTAAACCTACAAGTTTACTTAATTTTAAAAAAAAACCCCTAACCCTAAACTAAGCCAATACCCTAAACCCTAAACCTATACTCTAAACTATAAAAACCCTAAACACTAAACCCTAAACACAAAACCCTAACCCAAAACCCTAGACCCTAAAAACTCTAAACCCTAAAGCCAAAACACTAAACCCTAAACTCTAAACCCTAAACCTAACCCTAAACCCTAAACCCTAAATCCTTAAACCCTAAAACCCTAAACCCTAAACCCTAAACCCTAAAAACCTAAAAACCTAAAAACCTAAACCTAAACTAAATAAAACATAAATAAAATATACATATAAAAACCTAACCCTAAATTACAGAAAAGATAAAATAAAATAAAAATGTAAACTAAAACCTAAACCTAAACTTGAAAATAAAATAAAATAAAATAATAAAAATAAACTAAAATAATTAATATCCTAAACTAAACTAAAAAAAAAATAAACCTAAGAACAAAAAAGCTATATAAAATAAAAACCAAATGTAAAATAAAAATAAACTAAACCTTAAATAAACCTAAAATAAAATAAAATTCAAACTAAATAAAAACCTAAACCTAAAAGAATAAACCTAAAAATAAATAAAAAATAAAACCTAAACCTAAAATAAAAAGAAAATAAATAAAATAAAATAAACTAAACCTAAACTAAAATAAATCAAACCTAAACCTAAACCTAAAGTAAACTAAACTAAAACCTAAACCTAAACTAAATATAATAAAATAAGCTAAACAAAACCCTAAACCTAAACTAAAAAATAAAACCTAAAAATAAACCAAAAATAAAAACCTAAAACATAAGCCTAAAAACATAAAATAAAAAACTAAACCTAAACCTAAAAATAAATAATAAACCTAAACCAAAACATAAACCTAAAAAATAAAGTAAAATGAAAAACCTAAAATAGAATAAATAAACCAAAAATAAATAAACTAAACTAAATAAAAATAAAAATAAACATAAATAATAATAAAATATAAAATAAACAAAAATAAATAAAATAAAACTTGTTGTGTTATTTGGTTGATGAAATCAAAAATAAGAAATGTTGAATCTTAATTTGTTCACTATTAAAAAAAACCAAAAACTAAGAACCCTAAACTAAAACCTGAACCCTAAACCTAAAACCTAAACAATAAACCCTAGACCCTAAACACCAAAAACCCTAAATCCTAAACCCTAAACTCTAAACGCTAAACCTGAAAACCTAAACCCTAAACTCTAATCCCAAAAAAAAAACCCTAAACCTTAAACCTTGTACTAACCCTAAACCCTAAACCCTAAAAAGCTAAAAACCTAAACCTAAACTAAATAAAATCAAAAAATAAATAAAAAAATCTTAAACCAAAATAAAATAGAATAAAATAAAAACATAAACTAAAACCTAAACCAAAACCTAAAATAAAATAAAATAATTAAAATAAAAACTAAACATAAAATAAAATAAATAAAATCCTAAACTAAACTAAAAAAAATAGAAAAACATAAGTAAAATGAAAACTAAACCTAAAATATAATAAAATTAATCTAAAATAAAATATAATAAAAACTAAATAAAAACCTAAACCTAAAAAATAAACTCAAAAACACAACATAAAATGAAATAAAAAATAAAACATAAACCCTAAATTAAAAAAATTAAAATGCAAAATAAACAAACTAAAATATACCTAAACCTAAACTAAAATAAACTAAGCTAAACTTGAAAAACCTAAACCTAAACCTACAATTAACTAAACTTTAACCTAAACCTAAACTAAATAAACTAAAATAAACTTAAAATAAATGTAAAATAAAAACCTAAAACCTAAACCTAAAAAAAAATATTGAAAACATAAACCTAAACCTAAAAAAAATATTAAACCCTAAACCTAAAAAAAAACTCAACTAAAAAATAAACCTAAACCTAAAAAATAAACTAAAATAAAAAACCTAAACTAAAATAAATAAACCTAAAAAAATAAAGTAAACTATATAAAATAAAATAAACTAAACTCAATAAAAATAAACTAAATAAAAAAATAATATAATAATCAAATCAAACCCTAAACTAAAATTAATCCTAAACCTTAAACATTAAACCTACAACCTTAAGCCCTACACCTTAAACCCTAAAAAATCCTAAACCCAAAACTTAAAACCCAAAACCCTAAACCCTAACCCTAAACCCTAAACCCTAAATCGTAAAACCCTAAACCCTAAACTATAAACTAACCCTAAACCAAAAACCCTAAACTTTAAACCTAAATAAACCTAAAGTTTAAACTAAACCCTAAACCATATAACTAAAACTATAAACCTAAAAGTCAAGACTAAACCTTAAACCTAAACCCTAATTCTAAACCCAACCAAAAACCTTAAAACTAACCATAAACCCTAAACCTTCAACACTAAATCTTAAACCCTAAAGCCTTATAACCTTAAACTTAACCCAAAACCCAAAACCCTAAAACCTAAACTCGAAACCCTAAATGTTGACCCTAACCCTAAACCCTAAAACATAAATACTAAACCCTAAAACCCTAAACCTTAAACTCTAAACTAACCCTAAACCCTAAACCCTAAACTCTAATCCCAAAAACCCCTAAACCTTAAAGCCTAAACTCTAAACCCTAAACCTTAAACTTAAACCCTAAAACCCCTAAACCCTAAAGCCTAAGCACTAAACCTTAAACCTTAAACCCTAAACCCTAATCCTAAACTCTAAACCCTAAAACCCTAAACCCTAAAACCCTAAACCCTAAACCCTACACCCTAAATCCTAAAAACCTAAAATTAAAACCTAAACTAAATAAAACCTTAAAATAAAATATATAAAAAAACATAAACCTAAATAAAATAAAATAATAAAAATAAATAAGGACCTAAACTAAAACCTAAACCTAAACCTAAACCTAAAGCTTAAATAAAATAAAAACCTAAACTGCTAAAAATAAACCTAAACCTACACTAAAAAATAAAACCTAAAAATAAACCAAAAATAAAAACCTAAAACCTAAGCCTAAAAGCATAAAATAAAAAACTAAACTTAAACCTAAAAATAAATAATAAACCTAAACGAAAACATAAACCTAAAAAATAAACTAAAATAAAAAAACCAAGACTAGAATAAAAAAACCTAAAATAAATAAGCTAAACTAAATAAAAATTAAAAATAAACATAAATAATAATAAAATATAAAATAAACTAAAATAAATAAAATAAAACTTGGTGTGTTACTTGGTTAATTAAATCAAAAGAAGAAATGTTGTATCTTAATTTGTTCTCTGTTAAAAAAAATAAAAAACCAAGAACCCTAAACTAAAACCTGAACCCTAAACTTAAAACCAAAATAATAAACCCTAAATCCTAAACACCAAAAACCCTAAATCCTAAACCCTAAAATCCTAAACCCTAAATGCTAAACCCAAAAACCTAAACCCTAAACTCTAATCCCAAAAAAACCCTAAACCCTAAACCCTAAAAAGCTAAAAACCTAAACCTAAACTAAATAAAATAAATAAACCTAAACCAAAATAAAATAAAAACATAAACTAAAACCTAAACCAAAACCTAAAATAAAATAAATTAATTAAAATAAAAACTAAACATTAAATAAATTAAATAAAAACTTAAACTAAACTAAAAGTTAGAAAAACATAAATAAAATGAAAACTAAACCTAAAATATAATAAAATAAATCTAAAATTAAATAACATAAAATGAAATAAAAACCTAAACCAAAAAAATAAACTTAAAAACAAAACCTAAAAATAAATAAAAACTAAAACCTAAACCCTAAATTAAAAAATAAAATAAACCCAAAATAAACAAAATAAAATATACCTAAACCTTAACTAAAATAAACAAAACTAAATTTAAAAAATGTAAACCTAAACCTATAATAAACTAAACCTAAACCTAAACCTAAACTAAATAAACTAAAATAAACTAAAAATAAATGTAAAATAAAAACTTAAAACCTAATCCTAAAAAAGAAATTGGAAACCTAAACCTAAACCTAAAAATAAAAATTAAAACCTAAACCTAAAAAATAAAATAAAATTAAAAATCATCTAAAAAATAAACCTAAACCTAAAAATAAATTAAAATAAATAAACCAAACTAAAATAAATAAACCTAAAAAAATAAAGTAAACTAAATAAAAATAAAAATAAACTAAAATAAAAATATATAAAATAAAATAAACTAATCTCAATAAAAATAAACTAAATAAACTAAATAAACTAAATAAACTGAACTCTGTTGATTTAAAAGAAAACCTAAACCATAAACCCTAAACCCTAAATGCTATAATTAACCCTAAACCCTAAACCTTAAACCTCAAAATCATAAACCCAAACATAAACCAAACCCAAAACCCAAAAAAGCTAAACCTAAACCTAAACAAACCTAAACCCTAAACTAACCCAACCCTAAACCTAAACCTAAACCCTAAACCCTAAACCCTAAACCCTAAAACCCTAAACCCTAAACTTTAAATTAACTCTAAACTTTAAACCCTAAAACCACTAAACCCTAAAGCCTAAACCATAAACCCTAAACTATAGACTTAAAACCTTAAACCTGAAGACTAAACTAAACTAAATTCATGCTCTAAACCTGAGCTAAACCCTAAACTTAAAACTAATCTCCCCTAAACCTATAACCCTAAATCCTAAACCTAAACTATAAAACTATAACCTAACCCTAAACCTAAAACCTAAAATAAAACCCTAAACCCGAAACCCTGAACTTTAACCCTAACCCTAAACCCTAAACCATAAATACTAAACCATAAAACTCGAAACCCTAAACTAACCCTAAACCCTAAAACTAAATAAAATAAAAATTAAACATAAAATAAAAATAAATAAACCTAAAATAAAATAGAATAAAAATTAAATAGAAACTGAAACATCAAAAATAAACCAAAACATAAAATGTAAAAATAAATAAAAAATAAAACTTAAACCCTAAATTAAAAAAAACATAAACTTAAAATAAAAATAAAATAAACAAAATAAAATAAACATAAACCTAAACTAAAATAAACTAAACTAAAATAAATAAAACCTAAACCAAGACCTAAAATAAACTAAACCTTAACCTAAAACTAAATTAAATAAAATAAAATAAACTAAAAATAAATCTAAACCTAAACTAAAAAATAATTCCTAAAAATAAACCTAAAATTAAAAAATAAAAAAAACCTAAACCTAAACCTAAAAAAAAACCTAAACCTAAAAAATAAACTAAAAAAACCTAAAGAAAAATAAATATACCTAAAACAAATAAACCAAACTAAATAAAATAAAAAAAAAACTAAATAAAAATATAAAATAAAATCAACTAAAATAAATTAAAAATAAACTAAATAAACTAAAGAAACCTAAACCTAATATTTTTAATCTTAATCTTTTAAAAATCAGAACCCTAAACCCTAAACCCTAAACCATAAACCCCAAAACTAACCCTAAACTCTAAACCTTATACCTACAACCCTAAACCCTAAGCCCTATACCTAAAACCCTAAACCCTAAACCTTAAACCCAAACCCTAAACACTAAACCCTAAACCCTAAAACCATAAACCCTAAACTCTAAACGAACCCTAAACCCAAAAGCCTAAATACTAAATCCTAAACCCTAAACCCTAAAATCGTAAAGCATTAAACCATAAACCCTAAACCCTAAAACCTAAACCCTAAACCCTAATCACTAAAACCTGAAAACATAAACTTGAGCTAAATAAAACCTAAAAATAAATTAAATAAAAAACATTAACCTAAAAAAATAAAAACCTAAACTAAAATCTAAAAAAGTAAAAAAAACAAAAATAAAATAATTAAAAACCTAAACTAAACTAAAAAATAAAATAAACTTAAGAATAAAAGCCTAAAAAATAAAAAAACTAAACATAAAATAAAAGTAAATAAACCTAAGATAAAATATAATAAAATAAAAATTAAGTAAAAACCTAAACCTCAAAATATACCTAAAAGTAAAATGTAAAAATAAATAAAAAATAAAACCTAAACCCTAAACCTAAAATAAAAATAAAATAAAAAAATCAAATAAATCTAAACCTAAACTAAAATAAATAAAACCTAAACCTAAACCTAAAATAAACTAAACCTAAACCTAAACTAAATAAAATAAAATAAACTAAAAAAAACTAAAACCTAAACTAAAAAATAAAACTAAAAATAAACCTAAAATAAAAACCTAAAACCTAAACCTAAAAAAAACTTAAACCTAAACTTAAAATTAAAAAGTAAAATATAAAACTAAAAAATAAAATAAAAATAAAACTCAACTAATAAATAAACTTAAACCTAAAAAATAAACTAAAATAATAAACCTAAACTAAAATAAATAAACCTAAAATAAATAAACTAAACTAAATAAAAATAAACAATAAACATAAATAAAAATAAAAATAAAATAAACTAAAATAAATAAAAAATAAACTAAATAAACCTAAACCTACTTGTTTACTTAATTTAAAAAAAACCCTAAACCCTAAACCATAAACCCTAAAAACCCTAAACACTAAAGCCTAAACACTAAACCTTAAAACAAACTCTAAACCCAAAACCATAAACCCTAAAAACCAAAAAACCTTAACCTAAACTAAATTAAACCTAAAAAAACCTAAACCTAAATAAGATAAAACATAAAATAAAATAAAACCTAAACTAATATTATACCTAAACCTAAACCAAAAAAATAAAATCAAATAAAAAATAGATAGTAAAATCTAAAATCAAGTTAAATAAATAAAAACCTGAATTAAACTAAAAAATAAAATAAACCTAAAACTAAAAAAACTTAAATAAAATAAAAACTAAACATAAAATAAAAATAAAATAAAACTAAATTAAATAAAAATAAGCTAAATATATTAAATAAACCTAAACCTATTAGTTCTAAAAAAATCTTAAATCTTAAATCTTAAACCGTAAACCCTAAACCCTAAACCTACAACCCTATACCCTAAACCCTACACCCTAAATAACCCTAAACCCTACACTATAAAAAACCTTAAAACCTAAACCCTATAGCCTAACCCAAAACCTTAAACCCTAAAAGCATAAACCCTAAAACTCTAAACCCTAATCCTTAAACCCTAAACCCTAAACCCTAAACTTTAAGCCTAAACCCTAAACCTTAAACCCCACACTCCAAACACTAATCCTAAACCTAAAGTAACTAAATAAATTAAGAAATAAATAAAATAAACCTTAAAATAAACCTAAACTCTAAGAATGGGAACCGATGGCGTGAACATCACCACAACCAGCCTGACTAGATCTCTGGAGGCGAAGGCAGAGACGATGGTTAACATAGTAGTGTTGGGGGATCTGGAGATGTTGGTGGATATGGAGGTGGTGGTCGGAGTAGTGGTGGTTATGAAGGCGGGAGGAGCAGCGCAGGTTATAGCCATGATGGTTGCGGATGGAGAGATCAGTGATATGATGGTTGATCCTACTACTCGAGAGGTCGGGGTTGTTCAGATGGGAGATAAAGAAATTGAAAAATGGTTGATCCAATCTGCTACTTATGGAACTGTATCTTTAAGTTGGAGATGATTTTAGTTATCTAGGGTTTTTAATTTTCTCTACCATGCTCATTTTTTATCTATGTTATCGCTTGTGTCTTAGAGAACTTGGTGTGTTACTTGGTTGATGAAATCAAAAAGAAGAAATGTTAAATATAAATTTATTCTTTGTTAAAAAGAAACTAAAAATTTTTAACCCTAAACTAAAACCTGAACCATAAACCTAAAACCTAAACCCTAAATCCTAAACCCTAAAAATAAAAAAAATAAAAATAATAAAAAGAAACCCTAACCCTAAACCCTAAACCCTAAACCCTTAACCCTAACACTAACCCTAAACCCTAAACCTTAAACCCTAAATCAAAACCCTAAACCTAAAACCAAAACTCGAAACCCTAAACCCTAAACCCTAACAACCCTAAACCTTAAACCCCAAACCCTAAAACCCTAAAACCCTAAACCCTAAACCCTAAGCCATAAACCCTAAAACCTAAACCCTAAACCTTAAACCTTAAAACCTAAACCCTAAACCATAATCTTTAAACCCTAAATCTAAACCCTAAAGAGCTAAAAACGTAAACCTAAACTAAATAAAACCTAAAAATAAAATAGATAAAAAAACCTAAACCAAAATAAAATAAAAAAATAAAATAAAATAAAAGCTAACACATAAACTTAAACCTAAACCTAAACCTAATCCTAAAAGGAAAATAAAATAAAAAATGAAAACTAAACTAAAATAAAATAAATACAAACCTAAAGTAAACTAAAAAAAAATAAAAACCCTAAACAAAATAAAAACTAAACTTAATAAAAAATAATAAACCTAAAATAAAATAAAATAAAAATTATATAAAAACCTTAACATAAAAAATAAACCAAAAAATAAAAACCTAATCTTAAAATAAAAATTAAATAAACCTAAACCTAAACTAAAACAAACTAAACTAAAATAAATAAAATCTAAACCTAAACTAAAAATAAACTAAACCTAAACATAAACCTAAACTAAATAACATAAAATAAACTAAAAATGAACCTAAACCTAAACTAAAAAATAAAGCCTAACAATAAACTAAAATAAAAAACTAAACCTAAAAAAATCAAATCAAAATCAAAAACTAAACCTAAAAATAAAAAATAAAACCTAAACTTAAAAAATAAAATAAAAATATAACTAAACTAAAAAATAAACCTAAACCAAAACCTAAAAAATAAACTAAAATAAAAAACCTAAACTAAAATAAATAAACCTAAAATAAATGCACTAAACTTAATAAAAATAAAAAATGAACATAAATAAAAATAAAAAATAAAATAAACTAAATTAGTTAGAAAAATAAACTGAATAATCTAAATAAACCTAAACCTACCGATTTACTTAATATTAAAAAAAATACTAAACCCTAAATCCTAAGCTACCCCTAAACCCTAAGCCCTAAACCCTAAAAACCCTAAACTATAAAGCCTAAATACTAAACCCTAAACCCTAAACCTTAAACCTATCCGTAAACCCTAAACCCTAAACCCTAAAACTTTAAACCCTAAAATGTTAAACCCTAAGCCTAAACCCTAAAAACATGAAAACCTAAACCTAAACTAAATAAAACCTAAAAATAAAAAATATAAAAAATCTAAACTTAAATATAATAATAAAATAAAATACAAACCCAAACTAAAACTAAAATGTAAACCTAAACCTAAAAATAAAATAAAATAAACTAATCAAAATAAATTAAAATAAATAAAAAAACCTAAACTAAACTAAATAAAATAAAATAAACCTAAGAATTAAAAACCTAAATAAAAATAATTGAACGTAAAATAAAAATAAAATAAACCTAAAATAAAATAAAATAAAAACTAAATAAAAACTTAAACCTAAAAAATAAACCTAAAAATAAAACTTAAAATAAATAAAAAATAAAACCTAAACTTTAAACTAAAAAAAACCCTAAACAAAAAAAAAAATAAAATAAAATAAACCTATTTTAAAGTAAAAATAAACCTAAACTGAAAAATAAAACCTAAAAACAAACCTATAATAAAAACCTAAAACTAAAACTAGAACTAAACAAATAAAATAAAAACCTAAACCTAAACCTAAAAATTAAAATTAAAACCTAAACCTAAAAAATAAAAATAAAAAACTCAATAAAAAAATAAACCTTAATCTAAACTTAAACCTAAAAAAGAAACTAAAATAAAACTTAAACAAAAATTAAAAAACCTAAAATAAATAAATTAAACTAATAAAAATAAAAAATTAACCTAAATAAAATAAAAAAATAAAGTAAACAAAATAAATAAAAAATAAACTAAATATACAATAAACCTAAACCTACCAATTAATTTTTTTTTAAAAAAACCTTAAAACCTAAATCCCAAACCCTAAACCCTAAACCCTAAACCCCAAACCCAAAACCCTGAAAAACTCTAAACCCGAAACCCTAACCTTAAACCCTAAAAACCTAAACCCTAAGCTCTAAACCCTAAACCCTAACTCTAAACCCAAAACCCCAAACCCTAAACCTAAACCTAAAGTAACTAAAAAAATTAAAAAATAAACCTAAACTAAATAAACCTAAACATAAACCCTAAGAATGGCCAAAACCTTGACAGCAAAAACATCACCGTCAACCAGGCTCACTCTATATTTGGTAGTGGAGGCAATGGCAGAGGTGGCGGTAATCGTAGTGGTGGTGGGGGATTTGGAGGTGCTGGTGGATATGGAGGTGGTGGATGGAGCAAGTGGGAAGAGAATGGCAAGGTTACAACCGTGGTGGTGAGGGAAAGATCGAGGATATAATGATGGATCCCGCTAGAGGTTGGGGTGGTTCTATGGGAACCGGAAAAATGAAGAATGGCCGATCCGATCTACTAATGGAATTTTATCTTTATAATAGACAGTTAGTTGTTTTTTGATTTGCTCTATGCGTGCTCATTTTTTATCTATGTCATCGCTTGTGCCTTTGAGAACTTAGTGTGTTACTTGGTTTATGAAATTAAAAAGAAGAAATGTTGAAACTAAATTTATTCTCTATTAGAAAAAACTACAAACCCTAAAAATAAAATAAAATAAAATAAAACCCTAACCCTAAAATAAAAACCCTAACATTAACCCTAAACCCTAAACCCTAAACCCTAAACACTAAACCTGAACCCTAAACCTTAAACCTAAATCTTAAACGATAAACATTAAACCCTAAAAACCCTAAATCGTAGACCCTAAGCCCTTAACCATAAAACCCTAAACCGTAAACCCTAAATCGTAAAACCTAAACCCTAAACCCTAAAATAAAAAAAACTAAGCCTAAACTAAATAAAACTATAAAAAAACATAAACTAAAATAAAATAAATAAATAAAAAAAAAATATATAAACTAAAATCGAAACATAAAGCTAAATCTAAAAAGAAAATAAAATAAAAAATAAAATAAATAAAAACCTAAACTAAATTAAAAAAATAAAAAACCTAAATAAAATAAAAAGTAAAACTAAAATAAAAATAAATTAAACATAAAATAAAATAAAATAAAAACATAAACCTAAAAAATAAACCTAACAATAAAACTTATAAATAAATAAAAATAAACTTAAACCATAAACTAAAAAAAACCTAAACCTAAAATCAAAATAAAATAAACAAATTAAAAAACATAAAGCTAAAGTAAAATAAATTGAACTAAAATAAATAAAACCTAAACCAAAATTTAAAAAATTAAATAAACTAAAAGTAAACCTAAATTGAAACTAAAAAAATTAAACCTAAAATAAATCAAAAGTAAAAACCTAAAACCTAAATAAAAAAACTAAACTAAATAAAAAACTAAACTAAATAAAAACCTAAAATAAAAATAAACTAAAATAAAAAAACTAAACTAAAATAAAAAAACTAAACTAAATACAAATAAAAAATAAACCTAAATAAAAATAAAATATAAACTAAATATACTAAATAAACATAAACCTATAAGTTTACTTAATTTAAAAAAGACCCTTAAACCTTAAATCATAAACCGTAAAACCCCAAACCCAAAACCCAAAACCTACAACCCTAAACCCTAAACCCTAAAAAACCCTTTATGCTAAACCCTAAACCCTAACCCTAAATAATAAAACCCTAAAACCTAAGCCCTAAATCGTAAACCCTAACCCTAAACCCTAAACCCAAAACCCCAAACCCTAAACATAAACCTAAAGTAACTAAATAAATTAAAAAATAAACTTAAACCTTATAAACTTAAACCTAAACCTTAAGAATGGAAAACCTTGACTGCAAGAACATCACCATCAAACAGGCTCAGTCTAGATCTGGCATTGGAGGCAAAGGAAAAGGTGGCAATTATCGCAATGGTGGTGGGGGATCTAGAGGTGCTGGCAGATATGGAGGTGGTGAGCAAAGTTATGAAAGTGAGGAGCAATGGAGGTTACAAGTGGTGAGGAGAGATTAGGGATATGATGGTGGATTCTGCTACTTGAGAGGTGAGATGGTTTTGATGGGAACTGGAGAAACTAAAGAACAACTGATCTGATCTGCTTCTTATGGAGCTGTGTCTTTACAATAGAGAATTTTCTAGTTATCTAGGGTGTTTGATTTGTTCTATGCATGCTCATTTTTTGTCTATGTCATCACTTGTGTCTTAGAGAACAAAGTGTGTTACTTAGTTGATGAAATGAAAAAGAAGAAATGTTGAAAATGAATTTGTTCTCTATTAAAAAAACCTTAAACCCTAAATCCTAAACCAAAACTTTAACCCTAAACCTAAAACTTAAACCCTAAACACTAGAAACTAAAAATAAAAAAAATAAAAAAACCCTAACCCAAAACCCAAAACCCTAACACAAACCCTAAACCCTAAACCTGAACCCTGAACCTGATCCGTAAATCTAAATCCTAAACCCTAAACCCTAAACATTAAACCTGAAACCCTAAACTAACCCTAAACTCTAAACCTTAAACCCTAAATCCTAAAAAGCTAAAAACCTACACCTAAACTAAATAAAACCTAAAAATAAAATAAATAAAATAAGCTAAAACAAAATGAAATAAAAAAATAAAATAAAATAAAAACATAAACTAAAAGCTAAATCTAAACCTAAACATAAACCTAAACCTAAACTTAAACTTAAACCTAAAAAGAAAATAAAATAAAAAATAAAAACTAAACTAAAATAAAATGAATAAAAACCTAAACTAAACTAAAAAATAAAAACCTAAATAAAATAAAAACTAAACCTAAAATAAACTTAAAATAAACCTAAATAAAATAAAAGAAAATAAAAACTAAATAAAAACCTAAACCAAAAAAATAAATCTAAAAATAAATAAAAAATAAAACTTGAACCCTATACTAAAAAAAAAAACCTAAACCTAAAACAAAAATAAAATAAACCTAAACCTAAACTAAACTAAAACAAATAAAACCTAAACTTAAACCTAAAATAAACTAAACCTAAACCTAAACCTAAACTAAATAAAATAAAATAAAATAAAAACAAACTTAAACCTAAACTAAAGAAATAGAACCTAAAATAAACCTAAAATAAAAAACTAAAACCTAAACCTAGAAAATAAAATAAAAACCTAAACCAAAACTTAAAAAAAAAATTAAAACCTAAACCTAAATAATAAAATAAAAATAAAATTATACTTAAAAAATAAACCTAAACCTAAACCTAAACCTAAAAAAATAAACTAAAATAAAAAACCTAAAATAAAATAAATAAACTTAAAAGAAATAAATAAAACTAAATTGAAATAAAAATAAACCTAAGTAAAAGTACAAAATAAACTAAATATACTTGAACCTACTAGTTTTCTTAATTTAAAAAAATGTAAAAAACAATATAAAAAACCCAAACCCTAAACCCTAAACCCTAAATCCTAAACACAAAACCATAAACCCTAAATCCTAAACATAAAATCCTAAACCCTAAACTCTAGACTCTAAACCATAAACCATAAACCATAAAAACTTGAAAACCTAAAAACCTAAACCTAATCTAAATAAAACATAAAAAGAAAATAAATAAATAAACCTAAACCAAATAAAAATAAAAAATAAAATAAAATAAAAACCTAAACAAAAACCTAAACCAAACCTAAACCTAAACATAAACCTAAAAATAAAAAAATAAAAACTAAAGTAAAATAAAATAAATAAAAACCTACAGTAAAATAAAAAAATAAATAAAGCTAAAAATAGAAATCTTAAATCAAATAAAACCGAAGCATAAAAAAATAAAATAAACCTAAAAGAAAATATAATAATAACTAAATAAAAACCTAAACCTAAAAAATAAACCTAAAAATAAATAAAAAATAAAACCTAAACCCAAAACTAAAAAAAACCTAAACCAAAAATAAACTTAATCTTAAATTAAAATAAACTAAAATAAAATAAATAAAACCTAAAATAAACTAAACCTAAACCCTAAAATAAATAAAATAAAATAAATAAAAAATTAACGTAAACTAAAAAATAAAATCTAGAAATAAACCTAAAATAAGAACCTAAAACCTAAACATAAGAAAATAAAATAAAAACCTAAACCTAAACATAAAAATAAAAAATAAAACCTAAACCTAAAAATAAAATAAAAATAAAACTAAACTAAAAAATAAACATAAATCTAAATCTAAAAAATAAACTAAAATAAAAGGCCTAAACTAAAATAAATGAACCTAAAATAAATAATAAAAATAAAATAAAAATAAAAATAACCTAAATAAAAAATATAAAATAAAATAAACTAAAATAAATAAAAATAAATTAAATAAACTAACCTAAACTATTTTTGTTTTAAAAAAAAACTAAATCCTAAATCTAAACCCACTAAACCCTAAACATACAACCTAAATCATAAACCTACCCACAAACCCAAAGTTGAAACCCACAAACCTAAACCCTTAACCCACAAACCTTAAATTTTAAACCCTAAACCCTAAATCTACTATAAACCAACCCTAAACCTAAACTAAATCTTGGTATACCTAAACCCTTAAACCACAAACCCTATGCAGAAACCTAAACCTAAACCCTAAACCCTAAACCTAAACCCTAAACTCCAAACCTAAACCCTAAACCATAAACCTAACCTAACCCTCCTCATTCTCCCGACCTGGTGATTTTTTTCCCCTTCATCGATGCATTCCTATCATGCATTTTTGGTGGATCCTTCATCATTATCGATTATTTTCTAGAGCATTTTCAATCTCTAGCCACTCGAGTGATGTGTCCTTGTGAATATGGTTGCAGTGACCTCAAACTTGTAGATTACATCTCCTAATTCAGATGATCCAGCTAGGGCATCTAATTTTTTGGGGATTCCTGAACTCAATGCCATTCGTGCTATTAAATCCTTTAAGGATGCACTTTTTGGTAAGGGCTCTATCTCTTCTGACTTGGTGAATCTGATTTTGACTTCTTTTCAAGGTATGCCTGCGATCATGTGATCAGATCTTGATGTCAAAAAGCTTGCAAAACCTTTCAAATTTATTTTGGTTGAAAAATTTGCTTTACACCAGTTGAATTTGGACAAGATCTGATCCTTTTTTCATAACCTTAAACTTTTGGGTGCTTTCTTTATTGGCTTGATCGATCTATAACATATTCTGATTCAACTTACGAATGATTTGGATTATTCAAGGGGTTTCTCACATCGATCTTATTTTGTCTTTATTTGTCAAATGTGTTTGTTAAATTGGTCTTTCCTTTTTGATATAAAGGAGGAATCTCCTATTGTTCTTGTGTGGTTAGCTCTTCTGAATAGAGAATCCATTATGTTACCCACCAAGTTTTAATTGCTGTCGGGGCTCTTTTTAGTTGGCCTCTCTAAATCGATCAAGCGAATGCTGTGAGATCCCATCCCTTTCTTGCTCATATATTAGTTGAACTTGACATATCTAAAAAACATCATAAGGAGGTCTAGAATGAATCTGAAAAGTTTTGTTATTTACAAAAAGTCAAATTTAAAATGATTTTGATTTTCTGTTCCCATTGCAAGATTCATGGTCATGAAAATTCAGAGTGTTTTGTTCTTCACCTGCATCTTATAAAGAAAATATTGAATGATCCTATCTCTAAATTAGCTTCTGATAAAGTTAATAAAACTATTTTTGTGCCTAAAAAAACTTAAATGTGGATATTAGGTCAGATTCTTGGGAATCTTATGATGTTCCTAAAATTGTTGATTCCACTTCTCATTCTGACAATTGCAAAGGTATTAATAATGTTGAAAAAGATGGCCTGCCCAAAAACCTTTATTTACATTAAAAGAATGCCTACTATGGCAAATTCAAAATTCAAAGAGGCTGAAAAAAATGATGATTCACTCTCTGAAGAGTCCATTCATGCTTCTTTGCCAACATTAATTGATGAGAATGAGGATTTTAATGATAACTTGAATGATAACTTGAATGTGTCTGAAATTCTTGAGCAAAACAATGATTTTGACATTGGTAATTGTGCTTTGAATGGTATAATTTCTTTTCCTTCCCCTAATTCCAAGATTGATCTTCATTCTAATCCCACTTTTCAATAAAATGTTTATTTGGAAGAGAGGGAGTTGTGATTATTGATGTTCTTATTGATCCTTATGCTTTTAATAATGTTCCTAATCAATCTCTATCTGAAGGTGACACTTTGGATAAAAACTTAAAATTTCAAACTGTCTTTAGAAAGAAAACTAAAAACTCTAAGATGCAACCTCCTAATCTTGTTAGATCTACTAGATCTGGATCATCTTCACATAAATAATGTGTTGTTTCAATTTTTGGCTTAGGAGAGGATTTGTTATTCTTTCTCTCTCTTTATTTTTATTCTTTAATTTCCTTTTACAATTTTCTTTATGTTTAATTCTTTTATTTAGAATGTTAGATGGATTATTCCCCTCACTATTCATAATCATATTAGAAATCTCTGTAGAATTAACAATATCTCTTTACTTATTATTATTGAACCTCTTGTACATGTTGATAAAATCAATCATGTTGCTAGAATGCTTAGTTTCAAAAAAATTTTCTCTAACATCAGTAATAAAATTTGGTTCTTTTGTAATAGCTTCTTAAATGTTTTAATTATAGATGATCTATAACAAGTTGTCAATGCTCAAATTTCTTTTGGTAATTCTTGTGTTCTAGGCTCTTTTGTTTATGCTTCTTGCAATAGAGCTTTTCAGAATGTTCTTTGGGAGAATTTGTGAAGTTTTGCTCTTTTTGTTAACAAACCTTGGTTAGTTGGGGTGATTTCAACACTATTATGTATTCTTTAGAAAGAAGGGGTGGTTTCTCTCCTAATATTTATTATATGGAAGAATTTTCTAATATGATTCTTGATTACAATCTTATTTACATTGGTCTTAAAGGCACTAATTATACTTAGCAAAACTCTAAGCTCTCATAATATTTAGATAGAATTCTTTTCAACTCTCATTGATTAATCAATGGCCTCTTCTTACCTCATTGACAATTTGAGTAGAACTTTATCTGACCATGCCCCTCTTTTTATTTTTATTAAAGAAAACTCTAAAAGATTAAACATCTCGCCCTCTTTCATATTTCAAAATATGTGGATTTAGCATCTAGATTTTCTTAAAGTTGCGACCATTAATTGGATTTCCCCATTACACCCTTATAATTCAATTAAGGGAATGAATAGATTATAGTTTAAGCTTAAAAAGGCTCAAACAAAATCTAGTTTTGTGGAACAAACATTATTTTAAAAATCATTTTGCTAATATAAAAAATATGGAACTTTTTGTTTGTGATCTTGAAAATGTTGTTTTGACTAACTCTTCTAAGCTTAAGGATTTGAATGAAGCTAAAGATAAACTTGTTAATTATTAAAATATGGAAGAGACCTAATGGAGTCAAAAAGCTGCTCGTAAATATATTGCTGATGGGGACAGGAATACTAGGTATTTTCATGCTTTATTTAATAAAAAGAGAGCTTTAAATTATATCCAAAAAATTAAAAATGATAATTGAGATTGGATCACTGATATTAATGTTATTAAAGATTCTGTTATTAACCATTTAGAAATATGCTTAATAAAATCCACTCTTATGAAGCTATTTCTAGTTCACATTTGATCCCCTCTATTATTACCAATGATGACAGTCATTGGCTTACTAGGTTGCCTACTAGAGATGAGATTGGTAAAGTTTTCAATAGCATGAACATTGATTTCGTTGCTAGTCCAGAGGGTTATACTACTTAATTTTTTCAAAATTTTTGGTCTATTATTAAGCATGACTTAATCGATGCTATTATTGATTTCTTTATTAATAATCATCTTCCTAAATATTTTTCAAGAATTTCCATTATTTTCATACCTAAAAAAGATAAACCAGATTCTTGGAGTGATTTTAGACCTATTAGTCTTTGAACTTTTTTTAATAAATTGAATTCTAAAATTCTTGCTAATAGACTTAGTCCTTTACTTTAAAAAAATTATCTCTCCCAACCAAAGTGGTTTTGTTAGAGGGAGATCTATATCTGATAACATTCTTCTTTCTCAAGAGCTTATTCATGATTTGGATGTTCCAACTAGAGGTGGTAACATCCTTTTTAAATTAGATATTTCTAAAGCCTTTGATAATATCTCTTCGAATTTCCTTTTAAATATCCTGCATTTATTTGGTTTCCCTGAAAATTTTATTCACCTTATTAAAAATGTATTAATAATGTTTGGGTTTGAGATAAGGATGTCCTTTTTCCCCTTCTTTGTTTATTATTGATGTGGAATACCTTTCTAGGAGTTTAAATGATTTATTCAATAACAATCCTAGCTTGTACTTTAGAACTCTTGGTGGTATCCCTATTTCTCATCTTAGCTTTGTTGATGATTTTATTATCTTTTGTAATGCTTCTTTTCATCATATCAAAAGACTTAAGAAATTTTTAAATAATTTTGATAGAGAAATTGGTCTTTCTATAAATGAAAGCAAGAGCTACTTTATTACCTCCTCTAAAATTTCTAATGATAAAATCAATCATATCTTGAGAATCACTAACTTTAAACACCAACAACTCCTATTAAATATCCGGGTACTCATCTTTTCAAAGGTCAAAAAGATCCCGTCTTTTTGATGAGCTTATCCAAAAATTTTCTAATAAAATTTCAATGTCTGAATTTCACTTACTTTCCTTTGGTGGCAGGCTTACTTTTCTTAAGAGTACTCTTAATTTGATGCCTTTATATCTTATTCAAACCATTATCCCAACTAATTCTATCTTAAATAGAATTGATCGTCTCCTTAATAAATTTTTTGGGGCTTTAATAATTCGTTTAAAAGGATGCATTAGACTTCTTGGCATAAATGTTGTGGTCCTCTAGGTGAAGGTGGGCTTGGCGCAAACATTATTGAAATATGCCTTCTCCCATAAACTCTAGTGGAATTTTAGAAAAAAAAGATAGCATCTGGGTTAATTTTATGATAACTAAATACTACCAGGGTAAGCACCCTCAAATCTGTACTTATAAAGTTGGTGACTCCCCAGTTTGGAAAAGGCTTTGCTCTATTAAATGGGAGGCTAAATCTTTGATATCTTGGGGTATAAATTCAAGATCTTCTTTCTTTTGGAAAAATAACTAGATTAGTGGTGGTTTTATTGATTATTTTTTATTTACCCATTCTACTGCTGCTACTAAAGTTAACTCCTTTTAGCTTAATAACAAGTGGAATGATAGTAAACTTAGTGAAGTTATTCCTATCTCTCTTTTGGATTAATTTAGTGATATTACTATCCTTTCCAATAAACCATCAAATTCTTGTTAAGTTATCTTATAATGGTGATTTTATTCTTAAAGAGGCTTTGAATTATATTAGAGATGCTCATATTTCTTCTAATGTATTTATTAAACTTTGGAATGATATCATCCCTATCTCTTATTTTGTCCTTGAGAATTTGAAGAACTTCATTCATGTTGATTCCTTTCTCTGGGATAAAAGATTTCATTTTCCTTCCAAATGTTATTATTGTTTTCATATTAAAAATGTTAATCATGTTATTGTCAATGGTGCTATTCCCTCCAAATTATGGGTTTGGTATGATGATCTTTTTAATACTAACCATTTCCATGGATTTATTTCTTTATATCAACTTTTTGAAGCCTATTTTCAAAAAATTGTGAAAGGTCATATCCAAGTTTTAATTGCCATTACCCTTATTTGGTTCATATGGATGGATAGAAATGATGCTAAATATCATGGTATTCCTATGAATCATAAAAAGAATATTGCTAGAACCAAAGAAAAAATTCATGCATTATTTAATGCTAATTTAATTTGTAACACACATTTTAGAGGTTTCAAATTAATGGCAAAAAAATTGGGTCTTTACTTGCTTGAGATCACCTTATGTAAAGAAGATTGAATTATATATTGGATAAAACCTCACAATAATATTATTAAAATTAATACTGATGGCTCTATCTCTCAGAATACATTTAGTTTGGTGGTATTTTTAGGGATTTAAAAGGTAATGTCATTTGTGCTTTTACTTATCCTCTAAAAGCTTGTTCTGTTATTTATGCTGAATTAATGGTTGTAAATAAAGATATTGACATTTGTTTACAAAAAAGGTTTCTAATATTTGGATTGAAGTTGATGCTCTTTTACTCATTGACATGCTGACTTCCACTAAGATGGGGAATGTAGATTTGTTCTAACTTCTTAATCATACTAGAACACTCCTCTCTCAAGTATGCTTTAAAATTTCTCATATTTGGCAAGAAGGAAATGCACTCGATTTTCTAGCTAATCTAGGTGCTAAATTAAATGATCTCACTCTTTATGATCATTTTAATTTACCTAGACAATTTAGAGTCTTGGTTAATCTGGATAACACCATATTACCTTATCTCAAAAATTAATTTTGCTTCGTGATTTTAAGTTTTCTATGTTTTTCTTTATGTGCATTTTCATTTTGCTGCATTCCTCTGGCTAGTTCACTCTCTTGTCTAGTTTGTGTTGTAATATTTGGGAGATCTCTTTGAGGTGGTTGTTGGTTGTTTAGCCACTATTATTGGAGAGGTGTTCTCATTGGCTGACTATTTTATTTAAGGATCTGAATGTCAACAATTTCTTCAAGTGCTACCTTAAACTTGTGGTGGCCTCCTTTTGGGTTATGCCTCTACCTGCTTTTGAATTTTTCCCTTTTCTTAATTTGCTTTTCTATTTCCTCTAGTTTTGGTTGGCCTTTTGTTTACTTAGGATGGTTTTTCTACTACTAATTTTGGGCTTTTAGTGTCTGTACTCCCTACGTGGCTGTCTTGGGTGGTTATTTTTTATGGCTATTGTTGATCTTTTTACTCTTGAGTTTGTGCTGGCCATTTTGGTGATTTTTTTCTTCACATCCTTTTTTGGCTTGGTGGCTTTTGTTTGTTGGTTTCTCCCTTTACCTTGTGGCTAGAAGGGTGCTTTGGTGGTTTTCTTTATTTTGGTTTTGGCCTTATGGTTGTGTGGTGAAAAATTCCTATAGGAGTCACCTTTCAAATCTATTGGGGAGAAATGAAAGAGATAAGACATATAGAAATTCATCTTTTTAGGATGCCACATAGATTCAAAGATGTATTTATTCAGGTGATTGAGTAAGTCATGAAGGAATAGTGTATTATCTCGAAAGGCGATTACTACCCTTTAATGGACCTAATCACCTCAATATGGACTCATGGGATGGAGTGCATATGTACCGAGATTCTTCCCTACTTTATATAGAAAAGTAAAGCAAGGTTTATTTTAAACTTGGTTCATTAAGTTCCCTACAGGGGCAGCCCCAATAGTTAATTACATCCTAAGGAATGGGGATTCCTTAGGAAAACTCTCGATTAAGGTAAATGATCATTGTCTTTGAAGATTTCAATAGGAAAGACTATCAATCGATTAATTTATTTTTGAAAGGTCAAATGGGATTGATCAAAAGTGGGAGTTATTATCAAACCCAAAATGGGAGATAAGTAAGAGATACCCATGATTCTAATAAACCTAGCGAGTATCTCTAGGGCTTTACATTTTCAAAATTGATTTAGTTTATTTGAGTTGCATTTTTCATTAGAAATTTAGGACTTAAGATTTCTTAACACAAGATTAAGTAAATACCTAAGAGGTGAGGAATCATGCTTATGGCCCACAAAGGGGAGAAGTAGCCTCAGAACCTAAATCTAGGGAGCTTCGGTGAGGCCCGGAAGCACAACCTAAATTTAAGGCAAAAATGGGTAATTAGTTTACCTCCACAAGAGAGGACAAACCACTCGATAGCTTGAATTTACAACCGCCTGGGGGTGGCTGCCAACTAACTCCTACGATTTTAAATACATGTAGGCAAGTCTTTATGCTTATGCAAGATAGCTAGGCTATTATTTATTTAGAAAGAGACTAAGTCCTTAAACTCACTCCCTAAAGAGACTAGATCATGTAAAGGGAATGCTTCAAATGACCTAAATCTAATGCAATTTAAATTTTTTTTATTTTTATTTTGGACAATTATTTTGACTCAGGCTAATAGGATTCATATGACTAATGCATAAGAAAGAAGGTTATCGACCAAAATCAATGATAAGCAAGGAGGTGAGTTTCCATAATGGCTCTCTAAGGTCAAGCCACGTTTCTCTAGCAAAGGTAGATGTCCTCCAATCAAGAGTGAAATAAAGAAATACTATTGGGGTTTGCTTTTTAATTTAAACCTAAGCTTTAGGTGAGGTTTACTTTAATTTTATTTTTTGAGTTGTTAAGTTGGGTAAAAGATTTATTTTTCCCTAAAGAGCCTAAACCATATCCAGGACATACATAAATGAAGAAAGAAACTAGGAAAGCATGCCACTTAATGCACAAGCTAAACAAATCAATAACCAATTTATAAAGCTAATCACAAAAAAGAATAAAATAATTGTGGTGGGCACCACCCAAAACCCAAAAATCAAAATGGGTATTAAGCTCTACCTTTATACAACCCGGATTACGAATGAATTAAATTACAATTAAGCAAGGAATTCATTATTATGGGGCTCTTCAAGCTTTATTTCATCTTTCTTCATTTTTTATTTCTTCTTCTTTTCTTATTTTCTTCTTTGGTTCTATCTTTTGGATGGTTGTAGATGCTCCAAGGCTTTACATGGTACATAAGATAGGATCTTATGACCAATGCTCATCTTAATCCCCATAACAATCATTCCAAAATCCTAATTGCACAATTTACATGAAAAGGAAAATAATGGAAATTTAACTAACACCTGTAAAACAAAGGTTAGCTAAAAAAAACCACACAAATTCCAAGCATGTATATTGGACTTATCACCCCACACATGGGTGACTAAGTCCACTTGGCATGTTGGATTATGCTTAGGGGCATAAGCACCTACAAGCAAAATCATTTATATTTTTATTTATGATAGCGCCCCTTAAGCACAATCCCCAGCAGAAAATAATAGTTAGACTAAGAACGTCCTACCATTCATTCTACGAGCATACACCCTAACATCTAGTCTAAAGCATATATCACAAAACAAATATCAAAGCATGCACCGACCTAACCTAAGGCTAGAAGTGATGACTTAGGCTAATGTGTGTGCTTTGAAGGTTTGTGTGGTATGCTTAGCTATAACTTTAAGTTCAAATTTTCTAAGTGTGAAGAACATGTTTAACTTAGAGGAGGGTTTCATTGAAGTTGTTTAATTATTTTGGGTTGATTTTATTTCATGTCTTGATTTGTTTAAATAGATCCTACAATTAATTACTAAGTTATGAAAGAGGGAAGAGAAGAGAACTTCTCTTTCCTTCCCTAACCAAAGTAATTTCTAAAGTAGGTTCACATTTTTGTTTTTTTTAGGTGAATATTTTGATTAAATCTATTAATTAACCCTAAGTTTACATAAACTCTAAACAAACCTATTCAAAAAGAAAGGCATTTTAAATAAAATGAATCAAAATTTACATAACACACATTACTTCCTTTCTTTCCCAACATATATAACATGCATATGGATGGACCCTAAGCATATCTATACATACAAATGAGAGTATTTAACATACTTTATGATGCATGTTAAGTAATTCATTTAAAGAAATTTAGAAATTTTCTATGCATGATTTTCATTAGTAGAGAGTGTTTCCTTATCAAAATTTTCACATACAAACATGAAAGTAAGAAAGGCATAAGTGAGTACAAATGCCATTGTTAACCAGGAGGTGTAAGGGTACAAGACCTACTTAGGGCTACTTAAAACCTCATAACCTGGGGTTGTCAAAGGAGAATGCAAAAGTGTATTAATGGATTCATTTTATTTATGCAATTTATGTGTGCTAGTATAGGTAACCCTTCTTAAGTGGTAGCATAGAGATGAATAGGATATGAAATTAGGTGAGTGTTAGGTTCTTTTCAAATGAATCATACACCTCACCAAATTACTATTCAAAACTATACCAATGTAAGAATGAAAGGAAACCTATGTTAAGCATACCTTTATATTCTTTCACATGCAAGCTTATAATTAAAGTATGAGTAGCACACTTTTAGATTTGGTATTTGATTTATAAGTTTTTAAAAATAATTTGAATTTAATAGTGATAATAGCCATTGATATTTCTACTTTAGCCAACACTTGCAAATTTGACATAAAGTAAACAATTTCATTTTAAAATTATGAATGGATGAAATCACATGACATACAACTTTAATATGTTTGGGAAAGATTTAAAGTAATGAAAGCATGTAAACAAGTTCACTTCACTTAAATCCTAAAGACATTCTTATAGAATAAAAAAGTTTAAAATAAATGAAAGTGAATTCAATGTGATTTGTTGTTTAGTTTGGAGTTCGATTTAATTTTGAAAAGGTGAGATGAGTTTGCTATTCCTAACCAATTCCCACATGTGTTTGATATTTTTGTTTAATTTTTAGATAATTAGATCCATTTTTATGCATTAATTAGGTTAAGGTATGAATTAAGTAACTTAATTAATCCCTTACCTACACCACCTTAGAATAATTAACTAAATAATTATGAGCCAATGAGATTACATAAAACTCACATGGAATTTAATTTTGCAATGCACCTAATAAGAAAGAGGCCTGATGCAATTTGGCTCATAATTAAAGGTTAATTAAGCTAAGGGTTTTAGCTTAAGTAATTTCAAAATACCCTTTCATACTTATGAATTGGTTTTGATTTCCTTAATGAACTTAGGCTATTAAACACCCAAGCATCTACCCAAAGTAGATTAATTAAGTTTTGGAACTTAGAATTTTTAGAAATTAATTAAGGGATAATTAATAAATTAACCATTAATTAAGAGGAGATTAAGGAGAGAAAAGGGGTTTAGGGATAGCTTGGAAATGCCCCAAAAATATTCCATAAACCTCCTACTTACTAGATCTAACCTTAATCAACCCTAATCATTGATTAAAATTACTAATTACACCTTAATTATCCTTAATTACATAAGGATGGTAATTATGAAATCCATATGAAATTCTTCTAATCAAGCATTCAATAAATCTCAAGAAAATTAGGGGAGGCAGAAGTCAACCCCTAAAACATACCCAAGAAATTTGGGAGTAATCAGTGGCTTAATTAAAAAGTAATTAGCAAAATGAAGTTTCCACTAAAACCCAAAATCAGATAAAATCATAATTCAAAACCCATTGAAATTAATTTTAAAATATTCTAGGCTGAATTATCTTTCCATAGGATTTATTTCATAACTTTATGAATTTTCTAGAGGGAGTAATGAATTTTAGAAGATCCCTAGGTTAATTAGAATTAATTAAAACATTTTAAACTAATCCTATAGCTCACGATGCGACGCGTGGCGGTGGCGGTCAGCGCGCTTTACACGCATCGCATCGTAAGGGATTTACTTAAATGTCAAATCCAAAATGGCTGCTGGCGGTGGATGCGGTTTGATCTCTACCGTATGATCAATGATTGGATGGTCAGAGATCTCCCTGTAGTTTTAAAATGGATAATGAATATCTAAACGTGGGGAATTATCTTGGTCGTCCATCCAAAACATGTGGATGGATGGCTGAGATCTCTCAAGTTCTTCCCCTTGATCAATAGAGACCATCCATGATCAAGGGAGGATCTAAGCTCAATCGTGCTCAGATTCAAACCAAACTCAACCCACACCATCTAAAGATAAATAGCCACACATCTAACGATCAAGAATCCATGGGATTAAAATTTCTTTCATAAAGGTACACACCATATTGAGTTTAATGGTAAAAAAATCTCATACCTCGCTGGAGGTGATTACTGGTGCTCAATTTCCTTGGAGAAGCTTCGTCTGGTTGAGACAAAGTTGTGTTGAGAGTATGAGCACTTGAGGTTGAGTGGATTAGTATATGGACCACCTCCTCCTTAGCTAGCTTGCAACCTTGAACCAATTCAACTCTTCCTTACTGTGGGAACTCCAAAGGAAGCTTGGGTGCACTAGACTTAGCTCCTTGATGAAGTATGAAAGAGAAATTGGATGGAAATTGAGTGAAGAGGAAGTTGGCTCTTCAATAGACCTCCCCTATTTTTGAACTCTAAAAACTGAGAAATGGAGTTTTCAAATCCTCTCTAAGAAGCTTGGGAATACTCTCTAAGGCTTGCTCTGAGTTCCTTAGCTTCAATTGACAGAGGGGAAGTTAGAATTGAAATGAATTAGGGGGAGTATATCTCCCCCTTGAAGGATCAGACAGCCGTCCACCCTCTTGCCATTTTGATCTAATTGATCATATTGGGGAGTTTGTTTTGGCTATTTTGAGTGTGCACATGGTCAGTTTAAGCCAAGGAGTGGATTTCCAACCTCCCATATGCTTGATTTTGAGTGGGAGAGGGACTTTGAATTTGGAATTTTGACCCATAGGTTGGGTTTGGTCTAGGGACCAATTGGGCTGACCCAAACTCATTGGGTTGGGTGCACCACTCTTCACTAGGTTCCCTTGAGCTTTTAGGAGAGCCTCAAGTGAATGTGAAGAGGGTATGACCAAATTACCCATGGATTAAGCAAAAATTTGTTCTATGGCCTAGCGGTAGGATGGTTATTTTAGTGATTTTTTTTACTTTGGATATGTTGGGTATGTGGAAAAATTAGGTTTACCCAAGTTTCATGAGATTTGGAATTCATTTGATTGGGTTTGGCTTATGTTGACCCATTTAGGTCAAAATGGGTCAACATGGGTCAAGTTGACCAATTGGTCAAATTGGGTCAAATCAAGGGTTGGGTCAAGTTCATATGACTATTTGAAATGTTTTGGTGGCTTTGGTTTGATTCAATTTGGTATAGTTTTGAATTTGGCTCATATGACTTCATTTAGGTCAAATAGGTCAAGTTGACCTATTTGACCCATTTGACCTATTTAAGCTAGGTCAAGGGTAGGTTTAGGTTAGGTTAGTCATATGGAGTGGATTGGTATCTTTGTTTCCAATTAATTTTAGTTAAGCTCAAATTTGGCTCAACATGACCCCTTTAGGTCAAGTTAGGTCTAAGGCCAATTGTGCTAAGTTAGGTCTAGTTGGCCAATTGAGGCTTTGGTTAAGTTCAAAAAGTTATTTGGAATGAACTTGACCCATTGGTTTGGTTCAATTTAGCTTAGATCAAGTTTTGACACATTTTCACCCTTTAGGTCAAAATGGGTTAACTTGGGTCAAGTGGCCAATTGGGCTAGGTTAGGCTCAAGTGTTGGCTTGGTCAAGTTCAAGCATAGGTCATGAGTGAACTTAGATCAATGGTTTCAATCAATTTGGCCTATGGTGGAATTTGGCTATGTTTGGTTTCATTTTTGGCTAAGTGTTGACTTGGTCAACCCTTAGGTTTGACCTAATTTGATTGATTGATTATCCCATGATGAGAGGTAAATATGAGTTTGGTTCAATCCAATTTGGTTAGGATTAAAATTTGGCTCATAAAGGTATTTTAGGTCACTTTGGTCAAGTGAGCCTAAGTGGGTCAAATGGCTTGGTCAAAGCTTGATTTGAGCTTGATTGATCTTGTATATGGACTTATGATTGAAAAATAAATCTATTTACAAGTGATTTGAAGGCAAATGGGTTTTGATCCATTTGACAATTTCATATTCAAAGGAAGAATACGAAAGGGTTTTGGATTTGATTTTGGACTTAGGTTTTGATTGAGTGATTGAAGTTTGGATTTATATATGAGTTCATGATTGTATGGTTGATTGAATCATGAGAGAAAATCAAGAGTTTTGCTTGATTTAAATTGATTTGGCTAAGTTCAAGATTTTGACTTGAAAGGCTTTTAGATTTGAGTTGATTTGATTTTGATTTTGGAATAGGTTTTGATTGTTTGAATTTATATTTCATTTATATATGTGAATATAAATGAGAATATAAATTGATCATGAGAAAATTTCAAGGATTTGAAGTGGTTTAATCATGATTTAGCTAAGTCCATTAAGAAGGTTTTAAGGGACTTAGAAAATTTTGGAGTTTAAAGTTTGAATTTTTGAATTTGGTTTGATTGATTTATATTTATAGTTCATTTATATATGTGAATATAAATCAGAATATAAAAGAATTATGTGAAAATCCCATGACTTTGAGATGGTTTGATCAAGGTTTAGGTTATGTCCATTATTGGAAAATTAAGGACTTAAGGAAATTTTAAATTGAGAATTTAATTTAAGGGTTTGATTTGATTGATTTATATTCATATTTGATTTATATATGAATATAAATGAGAATATAAATGAGTTTTGAGAAAATCTCATGAGTTTGAATTGATTTGATCAAGGTGTAGGCTAAGTCCATTAATGGAAAATTAAGGACTTAAGAAAATTTCAAGTGATTTGGAATTTTGAGTTTAGTTTGATTGATTTTATATTTCATTTATATATGTAAATATAAATGAGAATATAAATGAATTATGAGAAAATATCAAATATTTGATTAGTTTTGATCATGATTTTGGTTAAGTCCTTATGGGAAGATTAAGGACTTAGGCAAAATTGGACTTAGGAATTTTTGATGAATTTTGATCATGGGTTTCAATCATAGATTTCAATCATGGATTTGATTTAAGTTTGGAGGAAATCAAATAGAATTGATTTGGAGTTAAACTTGAAATAAGGAAACTGAGGAATGGTTTAAGCTAAGGGTAGGAAGTTTTCCTAACACCCCTAAGGCATGATCTATTCCTATGGCTAACTCTTCTAAGTCTCTAGGGTTAGGTTGAGTGTCCACCTAATCACTAGATGTGTCTTAAGACTAAGGAACTCTTAAGGTCTAAGAGGAGTCATATGTCTAAGATGGAGGGGTTGAGAGCTCATCCTAAAAATGAGGTTAACAAAAGGGGCCCAATAGGTGCGGTGTGACTGACAAGGAACACCACACGTATTGGTGTTGACCGAAATGATCAACAACACCAAGAGATCACAAGCACTAACAAAACAATCTATCCTTAACCCAAGGAAAAGAAATAATCTAGAGCTTAGTGCAATGTGGCTCTACTTATGTCCAAGACATAAGAGAGAGGGAAGAATCCACTAAGGGATAGAGTGTGAACCTTCCACTAGGGAAGCAAGTTCAAGTCATTCACAAGGGGATGAAAGGTTTGATTTGATTTGAATCTCACTAAGGAGAAAAAAAGATTTGATTTGTTCCATTGGGGAAGAGTGTTGAATTTGCTTTGAATTTTTATTAGGTTTTGAATGAATGACTGTTGGTTTACAATAGAATGCACTAAGTAGAAGACATGGAGGCTAAGACCTAACTCAGATTTACCAATCCAAAGGGGTAGTCTACTAAAAACATAGTAGGACTAGCCAACCAAAGGGATTCCTTTTGGTATGTAGCCGTTGTACTAGGAAGAAAGCATAGTAGACTTACATCCTCCAAAGTAGAGACCGATTCTTTGGGGTAATCTATTGGCAAGAACAGAATGGGCACCTAGGTGACTATTAAGTGAGTGCCACTGGGGGACTTAAATCAGCTCAAAGATAGTCAAAATTAATTTCATTTTTAGATTTGTTTGTTTTGATTATGATGGATCCCATGGGTTTGAGATGAATTGCACTGAGTAGGGGCATGGAAGCCTAGACCTAACTTAGATTTATCAATTCAAAGGGAGTAGTTTACCAACCACAAGGTAGAACTATCCAATAAAGGGGAAATCCATTTTGGTATACAATGGCCAAGTCTTAAGAAGAAAGCACAGGGACTCACATCTTCTAGAAATAAGGAACCATTGGGATGATTGGTTGCTTTGGGCAACAAATCAAACCTGACCTAATGCTAACTATTGAGTGAATGCTACTGGGGGACTTAAATCAGCTCAAAGATAGTCAAAATAAATTTTTATTTTAATTTTTTTTTGTGGATTATGTTGATTTATGATGGATCATACTGAGAAGGAGCTTATAGAAGCCTAGACCTATCTCAGATTTACTGAACCAAAGGGAGTAGCTTCTTGACCGATGGGAGAACTATCCAACCACAAGGGTGCCTTTCAGTTTGCAATGATTGATTGACAGGAAGAAAGCTCAGGGACTCACATCTTCCACTAGAAAAGATCATTGGGGTGATTGGTTGCTTTGGACAATAAATCAAACCTGACATAGGGCTGCCCATAGGTTTGCAACAATCATGCTAGAAAGAATGCATCATAGA
Organism: Cymbidium sinense; assembly: GCA_021442155.1. Lineage (NCBI taxonomy): Eukaryota > Viridiplantae > Streptophyta > Magnoliopsida > Asparagales > Orchidaceae > Cymbidium > Cymbidium sinense. Next base: position 64,415,047 of record CM038214.1, on the reverse strand, counting down.
CTTACATCTTCCAAACCAGAATGACTATCGGGGTAACTTGCTTGTGGAAAAATGGATTGAACCCAACCTAAGGTTGACTATGGAGTGAGTACCGACCCGGGGATTTATCTCAACTCAGGTTGTCAGGAAATTCCTATAAGGAGTTCTGCTGACATTGTCCTAAAGATAGGATGCCTGCTCTGGAGAAGGGGCCCTTTGGAGGCTTGAATTCCTAATCCACAAGTAAATTAATTTTATTTATTTTATTTGTTTTAGTTTATTAATTTTAAGGTGGGCCCTATTAGTTTATGAGAGATCAAACTAAGAAGGAGCTTATATTAGGCTTGACCTATCTCAGATATACTGAACTAAGGAATCTACGCATCCGCTAAACAAATTTTTCAACCACATGGGTGGCTACTAGGAAAGGGGAACTATCCAAATCAAAAGTAACCTGGGTAGTGTCTAAATGGGGTCGCAAAGGACATGATCCAAATAGAGTGCACAGGGATGCGGACTATAAGGGCTTAATGCAACACCCTGGAGAAGATGACATGGCTAGTCATATATCCAATAGGTATTAGGTGTCCAACTCAAGGAGAAAGCACAGGTACTCATATCTGCCAAGAGTGGTGTACTCACTAGGTGAGTCGCTATCAGCATAGTGAATGTTAACCAACCTAAGATTCACATCAGTTTGCAACAATCAGCCAAGAAAGAAAGGTCCGGGACTCACATCCTCCTATAGTAAAACCAACTGCTAGGATAGTCTATCTTCGGCTCGATGGGTGCTATCCGACCCAGGGCGACTACTGAGTGAATGTCACTAGGGGACTTGTATCAACTCAAACATAGTCAAGAGGAAAAGAGACTCTAGGGGACTTATCCTAAACCTCAAATATATTTGACCTAGTTAGAGCATGATGGCTAGTTCAAGAAGAAGGCATGGGGACTCACATCTTCTTAAATGAAGTCAATCATGAGGTAGCTTACTGGCTAGGCAGTGAACTACTAACAAGGCGCTCGTTGGTTTGCAATGATCAAGTTAGGAAGAAAGTGTGGGGACTCACATCCTCCAACAAATGACCATTAGGGTGACATACTAGCGAGGTAGCATGTAGACCTAACTTAGAGCAGCTAATGAGTGAGTGTCACAGGGGGCTTGCTCTCATATCAAAATAGCTCGAGTTAAAAGATTTGTGTTTGTTGTATGCATGTGTTAAAAGGAATAGGATGCCTTTCGGGGACACTTACACCTACCTTAAACACACTAAGAGTTTGGGTGAAATGATGCCACAAATGGAAAAAAGGATTCCCATTAAGAAAGTTTGTCGCTTGGGTTCTCTCACACCTAACTTAATTGTGCTAATCGAAGTAGGATGCCTCTCAAGTTCTCATACACCTATTCTAATAGCATCGAGAAATTATGTTTATGTTGTGAAATAGGGATAGGATGCCACTGGAGGACTCTTACACCTACCCTAAACATGTCACGACGGATTCGCAAGACATGCAAATAACTCTTTGAAAAGAAGAGAAGGAATCAGATTTTTTTTTGTTCCTTTTATTAATGATTTTTTTCAAACATGATTTATTTCATGGGTAATATTTCATTAGATATAGCCCATTAATTGAAAGCATCGGGTGTTCCTTAGTAGGCCTTCTCTATAACATAGGGGTCTTCCCAAACTTGCCTCCCATCTTTTAACAGGAAATAATTGGTCACCTTAGGACTAACACAAGTTCTCCTACTCGAAAAGACCTAGGGTAGACCAGCTTGTTCTGAGCTTGAATCATTTTGGACTTGTACAACTCGAGGTTCTGGCATGCCCATAGGCGACTCTCCTCCAAACCTTTGAGCTCTTCTAACCGCAACTTTGCATTCTGCTCTATAGTGATCTTGTTACCCAATGCTATCCTTAGTGATGGGAGTTGAACTTCTAAAAAAGAATGACTTCAAACCCATACACTAAGGAAAATGGGGTAGACTGAGTTGGGGTCCATTATGTGGTGCGGTAGGCCCATAAGTCTTCAACTAACTACTCATTCTATTGTCATTTGTTATCATGAAGAGTCTTCTTCAGTGTCTGAATGTGAGTTTTGTTGAATGCTTCTGCTAAGCCATTAGCTCTAGGGTAGTATATGGTGGAATATCTTTTATCTATATCATGCCTTCTAGCAAAGCTATTGATCTTTGTACTTTTGAATGTAGTACCATTATCGAATATAATTCATTGAGGCACATGAAACCTATATATGATATGGTTCCTAAAAAATTGAAGCACATGGTGAGTTGTAACCTCTCTTAGTGGGATGGCATTTGCCCACTTGGAAAAGTAGTCGGTGGCAGCTAAGATGAATCAATGCCCCTTGGAAGAAGGAGGATCAATTGGACCCACAATGTTGATACCCAAACACTCAAATGGCCATGAGGCCAAGGTAGGGTGTAGAATGTTGGGTGGCTGGTAGAGGACCACACCGTGCACCTGATACTGAAGGCATCTCCTAGCTACATCCACGCAATCTTTGATCATCGAAGGCCAATAGTATCCTTGTCTCTTAATCTCCATCTTCATCTTCGGACCGGACTGATGCGCTCTGCATAGACCTAAGTGTACCTTGGTTATAATTCCATGGGCTTCATGTTTGTCTAAACAATGTAACCACATTTGGTCAAAGGACCATCGGTACAGGGTGCCATCAACAACAGCATAGGAGAGAGCTCATTGTTTCACTTGAGGCGCTTGTGACTTTTCTTGAGGTAATTTGACGGTGTTCAAGTAATCTATGAATGGTTTCCTCCAATCTAGCTCCTTGTCCATTTTGGCAATGGCAACCTCCCCTTCAAGAGAAAGTCTCTCGAAGAGTTCGGCATCAATAAGAGATAGGACTTGTCTATTTTGGACCCTTATTGAAATGGACTCATCTTCCGGACATGCCAATTCTTTGGCAAGTTTGACCAAAGCATCTACTACTGCATTCTCTACTCGGGAAACTTTGTAGATGGTGACTTCAAGAATCTGGGCCAATAGCTTCATGGTATACTCGTAGTAATATTGAAGCTTGGGTTTGAGGACCTGGTAGGACCCGATAATCTGGTTGATTACCAACTAAGAATCCCCAAAGATGTTGATGCTCTTGACGCTGATAGTGATGGCTAACTCTAGACTAGCAATCAAAGCCTCATACTCAGCTTCTTTATTGGTGCAGGGGTTGGAAAGATAGCATGAGAATCTCATTACATCACGATTTGGAGTTAGAAGAACTATTCTTACCCCTGCCTTTCCTGGGAGAATAGATCGTGCTGCGTCACCTTTATGAAAAGAAGCTGCACCATCAAAATACATCTCCCATCAATGGTTGTCAGCCTCCCCTAAGTTCAATATTTGTTCATCGGGGAGATCATTGCTAAGCAGAGAAGCAACAGGAAGTGGAGTGCTACTAAGAAATCTGCCAGTGCTTGTCCTTTTATCACATGGAGGGGTACAAATATCATATCAAACTATGAGAGAATCATGGACCAATGAGACAAACATCTGAATAGTGTTGGCCGTGTCATGAGATACTGCAGTGGATTTGTTCAGGAGATCAAGTTCACCTTATGAAAAAGCATGTAATGTCGTAGCTTCTAAGATGCAAAGATCAAAGCTAGACAATGCTTCTCAATAGGCGGATAGTTTGCTTAGGATCGATGATGGCGAGTAGTAGAGTGCTCTCTCCTTCCCTTCATCATTGGCTTGGGCCAACAGTCAGAGAGTCATCCAATGCGGCGGTGTAGAGAATGAGTGGCAGATAGGTTGCTAAAAATGGCTTCACCAAGTACTCTTTAATTTCATCAAAAGCATGTTAGCACTTGTCATCCCACTTGAACTTGGCATCCTTTTTGACAAGTGCTAAGAATGGCTTGCATCTCTCTGATAGGTTTGAGATAAAGCATCTTAGATACGCCAACCATCCTTGAAAGGATATGAGTTGAGTTACACTCTTAAGAGGTGGCATTTCTAAGATAGCTTTGATCTTTTTAGGGTCTATTTCTATTCCTCAGTGTCGAACAAAAAACCCAAGGAATTTCCCTAAAGTGACTCTGAATGCACACTTCAAGGGATTTATTTTAAGGTTATATTATCTTAACCATTCGAAAACTACTCTCAAGTCAAAGAGGTGGTCTTCCTTTTCTCTGCATTTGACTACTAGATCATCAACATAGCACTCAACCTGATGGTGGATGAGTTCATTGAAGATTTGAGTCATGGCCCATTGGTATGTAGCACCATCATTTTTAAGGCCAAAAGGCATGACCCTATAACAGAAGATTTTGATCGAGGTTTGAAAAGTAGTGTTTCTTTCATCTTCAGGAGACATCTTGATTTGGTTATAGCTAGATGACCCATCCATGAAAGAGAAGAATGCATGAGATGAGGCAATGTACACCATTAATTCTAGTATATGAAGATGAAACTCGACCTTAGGACATGCCATGTTTAAGTCCCTAAAATTGATGCAAATGTGAATTTGGCCATTCTTCTTCTTAACTAGAATGACACTAGCTAACCAGATAGGATATTTCTCTTCCCTGATAAAACTAACATTGATCAGTTTCTTGACTTCAGAAATGACCTGTTGTTCAATTTATATTCACATTCTTCTAGGAGCTTGCTTAATAAGGGTAACATTAGGGTCTATTGCTAGCTTGTGGATTGCTACATTAGGAGATAATCCAAGCATTTCTTTATAACTCCATGCGAAGAAGTCTTTAAACTCAATTAATAGCCTAACTAAGTCATTGGTTTCTTCTTCATATAGCAATGAACTGATGTATGTCGCGAGAATTTTCTTCTGTCCTGATGTTGATTTCTTTAAGATTGTCGATTGTGGAATGAATCTCCTCTTCAAATTCTGGCGGTGCCTCTTTGACTTAGAGATCATCTGGCTCATCTGAGATTTCTATACACACATTCTCATAAGAGTTGGGGATGTGTGAGAAGAACCTATCAGACTCAAAATAGTTGATAACAACTAGGCAATAATATTCATCATCGACCGGACCCATGAAATCCTAGTCCTGCTCTTGATTGTGCTTCCCTGTCTATATTGTTCCATAGGCTTTTGAAGTATTCTAACCTATGCTTGCACCATGTGTGAGGAACTAAACCTTTCTATATAAGATTTTGAACAAAAGGTGAGTAAAAGTCAAAAGGTAATTCCATTAATTCTTTAAAAGTATCTTCCTCAAGCTCTACATCTACTTCAAGGATTTAGGATGATGATCCCAAAAAGAACTTCCTCTACTTCATGTCATTGGAAGACTTAGGGACTTCCTTAACTACTAAACCTTCAACTTTTTAAGATGTAAGTGAGGTAAGAGCTAAGGTTCCCAACTGATGCCTAATAGTTTCATATAAACTAAATTTGAATACTTTGCTTTGCTTGGAGGCCTGGTCTTCATCTCTATCTAGATCAAAAGTCACCTCCAATGGAACCCACTGAGAGGGTTTGGCTAGTATACTAATCACATTGAACTTATCCTCTGAGTTGGATTCCAAGTCTATATGAATAGTAGGGTACTCTATGAACCACGATCACTATGGCTAAGGCCAAGTCTCCCACCTCTAGAACTGCCTCTATTTCTTCCTCTACCTCTACTTAGTGGAGGTTGAGCCATCCGACCCACATGTCCATATGATGGAATGAACTGTGGGTGAAATGTGATGTGCGGATCTACTTCTTCTTCAATTCCCCTTTCATGCACACTTCAACTTTTATTTTTCTTTTCATTTTCTTTTATCTTTTCTTTTATGTCATTTTTTGTTTCTTTTATTTTTTCATTTGAATTTTGTCCAAGTTCATGAGAAAGGGCATTTTGAGGAAGATAGTAGGTCGCATCCTCATAAATCTCAACTTCTCTAACTAAATATAGCTTTTCATCTCCGTTGACACAGTATTCAATTCCATCTTTTCTGAACTTGATGCACTTATGAAGGGAGGACAGAACAATCTTGTTTTGATATATCCAAGGCCTACCAAGCAAAGTAGTGAATGAAGTATTCGAATCAATGATGTAGAACTTGGCTTCAGTCTTCCAATCACCTATCTCCAAAGGTAACACTATAGAACCTAAAGCCTGCTCACCTTGATCATTGAATCCTCTCAACATCATCCTATCTCCTTAGAGTGTAAACATGTCGATCTTAAAAAGGCAAGGGTTATAATGTTCATTGGAACAATCCATGAGAACTCTAGTGAGTGAACGTCCATGTCAACTATGATGTAGAGGGGACAGTTGTGTTCCAAGTCCCCAAAATAAGGTCTTCATCTGTGAAGGTGATCTCTTAGGCTTCTTTTGCATAATGTGCTTCCTCACCTATAGTAGTTAGCTGAGCTAAGCATAATTCAAGATCAAGGAGAGCCTTGATTAGTGATTCACTCATCTCTTTGGATACGATAAGGGCATCATATATGCTTAGCTTAGATGGAAACTTTCTTAGATGAGAAAGGATGTTGTAGTCCACCTTCGGCCGGTCTTCCACAAGCATATCAAAGGGTGGAGCATCTTGTGGAAGGGCTTCTCGATCTTCAAATACAATTACTTCCCTATCTTGAGGTGCTACCATGAGGTAGAACCTTCCACTACAGGTTGAGTTGGTAATCTCTTGAGGCAAGGTGGTGGAAGGTTCCACTGCACGTACAACTTCTCCTATGGGACTCTCAGAATCAGATGATTCCAAGTCTATCTCAAGAGGTGAACCTATAATATTCAAAGTTGGAAAGTCTAACCTTGAATCAGGAAGATGAAGATTGAGTTTGTTATAGTTATTTAGACTTGAAGAGTTATCGTTAGGCATAGAAGAAGACAACCCATTAGAAGTGACACGTATGTAATTCAAACTAGCTTTATTATTCAATTTCTTAGAATTATTTGGAGGTACAAAGTAGAAGTCAAGTAAAGTGAGTGGAGTAAAAGATTTGATGCCCTTATCCGCTAATACAAGAGTTCTACTAGTAGAAGAAATAGAAGAGCTAGCTGAAATGGAAGAAGTCATTGATGTGAAAGCTACAACTGAAGGCCAGAGGCTGGACTTGTTCGGTGGCTATGCTAAAGGGCTATCCTGGGTCAACACATGCTGCTGCTGCTAAGCTCCCACTTTCCTAGAGTTGGCACTGGAAACTTGCCAACACATGCTGCTTCTTGATCTTTTAAATTATTTTCTTAGAGGTTTTAGACAAAGAAATGTCCCAACCTTTTTTAGTTTTGGTAGGATCACAGGTATCTCAAAGAATTACCCTAATGGAACTGGAAGGTTGTTCCACAAGGTATTCTTTTGGGATAACTACACCGATCTTGAAAGCTGTTCAAGCCAGTCCTTGAATGTAAAGTAATCCTCCAAAATATGGCCTAGCATACAGTGGTAAGGAGAAAAGTTTGGATCAAGACTTTTGCCTACTTCCTTCGGTCTCTTAGGCTCGGGTAACTAAAAATTAGGTTTCTTTAAGAGGTTCTTAAAGATTTTTCTGATTACCTCCCTCTTAAAAGAATAAGGTTTGTTTAACTTATCTAATAGAGTAGGTGGACAATAGCTACATGGCAATGGGTATGCATGTCGCTACTGCTAGTGGTATGGCTGAGGTAGTGGCTGTGCCGGCCATGGAGGTTATGGTGGAGGCTGGTAGGGCTACCTCGGTGGTGGCAAAGGAGGCGGAGGCCACTGAGGTCATGGTCTCTCGGACGATCTCTAGCTGCCTTCTTCCCCTTATCAACAATTGCTACTACTCCTGGCTTCTTCTCATAGACCTTCTATGGTTTCTTCTTAGGCAACTGATCTTGAAAAGGCAACTGTTTGGCCTCTCCTTGTAGACTAGCCGCCTTATTGATTAGCTTCTCAAATATCTTGATAGTGAAGCCCTTAAGCATGAAGGCTACCAGGCCATGGATATTCTTCAAGAGAATCTCAATGGCATGTTGTTCAGATAACTGTAGTTCACACTTCATACTCAGGTTAGGCCATCGGAGAATATAATCAATAAAGGACTCACTAGGGTGCTGTTGTGCTACAACGAGATCACCTACAATAACCCTTTGTTGAGCTCCAGAAAATCTCATAATGAAGAGTTTTTCTAACTCAGCAAATGTCTTTAATGAACCATTGTGGAGTTCAGCATACTAATCGAAAGCAATAGCCACTAAGCTACTAATGAAAAGGCAAAAAAAATAGCGTCGCCACTGTTGTAATAATTGTAAATGTGCTATGTCTTGCATCAAGTTTTTACTACCATCAAAGCTTTTGAATGAAGGAGGCATGACACCCTTGGGATATTGGATATCATTGAATTCCTCTAGCTAGAGTCAACCCTTTGGAATCGATGATCCTCCCAGGGCTTGAGCCAAAGCTTCCTTCACCTGTTGCTCAACCATGGATTTTATATCTTTTTCTTGTATGGAGGTACTTTCCACTACCTTCCTATACAAGCTACTACTACCTTGTTCAATGAGAGGTAGAGTCTTGGCTAGGTCCAAGACATGCACTAACTCAGGCTAACTGATGTCAACTGTAGTAAGATGAACTAAACAGACTTGCTTCTGAAGCACTGGCACTGTTGCTAACAAGTACTATAATTTTATTTTTATTTGATTGTTTTGGAATATTACTTGCTTAGGTAATTTAGGTATGCTAAGTGAAGTGTTTGAGAAATTGATCAGGAATTTTGTTTTGATTTTAAAAAATTTAGGATTCTCACTTAGCAAATTTAGGTATGCTAAGTGAAGAATCCAAGTGTGTTTTGTTTAATTTTTGAAAATAGGATACTTAAATTTAGGTATGATAAGGAAATCCTAAGTGTTTCATTTTGTTTTGATGTTTTGATTTTAAATAGGGTAGGATCCTTAGCAAATTTGGTATGCTAAGGGAATCCTAAGTGTTTCATTTTGTTTTGATGTGATTGAAAGTGGAGAATTAACTTTAACAAATTTGGTATGCTAAAGATGAAGTCCCACTTAGTTTTGTGAAATGAAAATTTTACTTAGCAAAACTGAGTATGCTAAATGAAATTCCAAAGGATGTGTTCAAAATTTTTGATTTGTTTAAGTTTTGAAAAGGGAAACTTCTCCTTAGAAAATTTGGTATGCTAAGGGAAGAATTTCCAAAGGTGTTGGAGAACATTGGTTTTTAATTTGGAAACTTCACTTAGCAAATTTCAATATGCTAGGCAAAGTTCCAAAATAATTTTTGAAAAATGTTTGATTTTGGATTTGGAAACTTCACATAGCAAATTTGAGTATGCTAAATGAAGTTCCAAATATGTGTTTGAAAATTCTTTTTGGATTTTGAATTTAAAGACTTCAATTAACCAATTTGGGTATGTTAAATGAAGTTCCAAAAATGTGTTTTAGAAAATTTTTGGATTTTGGATTTGGAGATTTCACTTAACAAATTTTAGTATGTTAAATGAAGTTCCAAAAATGTGTTTTAGAAAATTTTTGGATTTTGGATTTGGAGATTTCACTTAAGAAATTTGGTCATGTTAAATGAAGTTCCAAAAATGTGTTTTAGAAAATTTTTGGATTTTGGATTTGGAGATTTCACTTAACAAGTTTGGGTATGTTAAATGAAATTCCAAAATGTGTTTTAAAAAATTTTTGGATTTTGGATATGGAGATGTCACTTTAACAAATTTGGGTATGTTAAATGAAATTCCAAATGTGTTTAGAATTTTGAAAGTATGATTGTTAATTTTTGATTTTGGATTTGGAAACTTCACTTAACAAATTTGGGTATGTTAAATGAAGTTCCAAAATGTGTTTAGAAAATTTTTTGATTTTGGATTTGGAGATTTCACTTAACAAATTTGGGTATGTTAAATGAAATTCCAAATGTGTTTAGAATTTTGAAATTATGATTGTTTATTTTTGATTTTGGATTTGGAAACTTCACTTATCAAATTTGGGTATGTTAAATGAAGTTCCAAAATATGTTTAAAAAATTTTTGGAATTTGGATTTTGCAGATTTCACTTAACAAATTTCGGTATGTTAAATGAAATTCCAAATGTGTTTAGATTTTTGAATTTTGGACTTGGAGACTTCACTTAACAAATTTGAGTATGTTAAGCAGAGTTCCAAAAATGTGTTTGAAAATTTTGATTTTGGATTTGAAAACTTCACATAGAAAATTTTGAATATGCTAAATGAAGTTTCAAAAATGTGTTTGAAAATTTTTTTATTTTGGATTTGGAAACTTCACTTAGCAAATTTGAATATGCTAAATGAAGTTCCAAAATGTTTGAAAATTTTAAGATATGATATCTTATTAAAGTTTTAGTATTTGAAAAGGGACTTCCATTCAACAAATTTAAGTATGTAGAATGGAGATCAATCTTATTTTTTTGAAATGTAAATTTTTTTTGTTTGTATGTGATTGTTGCTTTTTGAAAGAGAGGAATTCCAACTTAAAACATATGTGAGATATGTTCAAGTGATTTCTAAATGATATTTATTTTAGTTGAATGAAATCTTCATTTAATAGTTTTGAATATATTAAATGAAGATATTCATATGTTCTTTTTAAAAAGTTTAATTTTGTTTGGAAATGATCTTTCCATTCAATAAGTGTGAGTGTATTGAATAGAAAGATTCATGTGTGCTTTTTAAAAATTTTATGATTATGATTTTGATTTTTGAGAAAATGATTGTTCATTTTATTTTGAAAATGAAATCTTCATCAAAGTGAATTGAAAGAAGATGTTCATTTGTTCTTTTGTACAGTGTTGTTAGTTTTATTTTTTAAAATCCTTACATGTAACAATTATGGGAATTGTTAAATGAGCATGACCAAATTTTGTGGAAAATATTTATTAAGTGCATTTTTGAAAAGGTACTTTTTGAAAAGCAAAGTTCTTATGGGAGATTTTTTTTTCTTTATTATTTTAGAATGAACCTTTCCTTATCATGAAAATGATAATGAGGAAGTCTTTAAGATGTTTCTTTTTATTTAGATCTTTTCATTTTTAACCCATTGGAGAACCCAACGACAATTTTAAGACCAACAAGTAATGCGGTCATAAAACCTAAAGAAGTTGGCTAACTCAACTCAAGAATGAAATGAGCTAAGTGCCAATAGAAAGAAAGATAGTCTCGGATTCATACCAAAGTAAAAACCCACTATCGATACTCAAAGGCAATGGTCATTTACCAAAGATGGAGAGGAATCATCCCAGGTGGTGAAAAATAATGGTGAAAATTCCTATAGGAGTCCCCTTTCAAATCTATTGGGGAGAAATGAAAGAGATAAAACCTATCAAATTCATCTTTTAGGATGGAGATCCATAGATGTACTTATTTGGGTGATCGTACATTATCAAGGAATAGTGTACTATCTTGAAAGACAAAAGTCACTCCCTTTTTTAGACCTAATCACCTCAATAAGGACTCCTAAGGATGATGGGTCTGCATATGTACTAAAGATTCTTCCCTTACTTTACATGAAAAAGTAAAGTAGGGTTTATTTTAAATCTGGTTTGTTAAGTTCCTTATAGGAGCAAGCCTCCATAGTTAATTACATCCTAAAGAATGGGGATTCTTTACAAAAACTCTCTATTAAGGTAAATGATCATTGTCTTTGAAGATTTCAAGAGGAAGGATTATCAATCAATTGGTTTATTTTTGAAAGGTCAAATGGGATTGATCAAAAGAGGGAGTTATTATCGAAGCCAAAATAAGAGATAAGTATGAGATACCCATAATGCTAGAAAGCCTAGCTAGTATCTCAAACTATCATACAGTTAGGCTTTACATTCTTGAAGTTGATTTAATTTATTTGAGTTGCATATTTCATTAGAAATTTAGGACTTAAGATTCCTTAACACAAGATTAAGGAAATGCCTAAGAGGTGTGGAATTATGATTATGACCCATCAAGGGGAGAATAAACCTCAAAACCTAATTCTAGGGAGCTTCGGCGAGGGCCAGAAGGATAACCTAAATCTAAGGCAAAAATGGGTAATTGGTTTGCCTCCACAAGAGAGGACAAACCACTCGACAGCTTGGACTTATGACCGCCTGGGGGTGGCAGCCAACCAACTCTTCCTACAATTTTAAATACATGTAGGCAAGTCTTTATGCTTATGCAAGATAGCTAGGCTATTATATATTTAGAAAGAGACTAAGTCCTTAAACTCACTCCCTAAAGAGACTAGATCATGTAAAGGGCATGCTTCAAATGGCCTAAATCTAATGTAATTCAAATTTTATTTTATTTTTATTTTGGATTATTTGACTCTAATAATTCATATTAATGCATGAGAAAGAAAGTTATTTGCCAAAATCAATGATAAGGGAGAAGGTGAGTTTTGACCATGGCTCTCAAAGGTCAAGCCAAGTTTCTCTAAAAAATGTGGAGGCCCTCCAATCAAGAGTAAAATAAGATGCATTTGTGCATGATATTACAAAAGAAATTCTCATCCAGCTAAGGGGTTTCTAATTCTTTTATCTTGATTTTGAACCTAAGCTTTAGGTGAGATTATGAATTGCTTTTATTTTTATTTTGAAGTTGTTAAGTTGGCTAAATAGATTTATTTTTCCCTAAAAAGCCTAATCCACATCTAGGCCATATATAAATTAAGGAATAAACTAAAAAAAGCATGCCACTTAATGCACAAACTAAACAAATCAACAACCAATTTATAAAGCTAATCGCAAAAAGAATAAAAGGCCATTGTGGTCGGGCACCACCACACAAACCCAAAAAAAATCAAATGTGGGTAGCCAAGATCTACCCTTATGCAACCCAGATTACAAATGAATTAAATTACAATTAAGCAAGGAATTCATTGTTATGGGGATCTTCAAGATTTATTTCTTCTTTCTTCTTCTTTTCTTCTTTTCTTCTTTGGTTCCTTCTTTTGGATGGTTGGAAGGTTGATGCTCCAAGGCTTCACATGGTACATAAGATAGGATCTTATGATAAATGCTTATCCTAATCCCCATAACAATCATTTTGAAATCCTAATTGCACAAACTACATGGAAAGAAAAAGAATGGAAATCTAATTAACACTTGCAAAATAACGGTTAGCTAAAACAAACCACATAAATCCCAAGCATGTATATTGGACTTATCGCCCCATACATGGGTGACTAACTCCACCTAGCCTATTGTACTATGCTTAGGGGTCTAAGCACCTGTAAGCAAAAGCATTTATATTTTTATTTATGGTAGCTTATGCAATCCCTTGAAAAGAATAGTTATATAAGAATGTCCTACCATTCATTCTATGCATACACCCTAACATCCAGTCTAAAACATATATCATAAACAAAATAAACATTAAATCATACCGACTAACCTAAGGCTAGAAGTGGTGACTTAGGCTAATGTGTGCTTTGAAGGTTTGTGTGGTATGCTTAGCTATAGCTTTAGGTTCAAATTTTCTAAGTGAAGAACATGTTCAACTTAGAGGAGGGTATCATTTAAGTTGTTTAATTATTTTGGGTTGATTTTATTTCATGTTTTGATTTGGTTTATATGGATCCTACAATTAATTACTAAGTTATGAAGAGGCAAAGAGAGAGAGAACTTCTCTTTCCTTCCCTAACCTAAGTAATTACTAAAGTAGATTCACATTTTAGTTTTATTTAGGTGAATGTTTTGAATAAATATTTTAATTAATCATAAGTTTATATAAACTCTAAACAAACCTATTGAAAAAGAGAGGCATTTTAAGATTAAATAAAATTAATCAAAATTTACATAACACACATCACTTCCTTTCTTTCCCAACATATATAACATGCATATGGATGGACCCTAAGCATATCTTTACATAGAAATGAGAGTATTTAACATACTTTATGATGCATGCTAAGTAATTCATTTAAAGAATTTTAGGAGTTTTCTATGCATGATTTTCATTAGTAGAAAATTGTTTCCTTATCAAAATTTTTACATACACACATCAAAGTAAGGATGACATAAGTGAGTACAGCGCTATTGTTAACCAGAGGTGTGAGGTACAAGACCTACTTAGGGCTACTTAAATCCTCGCAACCTCAGGGTTGTCTAGGCTAATATGTTACTTTCCTTAAATACAAACATATGTATAAAAGAAATGAAATGGAAAAGGAGAATGCAAAAGTTGTATTAATGGATTCATTTTATTTGTGCAATTTATGTGTGCTAGTATAGGTAACCCTTATTAAGTGGTAGCATAGAGATGAATATGATATGGAATTAGGTGAGTGTTAGGTTCTTTTCAAATGAATCATACACCTCACCAAATTCCTATTCAAAACTATACCAACATAGAAAGGAAACCTATGCTAAGCATACCTTTATATTCTTTCACATGCAAGCTTATAATTAAAGTATGAGTAGCAAAATTTTAGATTTGGTATTTGATTTAAATGTGTTTGAAAATAATTTAGATTTAATAGTGATAATAGCCATTCATATTTCTACTTTAGCCAACACATGCAAAATTACATAAAGTAAACACTTTTATTTTAAAATTTGAATTTTAAAATTATGAATGCATGAAATCATATGACATACAACTTTAACATGTTGGGGAAAGATTTAAAGCAATGAAAGTATGTAAATAAGTTCACTTCACTTAAATCCTAAAGACATTCTTATAGAATAAGAAAGTTTAAAATAAATCAAAGTGAATTAAATGTGATTTTTTGTTTAGTTTGGAGTTTGATTTAATTTTGAAAAGGGTGAGATGAGTTTTGTTCCTAACCCATTCCCACATGTGTTTGATATTTTGTTTAATTTTTAGATAATTAGATCCATTTTATGCATTAATTAGGTTAAGGTATGAATTAAGTGAATTAATTAATTTACCTACACCACATTAGAATAATTAACCAAATAATTATGAGCCAATGAGATGACATAAAACTCACAAGGAATGTAAATTTGTAATGCACCTAATAAGAAAGAGGCCTAATTCAATTTAACTCATAATTAAAGGTTAATTAAGCTAAGGGGTTTAGCTTAGGTAATTTCAAAACACCCTTTCATACTTAAGAATTGGGTTTTGATTTAATTGAACTTATGCTATTAAACACCAAAGCATCTACCCAAATTAGATTAATTAAGTTCTGGAACTTTTTAGAATTTTTAGAAAAGGAATAATTAATGAATTAACTCTTAATTAAGAGGAGATTAAAGAGAGAAAAAGGGGGTTTATGGAATAGCTTAGGGGAGATGCTCCAAAAATATTCCATAAACCTTCTACTTACTGGATCTGACCTTAATCAACCCTAATCATGGAGTAAAATCACTAATTACATCTTAATTATCATTAATTACATAAGGAGGGTAATTAAAAAATCCATATGCAATTCTTCTAATCAAGCCTTAAATAAATCCCATGAAAATCAAGGAAGGCAGAAGTCATCCCCTAAAACATACCCAAGAAATTTGGGATTAATTAGGGGATTAATTAAAAAGTAATTAGCAAAATGAGGTTTCCAAGAAAACCCAAAAAAATCAATCATAATTTAAAGACCATTGAAATTAATTTTAAAATATTCTAGGTTGAATTATCTTTCCAAAGGATTTTATTTCATAATTTTCTGAGTTTTCTAGAGGGCATTATGAATTTTAGAAGATCCCTAGGTTAATTAGAATTAATTAAAACATTTTTAAATAATACTATAGCACATGGCACGACACATGGTGGTAGTCTACATGCTTTACATGCATTGCACCATGAGGGATTTACTTAAACATCAAATCCAAAATGGCAGCTAACGACGGATGCAGTTTGATCTCTGTCATCTGATCAAAGACTGGACGGCTAGAGATCTCCGCAATTTTAAAATGGATAACGGATATCTAAACATGGGAAATTATCTCATCCATCCATCCAAAATGTGTGGATGGATAGTTGAGATCTCCCAAGTTATTTCCCTTGATCAATAGAGACCGTCCATGATCAAGGGAAAGATTCGAGCTTGATCAAGCTTGGATTCAAACCAAACTTAACCCACACCATCTAAAGCTAAAGAGCGGCACATCCAATGGTCAAAAATCCATGGGATTAAAATTTCTTTCACAAAGCTCCACACCACATTGAGTTTAATGGTCAAAAAATCCCACACCTCACCGGAGATGATCACCGACACTCGATTCCCTTGGAGAAGCTTCGTCGAATTGAGACGAAGCTGTGTTGAGAGTATGAGCACTTGAGGTTGAGTGGATTGGTTTATAGACCACCTCCTCCTTAGCTAGCTTGTGGCCTTGATCCAATTCAACTCTTCCTTGTTGTGGGAACTCTAAAGGAAGCTTGGGTGCACTCAACTTAGCTCCTTGATGAAGTATGCAAGAGCAATTGGATGAAAATTGAAGAGGAAGTTGGCTCTTCAATAGACCTCCCCTATTTTGAAGCTCTAAAAATTGAGAAATGGAGTTTTCAAATCCTCTCTAAGAAGCTTGTGAATACTCTCTAAGGCTTGCTCTAAGTTCCTTAGCTTCAATCGACAGAGGGGAAGTTAGAATTGAAATGAATTAGGGGGAGTATATCTCCCCATTGAAGGATAGGACGGCAGTCAGCCCACTTGCCATTTTGATCTAATTGATCATATTAGGGAGTTTGTTTTGGCTATTTTGTGTGTGCACATGGTCCAGCCAAGGAGTGGATGCCAACCTCCCCATGTGCTTTAATTTGAGTGGGAGAGGGAGTTTGAATTTGGAATTTGGGTATGGGTTTGGCAGACCATCAAAACCCAAACCCATTGGGGTTGGGTCAATTTCAAATGGGTCCCCTTGAGCTTTAGGAGACCAGGAATGTCAAAGAGGGTATGACCATTTGAAATGTTTTGGTGCTTTGGTTTGATTCAATTTGGTATAGTTTTAAATTTGGCTCATATGACTTCATTTAGGTCAAATGGGTCAAGTTGACCTATTTGACCCATTTGACCTATTTGAGAGGTCAAGGGTAGGTTTAGGTTAGGTTAGTCATATGGAGTGGATTGGTATCTTTGTTTCCAATCAATTTTGGTTAAGTTCAATTTTGGCTCAACATGACCCCTTTAGTCAAGTCGTCTAAGGTCAATTGGGCTAGATTGGGTCTAGTTGGCCAATTGAGGCTTTGGTCAAGTTCAAAAAGTGATTTGGAATGAACTTGACCCATTGGTTTGGATCAATTTGGCTTAGATCAAGTTTTGACACATTTTAACCCTTTAGGTAAAATGAGTCAACTTGGGTCAAGTGGCCAATTAGGTTAGTGTGGGTTAGGATTAAAATTTGGTTCATAAGGGTAGGTCACTTTCAAAAGTGAGCCTAAGTGGGTCAAATGGCTTGGTCAAAGCTTTATTTGAGCTTGATTGATCTTGTATATGGATTTATGATTGAAATATAAATCCATTTACAAGTGATTTGAAGTCAAATAGGTTTTGATCCATTTGATAATTTCATATTCAAAGGAAGAATATGAAAGGGTTTTGGGTTTGATTTTTGACTTAGGTTTTGATTGAGTGATTGAAGTTTGGATTTATATATGAGTTCATGACTGTGGGGTTGATTGAATCATGAGAGAAAATCAAGAGTTTGGCTTGATTTGAAATTGATTTGGCTAAGTTCAAGATTTTGACTTGAAAGGCTTAGATTCGATTTTGAGTTGATTTGAGTTTGATTTTTTGGAATATGTTTTGAATGTTTGAATTTATATTTCATTTATATATGTGAATATAAATGATAACATAAATTTATCATGAGAAAATTTCAAGGATTTCAAGTGTTTTAATCATGTTTTAGGCTAAGTCCATTAAGAAGGATTTAAAGGAGTTAGGAAAATTTTGGAGTTTAGAGTTTGAATTATTAATTTGTTTTGATTGATTTATATTTATATTTCATTTATATATGTGAATATAAATGAAATATAAAAGAATTATGAGAAAATCCCATGACTTTGAGATGGTTTAATCAAGGTTTAAGTTAAGTCCATTAATGGAAAATTAGGGACTTAAGGAAATTTTAAATTGAGAATTTAATTTGATGGTTTGATTTGATTGATTTTTATTTATATTTCATTTATATAAGTGAATAAAAATGAGAATATAAATGAGTTTTAAGAAAATCTCATGATTTTAAATTGATTTGATCAAGGTTTAGGCCAAGTCCATTAGAAAATTAAGGGACTTAAACAAATTTCATGAATTGATTTGGAATTTTGAGTTTAGTTTGATTGACTTAAATTTATATTTCATTTATATATGTGAATATAAATGAGATTATAAATGAATTATGAGAAAATATCAAAGTTTTGATTGGTTTTGATCATGATTTTGGTTAAGTCCTTAAGGGAAGATTAAGGACTTTAAAAAATTTGGACTTAGGAATTTTTGATGAATTTTGATCATGGGTTTTAATCATAGATTTCAATCATGGATTTGATTTGAGTTTGGAGGAAATCAAATAGAATTGATTTGGAGTTTGACTTGAAATAAGGAAAGTAAGGAATGGTTTAAGCTAAGGGTAGGAAGTTTTCCTAACACCCCTAAGGCATCACCTATTCCTATGGCTAACTTTTCTAAGTCTTTAGGGTTAGGTTGAGTGTCCAGCTAATCACTAGATGTGTCTTAAGACTAAGGAACTCTTAAGGTCTGAGAGGAGTCCTATGTCTAAGATGGAGGGGTTGAGAGCTCATCCTAAAAATGAGGTCAATAGGTGGTTGTTTGTTGGTTGTTGATTCTGTTTGCTGCTTGGGTGGTTGCTATTTTTGCCTTGAGTGCTGGCTTGGTCTCTTATTTTGGCTGAGGATTTGGACTACTTTTGGTTTCTCTAGCACCCATTGTTTCTTGTGTTTTGCATCTGGGTTTGGTATTGGTTATTTTCTTTTTGCTCTTGTGGTGATTTTCTAGTGTTTTCAATGCCCCTTTGGTCTCCTCATGGGTTTTTTTTCCTCTCACGGTTATGCTATTTTCCTGTTGTCTTTCTGTTTAATGGAGGTATTCTGCATTTTTATTTCTTGCCTCTGTCTAGGTTTGGTGGTCATGCTAGTCTTGGCCTTGTTCTCCAATTGCTTGGTAATTGTAGGTTTATTATTTGGGTTTGCTATTGCTTTGGTTGTCTAGTGTTAGTGGGTTTGGTTCCTATCCATGGTGGCTTTGCTTTCTGGGTGAAATCTTGGTACCGCTTCTTTCATTTTACTTGGGTGGTTTTGTTGATGCTACTTCCTTTCCTTGGTGGCCTTAGTCATTGATTTGTGGTTTCGCTTTATTGCTTAGTCAAGTAAGAGAATTGTTGAATTTCACTCTTGGATTGCCTTCATCAAGGTAAGTGGTGGATGATGGGATGATTTCCCTATTATCTTTTTGCTGGTACATATGTGACTGTAACCCTTCTTTTGAAGTCTGGATGCTCACATTTATGGTTGCCCCTTAAGATGAAGGTGACTAAGTCTCGATTCTTTTACAAGTTTTTTGCATGTTTTGGATCCTGGATGTGGTTTGTGCAACTCTCGAAAGACTTCTATTTCTAATAGTGGGCTTTGCCTGATCCTCATGTTTCCTGTGTTATTGCTTTGTTGTGTTTTTTTGGTCTTTTATCTCTTTTTGTAGGTTTTTATTTGCTTATTTTTTGTTGTAATAGATCGGGGATTTTTCTCTAGTCGAATGTAGCACTGAGCAGTAGTTAAGAGAAATTAACCCTTCTTAAGGACCTTGTCCCTTTCGTGGCAATAAAATTCTCCCCTCTGTAGGTTTCTTAAAAAAAAACCCTAAACCCTAAACTAACCCTAAACCCTAAACCATAGACCCTAAACCCCAAAAATTGAAAACTTAAACCTAAACTAAATAAAACATAAAAATAAAATAAATAAAAAACCTAAACCTAAACCTAAAAAAGCAAATAAAATAAAAAATAAAATCTAAACTAAAATAAAATAAATAAAACCTAAAAAAAAAATTAAAAATAAAACCTAAATAAAATAAAACTAAATCTAAAATAAAATAAAATAAACTTAAAACAAATTAAAAAAACTAAAAAAACTTAAACCTAAAAAATAAAACTAAAAGAAATAAACAATAAACCTACACCTAAACTAAAAAAAAAAACCTAAACCTAAAATAAAAATAAAATAAACCTAAACCTAAACTAAAATAAACTAAACTAAAATAAATAAAACCTAAACTTAAACCTAAAATAAACTAAACCTAAACCTAAACCTAAACTAAATAAAATAAAATAAACTAAAAATAAACCTAAACCTAAACTAAAAAAATAAAACCTAAAAATAAACCTAAAATAAAAATTTAAAACCTAAACCTAAAAAAAGAAAATTAAAACCTAAAATAAAATCTAAAAATAGAAAATAAAACCTAAACATAAAAAATAAAATTAAACTAAAAAATTAACCTAAACCTAAACCCAAACCTAAAAAATAAACTAAAAAAAATAAACACAAAATTAGTAAACTAAACAAAATAAAAATATAAAATAAACTTAAATAAACTATAAAATAATCTAAATAAACTAAATAAACTTAAACCTACTGGTTTACTTAATTTAAAAAAAAAACCCTAAACCTTAAACACTAAAATTAACCCTAAACCCTAAACCCTAAACCATAAAACCTACAACCCTAAAACCTAAACCCTAAACCCTGAAAAACTAAACCTAAACTAAATAAAACCTAAAAAAAAAATAAAACAAAAAACCTAAACCAAAATAAAATAAAAAGCAAAATAAAATAAAAACATAAACTAAAACCTAAACCTAAACCTAAACCTAAGAAGAAAATAAAATAAAAAAATAAGAACTAAACTAAAATAAAATAAATAAAACCTAAACTAAACAAAAAATAATAATAAACCTAAATAAAATAAAACTAAACATAAAATAAAATAAAATAAACCTAAAATAAAATAAAATAAAAACTAAATAAAAATGAATATAAAAATGAACCTAAATAAAAATAAAAAATAAAATAAACTAAAATAAATAAAAAATTAACTAAACAAACTTAAGCCTACCAGTTTACATTATTTAAAAAAAAACCTAACCTAAATGCTAAAATGTACAACCCTAAACCCTAAACCCTAAAAACCTAAACCCTAAATCCTTAAGTCTAAACCTTAAAGCCTAAAAACCTAAACTTAAACTAAATAAAACCTTAAAAAAAAACCTAAACCTAAGTAAAATAAAAAATAAGAGAAAATAAAAACTAAATAAAACCTAAACTAAACTATAAAATAAAATAAAACCAAAAATAAAAAACCTAAATAAAATAAAATATAAATGTAAAATAAAAATAAAATAAGCCTAAAATGAAGTAAAATAAAAACAAAATAAAAACCTAAACCTAAAAAATAAACCTAAAAATAAAACCTAAACCATAAACTATAAATAAAACCTAAACATAGAATATAGAAAATAAAATAAAAAATAAACTAAACTAAAATAAATAAAACCTAAACCTAAACCTCAAATAAACTAAACCTAAACCCTAAACTAAATAGAGTAAAATAAACTAAAAATAAATCCAAACCTAAAATAAAAAATAAAACATAAAAATAAACGTAAAATAAAAACCTAAAACATAAACCTAAAAAAATAAAATTAAAACCTAAGCCTAAACCTAAAAATAAAAAATAAAACCTAAACCTAAAAAAATAAAATAAAATAAAACTAAACTAAAAAATAAACATAAACCTAAAAAATAAACTAAAATAAAAAACATAAACTAAAATAAATAAACTAAACTAAATAATATTAAAAAAATAAACCAAACTAAAACAAAAAAAAACTAAAATAAATAAAAAATAAACTAAATAAACCTAAACCTACATATTTCCTTAAGTTAAAAACAAACCCTAAACCATAAGCCTATAACCCTAAACCTTAAACCCTTAACACTAAACCCTAAAACCCTAAACCCTAAACCCTAAAAACCTAAAAACCTAAACTTGAACTAAATAAAACCTTAAAACAAAATAAATAAAAAAACCTAAACCTAAATAAAATAAAATAAATAAAATTAAATTAAACTTAAATTAAAACCTAAAACAAAACCTAAACCTAAACCTAAACCTAAACCTGAACTTAAACCTAAAAATAAAATAATATAAAAATTTAAAACTAAACTAAAATTAAATAAATAACAACCTAAACTAAAATAAAAAATAAAATAAACCTAAAAATTAAAAATCTAAAGAAAATAAAATCTAAATGTAAAATAAAACTAAAATCAACCAAAAATAAAAAACTAAAATCTAAATCTAAAAAAATAAATCAAAAAAATAAATCCTAAAATAAATAATAAAAAATAAAACCTAAATCATAATCTAAGAAAAAATTAAACCTAAAATAAATAAATTAAAATAAACCTAAACCTAAACTAAAATAAACTAAACTAAAATAAATAAAACCTAAGCCTAATCCTAAAAAAAACTAAACCTAAACCCTAAACTAAATGAATTAAAATAAAATAAAAACAAAACCTAAACCTAAGTTAAAAAAATAAAACCTAAAAATAAACCTAAAATAAAAAGCTAAAATCTAAAACTAAAAATATAAAATAAAAACCTAATCCTAAACTGAAATATAAAAAATAAAACTAAACCTAAAAAAAAGAAAATAAAAAATAAAACTAAACTAAAAAATAAACTTAAACCTAAACCTAAACCTAAAAAATAAATTGAAATAAAACCTAATCTAAAATTAAATGAACCTAAAATAAATTAACTAAAATAATAAAAATAAAAAATAAACAAAAAATAAAAAAATAAAATAAACTAAATAAACCTAAACAATACCAGTTTACTTAAAAATTTTAAAAAAAACCTTAAACCCTAAATCCTAAACCATAAATCATAAACCCTAATCCCTGAACCCAAAACTCTCAAAAACCCTAAACCCTAACCCTAAATCCTAAACCTTAAAAGCATAAACCCTAAAACCCTAAACCCTAAACCCTAACCCCAAACCCCAAACCCTAAACCTAAGCATAAAGTAACTAAATAAATTAAAAAATAAACCTAAACACTAAAACCTAATAAACCTAAACCCTAAGAATGGGCGGAACCTTGATGACAGGAACATCACCGACAATAGGCTCAGATCTCAGTGGAGGCAAAGGCGAGGCAACGACATCAGCAGTGGTGGGGGATCTGAGGTGCTAGTGGATATGGAGGTGGTGGTGAGGTGGTGGTTATGGAGGCGAGGAGCGATGGACACAACCAAGGTGGTGGTGGAGGGAGAGATCGGGGATATGATGGTGGATCCCACTACTCGAGATGTCGGGGTGGCTCTGATGGGAACTGAAGAAACTGAAGAACGACCGATCCAATCTGCTGCTTATGGAACTACATCTTTATAGTAGAGATGGTTTTAATTATCTAGGGTTTTGATAAATAATAAAAACTAAAATAAAATAAAATAAATAAAAACCTAAACCAAACTAAATAAATAAATAACCTAAATAAAATAAAAATTAACTAAACCTAAAATAAAAAATAAATAAGAACTTAACAAAATTCCACACCTAAAAAATAAACCTAAAATGAAACCTAAAATAAATAAATAAAAAACCTAAACCCTAAACTAAAAAAAACTAAACCTAAAATAAAATTGAAATAAACCTAAGCTAAACTAAATAAAACCTAAAACTAAAAGGAAAATAAAGTAAACTTAAACATAAACCTAAACTAAATAAAATAAAATAAACTAAAAATAAACCCAAAAAAAAAATAAACCTAAAATAAACCTAAAATAAATACCAAATCCTAAACCAAAAAAAAAAAAAATAAAATAAAAACCTAAACTTAAACTGAAAAATAAAATAAAAGTAAAACTAAATTAAAAAATAAACCTATACCTAAACCTAAACAACAAACTAAAATAAAAAACCTAAAATAAATAAACTAAACTAAATAAAAAAATAAACCTAAATAAAAATTAAAATAAACTAAACTAAAATAAATAAAAAATAAACTAAATAAACATAAACATACTAGTTTACTTAATTTAAAAATAATAAATAAAAAAATAATAAATAGAAACACTAACCCTAAACCCCAAACCGTAAACTTACAACCCTAAACCCTAAAAACTATAAACCATAATGCCTAAACTTTAACCTTAAATCCTAAATTTTGAAACCCTAAACCCTAAAACCTTAAATCTTAAACCCTAATTCATAAACCCTAAAAACCTCAAAACCTAACCTAAACCTTGTGAAACCTAAAAATAAATAAATAAAAAAGATAAACCTAAATAAAATAAAATAATAAAATACAATAAAAAACTAAACTAAAACCTAAACCTAAATCAAAAAATAAGCAGTCATTAGCATATCTCTTCTAGTGAGCATGACCCTCTTAGAGGTAGCACTCTAGTGGCAAGCAATGTTATATGTATTTTGGTCAGTGATCACAGTCCCTCCATCGGTCAGCCCCGAGTATTTATGCTGGCACGATTAGATCATTCCTTCGATGAGATCGTAGCCACTTACTTTGCTGAGAAGAGGGAACTCTTAGGCAATAATCACACAGATTCTAAGGATGAGTGGATAACATTTGATCTCGATGAGGATGACCTTTTGAGGATTTGGCCAGAGTCCACATGGTCGACACTAGGAGCTCCCTTCAGAGAGATCAACATAGTTAAGAAGGTGTTGTAGTTGAGGAAGATGATGCCATCCATTCAACCCAACAACTCTATCAGCAACTTAAACAAAAGGATAATTAGATTAACTGGATGGAGAAGAGGATGAAAGATTTGTTAGTAGAAATCAGGCCTCTGTACCACAACATATATCGATAGAGGTAGATCATCCTGAGTTAGCACATGTCCTAGATCAACCCAATAGCACTTCACCAATAGATAAGGATAGTGGTTGCTTGCTTAGGAAGGTGGTGGATACCATGCAAGAGAAAAATATGAAATAGTTGGAGCAAAAGTGAAGGATGGCACAAGCCCAGGTGGCTCATCTGTTCCAAAGGGTAGAACCTACCTAGAAGAATTTGATGTTGTCTAATATTCTAAGGGTTTGTACCTCGTTCCTTCAAAATCTTTGATGGCTGTGGGAACCATCGAGAGCACATAGCACACTTCAGGGCCAGATGTTGCAATACTGGCGGCAATGATGCACTCTTATTTCGTATCTTTGTCAGTAGCTTTATAGACATCACATTTGATTGGTACGCTGAACTACCCAATGGTTTAGTGAAGAAATTTATTGAGTTGGAGCATCTCTTTATTAAGAGATTTGCTGGAGCTCAACAAAGGGTAACTATGGGAGATATTATTGTAGCTCAACAACACCCCGATGAGTCTCTTATTGATTACATTCTTAGATGGCATAATTTTAGTATGAAATGCAAAACACAACTGTCTGAAAAATATGCCATTAAAATTCTACTCAAGAATATTCATGGCCCGATCGCCTTCATGCTTAAAGGTTTACCATTAAGACATTTGAGAAATTAATCAACAAGGTGGCTAGTCTACAAAGGTAGGTCAAACAGTTACCCTTCTAAGATCAGTCAGCCAAGCCCAAACCATAGAAGGCATTTGAGAAAAAGCCAGGGGCAGTTATCACAGTTGATAAGGGGAAGTAGCCAGCTAGTGTCCAGTCAGATAGGCCTCGAGCTCAACAGTCTCCTCTATCATCTCCTTTTCCACCACCTTGACTATCATACGGGCCACCTCAATTGCCACAGTGGCCTCCACCACCACCTCCTCAGCAATATCAACAGCAGTATCCTCATCAGCATCAGTAATAGTACTCTTACCTGCCACCAGGTAGCTATCATTTACTTACCCTTGTTGACAAATTGAATAAACCATATTCATTCAAGAGGGAGGTAGTCAAGAAGATCTTTAAGAACCTCTTAAAGAAGCCCGATTTTCGTTACTAAAGCCTAGAGGTTGAGGAAGTGGGCAAGAGTCATCCAAACTATTACCTCCTACCACGCATGCTAGGACATGTCTTAAGATTGCTTTACCTTTAAGGACCTGCTTGAGCATAGCTACAAGTCGGTGCCATTGTCATCCCTAAAAATATATACAAACAATCTCTAGTTCTATTAGGGTAATCCTTGGGGATACACATGATCTTCTCAAGATAAAGGAAAGGTTGGGATATCTCCCTATCCCAAACCTCCAAGAAATCATCTCTAAGATCAAAAAAGTTACCATTGTGTGGTCAAGCACTCAAACCTCCAACATCAAGGAGGGTTTGGAAGTTTCCAAGACAACTTGAAGGAGGTAGAAACCCAATAGCAAAGAAAGGTCCACCTTACTTGGTCGGGATAGCATAGTAGAACCACCGCCCCAGTCCAAAGACTTCATACACCATTGCAGCCTACTACTTCTTCATCCACTAACTCTTCTCCAGAGCATCATTGTATCAGTGGACAATGGCACTAAATCCCTTACCCTATTTAGTTTATTAGATTTCTATCATGCACTTCCATATAAAAAGAAATCAATGAAGAAAGTTTTCACTTACATCTTGTCCACTTATGATACTTTAGCTTTTATTCCTCTCAAAAACACTTCAACTCTACAAAATAATAATAATAATAACTCTAGTTCGATCATTCCTCCTAATTTAGATTTTCCATTCTCAATCATTCTTCACCCATTGAGATTGATTTGGAGTCATCCGACTCGATGATCCCATAGGAGAAGTCAGAAACATAATGAGTAAGTAGAACTTTTGACTAAACCATCTCACGAAGTCATTGAAGTCAACATCCGTAGTGGCAAAGTTATACCTCTTAGGGTAGCACCTTAGGATAAGGGTAAATAAGTCATTAGTTCTAGTGATCAAGAAGCCCCTCCAGAGGATGCTCCACTTATGGATATGCTTGTGGTGGACTAGCCCAGAGTTGACTACAATGTCCTCGCTCACCTAAGAAAGTTGCCAGCTAAACTAAGCATATATGTGCATTTGTCTTATCCAAAGAGATGAGGGAGTAATTAATCAAAGCCCTTCTTGATCTAGAAATATGCTTAGCTTAACTGACCACTATTGGAGAGGAGGCCTGTTATTCAAGAGAAGTATGTGGAGTTACATTCACCGATGAAAACCATCTTTTGGGGAAAATAGAGCACAACCGTCTCCTGTACATCATAGTGGACATGGGCAGATTCAGACTCACCAAGGTGTTAGTTAATCTAGGTGCATCAGTGAACATTATAAGTCTAAAGATCCTTGCCTTCTTAAGGATTGACACCCCAGAACTATGAGAAGATCAGATGATGTTGAGAGGATTTAATGAGCAAGGAAGAGAGCTTTAGGCTCTATAGTGTTGCTATTGGAGATAGATGATTGGAAGATAGAAAAAAAGTTCTACATAATTGACTCAAGCACATCTTTCACTGTTTTGCTCGATAGTCCTTGGAAACATGGAAATAACACTGTTTCATCCTCTTTATATCAGTGCATCAAATTTTAAAGAGATGGAATTGAGTATTGTGTCAAAGTAGACTTGAAGCCATTCTTAGTTAGAGAGCTCGAGATATATAAGGATGCAGCCTACTATCTTCCTCCAAATCAAAAAATTTATTCTCATGACTTGGTGAATATTCAAAAATAAAAGAAAAAGAAACAAAAGAAAAGAACAAAAAGAAAAATAAAATGAAAAAGAAAAGAAAAAAGGAAAAGAAAATGAAAATATAAGTGAGCGAGAATCAGACACCGAGGAACAAATAGAGCCATATATTGGATAGTGCCCACAGTTCATTCCTCTATACGAACACATGGGTAGGATGACTCAAGCCTCAATAGATAGAGGCAGAGGCAGATCTAGAGGTAGTTCCAGAGATGGAAGACCTCCTCCCTATTGGCCACCCAATAGGATCTATATTTCAACTCACAAGAATACCCTGCTATCCACAAAGACTTAGAATCCAGTTCGGAGGATAAGTCTTATGTGGTTATAATGCACCAACCCCTCAAGGGTCCCTTTGGAGGTGATATTTGAGCATGTATGAAGACCAAGCCTTCAAGCAAAGCATGAATGTATCTCAATCACTATTTTGTAGAATAGTTAGACATTTGGGAACCTTAGCTCTAACTTTACTTTCTTCCTAAAAGTTGAAGGTTTAGTAGTTAAGAGGCCCCAAGTCATCTACATATGTCAAGCCAAAGATTTTTATTGGGAGCATCATCCTCAAGTCAAGTATGTAAAACTAAAGAATGATTCATATAAGGATTTAATACAATTGCCTTTTGATTGATATTCACCTTATGTTCTTAACTTAGCAAAGAAGGGATTAATCCCACATACTTATTCTAAACACATGTCAGATTATGTTGAAAGGTTATGCGATAAGCAAAGAAGACATTCTCAATCAAGATCCAGACTAGATTTGTCATGGGTACGATGACAACAACCATTGTCATCATTACTCATTTGGGTTCGATAGGTTCTTCTCAAATCATGCTAACTCTTAAGGAGGTATATTTAGAAACTTCAGATGATCCAAATGAGATTGAAGTCAAAGAGGGACCGCTAGAGTTTGAAGAGGAGATTAGATCAACCATCGATGAACTTAAAGAGATCAACTTAGGAATTGAAGAAATTCTACATCCGACATACATCGGCTCTTTGTTGAATGAAGAAGAAACCTATGACTTAGTTAGAAGTGAAGTTTAAGGACTACTTCGCATGGATTTATGAAGAAATGCTCAATTTATCTCTTGATTTAGCAGTCCACAAACTATAAATAGAACTTAATGCTATCATGCAAGCTCCTAGATGCATGCAATTAGACATTGAACAGCAGGTCACTTCTAAAATCAAGAAATTCATCGATGCTGGATTTATCAGGGAAGAAAAATATCTTACCTGGTTAGCCAGTGTCATCCAGTTAAGAAAAAGAATGGCCAAATTCGCATATATGTCGATTTTAGGGATCTAAATAAGGCATGTCCTAAGGATGAATTTCCACTCCCTATACCAAAATTAATGGTGGACATCGCTCATCTTATGCAAGATTCTCCTTTATGGATGGGTCTACAAGCTAATCAAGATGGCCCACAAGGATGAAAGAAACACCGCTTTTGAACCCATATCGAATTATTATAAGGTCATGCCTTTATTTTTAAAATGATACCCATGACTGGATCTTCAATGAACTCATTCATCATCAAGTTGAATGCTATATTGATGATCTTGTAGTCAAAAGCAAAGAAAAGGAAGACCATATCTTCAACTTGAGAGCAATTTTTGAATGGTTAAGATAATTTAACCTCAAAATGATCCCATGAAGTGTGCATTCGGAGTAGCTTCAGGGAAATTTCTTGGGTTTGTTGTCCGACACCCAGGAATAGAGATCAATCCAAAGAAGATCAAGATTATCTTAGAAATGCCACCCCCTAAAAGTCTAACTCAACTCAGATCATTCCAAGGGTGGTTGGCGTATTTAAGATGCTTCATATCCAACTTATTAGGAGGATGCACCATTCTCAACACTTGTCAAAAGGATGCCAAGTTCAAGTAGGATGATAAGTGTCAAAGATACTTTTGAAGACATCAAGCACTACTGATGACTAGAAGTACTCTATCCCGCAAACCATTGATCCTCTACACCGCTATATTAGATGACTCCTTGGAACTTTGTTGGCTCAAACCAATGATGAAGGGAAAGAAAATGCTCTCTACTATCTCAATCATCTAATTCCTACCGGCAAACTACCCACCTATTGAAAAGCCCGCCTAGCTTTAATCTTTGCATCCCAAAAGCTATAGAACGCATGCTTTTTTCATAAGATGAATCGATCTAGGATCAATCCACTATAATATCTTATGACATGGCCAACATTATCCGGATGGTTGGCATGATGGTCCATGAGTTTGTTATAGTTTGATATCACATTCGTACCACTTAATGCGGTGAAAGGATAGACAGCGCATTTCTTTTGCAGTAACCACATCCTACTAATTCCTCGCTTAGTGATGACCTCTGTGATGAACACATCATGAACTTAAGGGAAACTAGCATTCACTACTGGGAGACATATTTTGATGGTGCGGCTTCCTTTAAAAAAAGGAGAAGAATCAATGATCTACTCTTCCAAAGAAGGTAGGAATAGTTCTCCTAACTGGATCGTGATGTGATGAGATTCTCATATCATCTATCCAACCCATGCACCAATAACGAAGCCGAATATAGGCCCATTACACCATGCTAGTTGTCATATACCAAAAAACACATCTTCTGGGACTCATCATCATCAACCAAATCATTGGGTCCTACAAAGTTCTAAAGCCTAAGCTCCATCATTACATTAAGTATACCATGGAGTTGTTGGCCAAAATCTTAGAGGTTACCATCTACAAGATTCCTTAAGGAGAGAACACAATGCAAATGGCTGTTTCAAGCTTGCCAAAAAAAGAAGATTATGTCTAAGCCCAAATAAGGGTCCAAAATAGGTCTTATCCCTTGAGCATTAACTCATCAAGAGATTCTCTTGAAGGGAGGTTTCACACAAAAAAAGGATGAGGAGTCAAATGAGGCAACCATTCATGGATTATCTACATATTAGCATACTACCTTAAGAGAGTCAACAGCATGAAAAAGGAGAGAGCCCTTTCCTACGCTTCCTCATAGTGCACCTTGTACGGTGGCCTTTCGATCATAGTGTGGTTAATTGTCCGATAAACATGAAGCCCATAAAATTATAACCGAGGTACACCTGCGAATTATGGAGCATTTAATCCAAGATCAAGATGAAAGCCAAGATCAAAACTACTAGCCTTCGATGATTACAAACTACATGGATGTAGCTAGGAAATGCCACTAATGTCAAGTACATGATGTGGTCTTACATCAACCACCCAACATTCTACATCCTACATTGGCCTCATGTCCATTTGAGTGTTTGGGTACTGACATAGTGGGTCCCGACGATCCTCCTAAGGGTCACCGGTTCATCTCGCTACCACCACTACTTTTCCAAGTGGCAAAGGCAATCCTCGAGAGGTCATACCAACAAGTGCTCTAATTTTAGGAGCCATATCATATATAAATCGAATAATTATATTTGATAATGGTATTGCATTTAACACTAAAATCAATAGCTTTTCCCCGAGATAGTATATATTGTAGATATTCCACCATCTATTACCCAAGGGAAAATGGTCTAACAAAAGCATTCAACAAAACCCTCATCCAAAAATTAAAGAAGACACTCAACAACAATAAGGAATTGGGTATGAGTTTAAAGCCTATGGCCTACCACATACGTAACTCCAACTCAATATACCCCTTTCTCCTTAGTAATGGTCTGAAGCCGTTCTACCACTAGAAGTCCAACTCCCATCACTAAGGATAGTTGTGGGTAGTAAGATCACAATGAAACAGAACACCAAGTTGTGGTTGGAAGAGCTTGAAGGTTTGGAGGAGAGACGCCTTTGAGCAAGACAGAACTTCAATTTGCATAAAGCCAAAATGTTTCAAGCTCACAACAAGTTGGTCCATCCTAAATCGTTTCTAGTTGGAGAGCTTTTTTTAGTTGTAAGGAGACCAATTGTTGCCCGTCAAAAGATGGAAGGCAAGTTTGAACCCACTTGGGAAGGCCCTTTTGCCATAGAGAAGGCCTACCAAGGAGGATCTTATCAACTTATAAATTGTAAGGGAGAGCCTCCAATCAATGAGCACTACTTAGAGAAATACTATCCATAAATTTTATTTGAAAATAATCATCAATAAAACTTTTCATATCAATAAATTCCATCTCTTATGTGTTGAAATATCTTTGTTCTTGTGAATCACAATGTGTTTAGGGTAGGTGTAAGAGAACCCAGTTGCATCATATCCTTCCACAACACAAACACAAACTATTTCGAAGCAACTAGGTTAAAGAGAACATAAGAGGCATCCTATTTCAATTAGTACAACCAAGTTAGGGTAGGTGTAAGAGAACTGCATCCTATTCCCCTTTCACAACACAAATGAACACATACCTTTATCTCAAGCTATTTTGATGTGGGAGCAAGCCCCATTCCCACCATTTCCCCGCTAGATCATATGCTATCTTGTTAATGTGTCACCCTGGTCAAGGATGTGAGTCTCCTCGCTTTTCTTTCCCGACTTGACCATTACAAAATAATGTGCACCTTGTTAGTTATGTCGTACTATGTCGCATACAGTAAGTAAGCTACCCCATATTGCCTTTGTTTAAGAGGATGTAAGCTCCACACTTTCTTCTTGAACTAGCCATCATGCATCACTAGGTCAAGTATAAGTATATTTGAGATTTAGGATAAGTCCCCGGGTCCTTCCTCCTACTTCATGCTTATTTTACACACAGAGACCTCGCCAGTAGTCCATGTCCATTTCCCTATTGAGTATGAGTCAGACCATCCCATGATCGCCCATTTTAGAGAGATATAAGCCTACACACCTTCTTTCTAATCTGATTATCGCAAATTGATGTGCACCTTAGGTTGGTTGGTTATTGCCATGCTGATGGTGACCCACCCAATGGATACACCACTCTTGGCAGATATGAATCCCTAGGCTTTCTCCTTCCTTGGCCACACACTATATACCTATAGGCTTTTCTTTTAGGGTTTTGATAACACCCTAATGACACCTCCCTGGGCACTCTATTTAGATCACATTCTTAGCAACCCCATTTAGACACTACCCGTTACTTTGGATTTATATAGTGCCCCTTTTCTATTAGCAACACCATGTGGTCAAGAATTCATTCTGCAGTCCAAGTAAAGATAGACTAGCCGACATGACCTCCTTCTCAATGTGGTCCTCAAGAACCTGTGGTCCACAATAACATAAAATAAATAAAATATATCTTTGCATGTGGATTAAGCCCCCCTAGTGGCCCCTTCCCAAGTAGGCATCCTATCTTTTAGGTGTCAACAAAACTCCTATAGGAATTTTATGACTACTTTGAGTTGGAGATAAGTCCTCAAAGACTCTCTTAGTAATTAGCCCAGTTCACTTGTCAAGCTATCAACCAATCACCCCATTGGTTATTTGTTAAGGAGGATGTCCTGCACTTTCTTCCTAACTTGACCATTGTACACTGAAAGGCACCCCTTTGGTTGGTTAGCTCTACCCCATGGCCGGTAGACTATCCCTTTGGATTTGTAAACCTAAGACAGGTCTAGGCTAATATTAACTCCATCTTAGTAGATCCATTGCACACCAATATGGTCCATCCTAAATTAAATTAATTTTGACTATTCTTAAGTCGATGTGAATCCACAATGACATTCGCCAAATAGTCTCCTCTTGGTTGGGTTTGATTTAAGCCATCAACCGATCACCCTGGTCCTTTATTTAGGAGGATATGAGTCTCCGTGCTTTCTTCATAACTTAACCATTGCATACCAAAAGGTACCCCTTAGGTTAGATAGTCCTACCTGATGGTTGGTACACTATCCCTTTGGATTTGTAAATCAAGATAGGTCGATATTGGCCCTTCTTAGTAGATCCATACCCCATAAGATCCATCTCATCAAATCCACCATCCTCCCCAAAGTAGTCCAAATTAAATATATCATATCCCTAGCAGATTAGAGCTCACATCTCTAGTGCAGTGCATGCTCAAAACCAAATCAATAAATCAAATAAAATTCTCATCCCTAATGATGCCCCATCGACAACAACACAAATCAAATTTCTCCCAGATGCAAATCAAATCAAACCCTTATCCCTAGTGGATAACGTGGAACCTACTTCCCAATGGATTACCTAAATAAAGGAAAACTACCTCAAGAGAAGTCCTAGGCCTATCAGATGTAGCAGAGAGCATATTTCTACACTATTATGGATGGT
Organism: Cymbidium sinense; assembly: GCA_021442155.1. Lineage (NCBI taxonomy): Eukaryota > Viridiplantae > Streptophyta > Magnoliopsida > Asparagales > Orchidaceae > Cymbidium > Cymbidium sinense. The sequence goes on along the minus strand of CM038214.1, from coordinate 64,381,313 downwards.
GTCTTGTATCGATGGCCTTCGATCGTGTGTGTTATGTTGTTTACAAGCATGAAGCCCTAAAGTCCATGACTGAGGTACACTCAAGATTTTGTGGAGCCAACCAATTAGGTCCGAAGATGAAAGCCAAGATCAAGAAACTGGATACTACTAGCCGCCAATGATCAAAGATTGCATGGATATGGCTATGAGATGCCACCAATGTTAAATACATGTTGTGGTCCTACACCAACCAACCACCATTGTACATCCTACATTGGCCTCATGGCCATTCGAGTGTTGGGGTATCGACATAGTGGGTTTGATTGAAGGGGTCCGCTCATCTAAGATGCTACCGAATACTTTTCCAAATCTAAGTGGCAGATTCCGAGAGGTCACAACTCAAGATGTGCTCTAATTTTTTAGGAACCATATAATATATAGGTTCAGAGTGCCTTGATAAATTATATCTAATAATAGTACTACATTTAAGAGCACCGAGATCAACAACTTTTCCCAAAGACACAACATAGATTGGAGATGTTCTACCATCAACTACCCGAGGGAAAATATCTTAGCAGAAGCCTTCAATAAAACTCTTATCCAAATACTAAAGAAGACACTCGACAATAACAAGCCACAGTGGCATGAGCAGTTAGTTGAAGCCTTATGGGCCTACCACACCACATATAGAACTCCAACCCACCACTCCTTTCTCCTTAGTGTATGGGTTCAAGCCGCCTCTACCATTAGAAGTCCAACTCCTATCACTCAAGGATTGGGTAGCAAGATCACAATAGAATGCCAAGTTATGGTTAGAAGAGCTCTAACGCTTGAGGAGAGAGAGTATGCCAAAATCTCAAGTTATACAAAGCTAAAATGATTCAAGCTCATAACAAGTTGGTCCATCTTAGAGCTTTTCCAAAGAAGAGAGCTTATTTTAGTAATAATGAGAGACGATTATTACCCCATAAAATGGTAGAACCCAAGTTTGAAAGGCCCTTTTGCCATAGAGAGAAGGCCTACCAAGGAGGATCTTATCGCCTTATTAATCATAAGGGATAGTGCCCAATGCTTCCAATCAACGTGTTCTCACTTAAAGAAATATTATAAATCATGTTTAAAAATAATTATCATCAATGAAAATTCCATCTCAAATTCATTCAATTCCCTCACTTTGGAGTGAGCTCTCAACTTCCTTATCATGATCTAGATTCTTATAGACACTAAGAGTTCCTTAGTCTTAAGACACTTCTAGTGATTAGGTGAACACTTAACCCAACCCTAGAGACTTAGAAGATAGCTTTAGGGATAGGTTGTGCCTTAAGGATTTAGGAAGACTTCCCCTACCCTATAACATCAACCAAATCCTTGCTTCCTTCTTTCAAATCAAACCTCAAATTCAAAATCCAAATTCCAAACCACCCCAAACTCCAAATGATTGAAACCCATGATCAAATTCAAATTCCAAAATCCCTTCCTAAGCTCTTTTGATTTTATCATATGGACTTAGCTTAACCAAATTCAAATCACCCCAATTTAATTGATTTTCTCAATTATCACCCAATCTCAAATCAAATTCCAAATCATAAATCAATTCCAAAACTCCAAATGATTGAAACCCAAATCAAATCAAATTCTTTTTAGCCAAATTTTGAACTTGCCTAAATGATACACACAAACTTTCAAAATCCATGAATTTTCATGATTCGATTATTCATTCCCAATAATCATCAAGCCAAATCAAGCTAACCCAAATCAAACCTAAGTTAGTTCTTTTGACTTGAAATCATCATATGAACTAAAACCCATTTGGCTCCAAAGCTACTGAATTGATTTATTTTTCAATCGTAGGTTCATGTGTGAGTTCAACTAAACTTGAATCAAGCTATGATCAAG